>LR746280.1:2932500-3450000 GCA_902729315.2 Spirodela intermedia
CTTCGACCCCGCCTCTCTCGACTGGGTAGACGTCTGATCTTGATCGTACGGCGCCGCCCATCAAGAAATTTTGGCAGTAATTCTTAAATATGTATTAATTACCCTATAATTATTACTAGTTATAGTTATGCCCCGGAGAGGGGGATCTCTTGGGTTTTTGAGGCCCTCTGAAAAAGCCGCCCTGGGGACCCTTCCTCTCCGTCCGTGGAGTATTTTGTTGTGGAGTGAGTGTCATATGGGGTATGTATTGTTCTGTGAGGTTTTTTGTACAATTTTGCGTAGGAGACAGTCATCTGAGAGCATATTAAATTTTGTGCTTCGCCCACCATCGCATTTAAATCGTTGCTGATGCGCCCTGATTTTCCAAGATATCTTGGCAAAGTCCATTTCCTTCCCGGGTTCAAAAGAGGCGGCGGTCTAATGGGCCCCACCATGGGACAGCTGGCGGCAGCTTGCGGACAGCCGCTAAAGACTGTTTTTCATGGAACCGAAGTCATCATATGGGGCCCACAGTCTGGTCCGAGGTTAATCTCTCATTTAATTGATCTCAGAGGGAGAGAGAGAGAGAGAGAGAGAGAGAGATAGGGCGACGTTGACTTCTAGGTCGGGGATTGACTATATTTGGATTACACCCTGCTCGGAATAGTAAATTTATATTTATCAACTAAACTAGATGGATATTTTTCTCCAGAAAATGACGGCGGATGGCGTCCAAACTAAAACCCCATGTGAGAATTCAACATCGAGTAGAGAGAGATAAGGGAGTGGATTTGGCATCCTTTTGACCATCCCTTTTAAGGGGGGAATCTTTGACCACCCCTTTCCAACGAGTCAAACCCGCGACGGCCCATAGCCACGTGTGAGGGTACTTGGGGAGGGGGGCATGGCACGTGTGTGTCTTAGGGGCTTGAAAGCAAATTTAATAATGTTAGGTGTGCGGGGCAAGTGTGGGGGTAACTAGGGAGACTGAACAGGAAACAAGGTGGATGTCGTTTTTGTGGGCCCCGAGGAATTGATGAACATAATGCCACGAGAGAGAAGTAACGGAGAAATAACGTCCACGTCATCCCGGCGGCGATCCACGGCAGAGTTGATCTTATCGGGGTCGCCGTCAGCTGACGTCCGTCGGGGCGCTTTACGTCGCAATCCAAATCGCCCGCTTCGCCCGACCAGCGGATTCCGGGGGACCGCTGCCAGACGGCCTGCCGTGATAGGTGACGTCATCCTTACAGGAATTCGTTCACCTGGACCGAGTCGACTCGGACGAGCGGCCGATTCACGTTGGCTTTGGCACGTGGCTTGCGCAGGCTCACTCATCATGTACGGCCGACCTGTGGTGTGTCACGTGAGAGTGAGACTTAAAAGTGTGTGAGAGAGATAAAGAGAGAGGGGGAAAGCCTCAATGTATGTCTACTACAATTTTTCTCTTTGGAGAGGGTTTGGGGGTTCAACCCATAACAATTGGGCCGAGCTTCTATGGTCCAATAAGGGATGGCCCAATTGGGATGACCCTTTGGGTTATTTCCTCTCTCTCTCTCTCTCTCTCTCTCTCTCTTCCTTCTCACGCATGGGCTCTCTCCCGATCTCTCTCTTCTCAGGCGTAGACTCTCTCTTTCTCTCTCTTCTCAGCCATATACTGTCCCCCATTTGGCATATACTGTCTCTCGTACACACACACAAACCTGTGTATGTGGGGACAGACCACCTAATTTCATGGGGCCCTATCCCCAAGGGGTCATAACCATTATGTTTTTGAGAGAGGGCACTAGAAAGCAGAATGAAGCCCACAATTATATTGATCTCAAAACCTCTGAAAAAATCAATGTGGGACTAAAACATGGTCAGAATGTGTGATAAAATAATACCAAAAATACCCCCATATTTAGAGAAGGCAATGTAGTCTCATGCTCACTATTTTAAGATTATTTTGACATTTAGTCAATGTAGGTGACCAATGGAGGTTTGAAGCTCACCAAAGCCAAAAACTATATTTTTATTCTATTTTATCTATGCAATTTTTCTATAGAGTGCTTGTCAACAATCAAGCCACTAGAAGCACTCGATCATCAATGGAATTTTTATCAACAGTAATCTTGTATCATGGTTAGCAACCAAGGAATGATTATAGATAAAATCTCACAAATTCATAAGAGAAATTCATCAGACAAATGTACCATCATTAATAATAGGGTGATCCACCTAGAGACTAGTTACAACCACTTCAGAGTGTTTCAAATGTAATATGAGCCTCATCTTGTTGCACAAATATAAGGAAGAAGCTCCTTAAGATGTACCTCACCTCCATCTAACTCAGCTCCATCGAGTGACATATGTTGGAGATGCTTTGTCACCAAACTTCTATTTCACCAAGTGACAGTTGTCAGAAACAATTGGTTGAAGTTGTAGATATTACTTAAAATTTTTTCTAAACACAGAATTTTAAAGATTTCTATCACAATGCCAATTACTTTTTAAATTAATAAATTAATAATACATTACTTAAATTTAAGTTTCAAAAATCTTCTTTAGTCTATTATGATTTATTTGACATTTACAAACTTTAATTTTATCAATTAAATTATTTATAATTTTTAGTATAATAATCATTAGGTGGAACTCTACTTTTGCTTGAATTATGGTTCTTTAGGCACTAATGTCAGCACCTCAAAATTTTCCTTTCTTTAATTTTAAAAAATATTTTAGTACAAAAATCATAACAAATCATATTCTTTGAGAATAATTCTATTTTTTTTTCTTGATATTATGTTATATCCCTAAGATTAACTTCAAAAATTACCGCTACTTTTAAAATGTTTTATCAAATTAAAATTAAAATTTTCTTATAGAAAAATACTATTTTATGATTTTATAAAATTTAAATTTACATGATTTATTACATAATAATGAAGTCACTAGCACATATCCAATGTTTTTTTCTACCTCCCTATTATGTTGTAGTGCATTAATACAATGTATGGTTCAAAAGATCCTTAGCATTATTAGAGCAAAAAGTGTTTAATAGTAGTACTAAAATTGACTCTTTACCATAAAAAAAAAACTTTGAATCACATTTGAAAGATTAGACTATTGTTTAAGAATATATATCCTCATAGTTCGAGTTCAATTAGTGACAAATATTATGAATCAACAAGCACCAATTACTACAGTAGTTGGGCAGGGATCCCATACATCACTATGAATGTAATCAAATAGAGTCTGATTACAAGTAAATGATAGGTGAAAAGAAGATAGCTTATACTTAGGAAGTTGACATGCATCACAAATCATTGTACGATAGTTCAACCCTTTGAAATGTGAAGGAAACATAATTTACAATAATTCAAATGAAGAATGTTCCAATTGATAATGTAGGAGTATGATTTGAGGCATCTTTATAGAACTCTCCTAGACTTCTTTTACTATCAGCCCGACAGATAGTAGTGATGCCCTCTTTTCTTCCAGGTAGAGTAGTCCATCCTTTTCCTCAATAGTCTAATGTTCCAGCCTAATACCTTATCAAAAATAAAACACCTATTATAGTCAAGCACGATTTGGTGATAAATATTATGAATTAACTTCGGTGGAGATATCAATTGAGCCTTAAGATTAGGCACATGTAGAGTCCCTTTAAAAATTCTCAAGTTAGATATTTAAAGGTCTCCCATTCTAACAACATTCAGGGATCCACCTCCTACAATAGAAATTTTTTCGAGAGCAAGGGCATGCTACATATATAATAAATTTGTACCAATTTGGAGTCACATGATCTATTGCTCCCATGTCAAGAATCCATATCCTATTGTGGGACTGATCATTAGTGTATAACCCAAATTAGAAAAAACCAGCACCTAATCTTGTTAAATGAGTAGAGTTGAGTGTGACCTTCAACTTATCTAGCTCTTTGCAAATCCTTATAAGCTCATCACCAGTATTTGGATTTATCAGTTGATTTGGCTCACTAAAGGATTGAGCACTATCTTTTGAGTTTTGATTTATTGTCACATATGCTTGCCTTGGCCTTGGAGTTCTGCCATGTAATTTCCCAACAATACTCCTTATTATGACCCTTTTGTTTACAATAGTTGCAAAATAATGATTCCCTTGAAGCAATTTTTTTCGGAATGATGCTGATAACTCTAAAGATTGTCCTATTGTTCACCACTATTATGCTCCATCGGGGTAGTATTTGGAGCATTCTTGTGCTTAGATATAAAGGTTGTATTGGTTTCCTCGGACTCATTCAAAATGAGACTTTTACAACTTTCCTCGGCTATAATTTGAATTGTCTCATCCAAGTTTGATCCTTTTGTATATACGCTTGTTCTTCAGAGTTTGATTTCTTGGTCGATCTGTAGTAGTAAATCTCTCACCAAATAGCTTATAACACACATGCATCTATTTGAGGAAAGATCTCTCCCCTTGGACGAGATCCATTGCCTTCTTCACAAGGTTGTAAATCTTTAAATAATTGCCTTTTGGAACAACTCTTATGTATACAGTCCCATAAGTCCTTGACTGACCGCATAAATAGAAAATGTTCATAGAATTCTGGTTTGATGGTGGTCGAGTGACCATGTGTGAACAACAGCTTCCTTTGATTTTCAAATCCAATATCGTGACTCAAAGGATTCAACTGGAGGTTCTTGTGAGGTGATCTTGTAATTCACAACCTATAAGTATCATTTCAACAAATTAGCTCCACTAGTTAAGGTTCTTCTCGTTGAACCATATTTTTTCTAGTATACTTGGGATATACTTGGGATAATCTAGTAGAGCCTACTGAAACCGGCATACTTGCGTGTGTTTGAGGATTCTCCCATGGAGGAGATGCTAAGTCACTGTCGTAAGGTAGCAGTAATCTGTTGTAAGAAGAAGGAACAAAAGGCAAAAGCTGCAAGAAAAAAAAAAGAGATGGCCACAGCTGTAAGAGGCACCAGACAGCAGCAATCCACGACTTCACGCGTGGAAAAAAAAAAAAAGGTACCTTACAAATGCAAATTAGAATATGCTAAAGCTGCTAAGTTTGCTTCCACCGATCATTTAATCTTGAGAAGGGGAGCAAGAACCTATCGCTCTGATACCATGTCAAATCGTTTAATTTGAGTAAGAGAATAGAAAAATGGCTTTTAGGAAAGAGTATAATATCTTCATCCCTAGTGTTACAATATTTAACGTTTATGGTCCTGCCAAGACCCAATGGATCCATATTGGATCTCATAAACAAAGGGAAGTAAAAACAGAACACAAGAAAGAGGAGGCCTGATGAACGTTAACAATAATTTTTTCTCTCTTCTTTCTTATAAGAATTCCTCTAATTTGAATATAAGTAACAAAATATTTTTCTTGTGAGTTGATGTTGTCAACTACATTATCAGGCCACCTCAAAGGATTTGTGAGTTGTGGTTGAGATTATTGTAGAGAAGAATTCACAAAAGATCATTCTCAATGGAAAAGTATGCACATATTTCTTAAACCCTGGGCCCTTGTTCATGTCATTTTTTAACCACCTCTTCATGGTTACCTATGGGTTTCTCTGGATCATACAACTTCTGGACATGGAGATTTATCTATTGTTTCTTTTTTTCCTTTTTAAATTTCAGACACTGATTATATGGTATAATGTTAATGATGCAACAAACCCACCCTTCTTTTGATTTCATGATCCACTCTTTTACAATCACCAGGTAGATTGACCCTCAGATTTCATCTCACTTAACAAAAAAAACTCTTTCCTTTCTTCTACATCATTTCTGTCAGCAATATTCTAGGCTACGGACTCATTAGTCATAGTTGATGATGATATTATTTGTTGTTTTGTTAGGAAGGAAAGGCCCTTAAGCTTCTGGTGACTGCTGCAAGTTTTGATAGTGAGGATTTCCTGCAGAAGAAGGCCTTCCTTGAGGTTCATGCTGATTTTCTGTCAAATCTGCACAGCTCTTAGACATGTCCTTTTGTCAAAGTCTCCGTTGACATTTTTAGCTGCTCTTTGATGCGCCATGTGGAGGTGAAGGTGAAGGCAAATTGGCGGCAGGATGAGGGCCTTTCGAAACGCTATGGTTACGGTGGCCAAATCTAAGTTTGGTGATGAGGTTTCCGGATGCAGAGGAATGCATACTTCAGCTTTCAGCCCAATTCTCTGAGTAGTTCCGTTTCTTTCTACTCAGTTCTGTGGTCAACTCAACTTGGTGACCACCCTCTCCTGTGCCCTCCCATGCCCTACCCTCCCCTCCCCCCCTCCTCCATGGCAAGAAAAATAAAAAGGGGGACAAGAAAAAAAGATCAGACCCTGAAACAAACTAGAAGATAGAACCGAAGTCCCACATAAGACAACTCACTTGTGTTGAGCTCGTGGGCTCTTCAGATCCTCTCATTTTTCTTCGTCGACAACTCTGGGTTTCATCATAAAGTCAATTTAAGGTTTTTTACCCATGATTTGGGTCAACGGGTAATCGAATATTTTTCCAAGGCTTAATTTTTTCTACTCTCACGCATGCTTCAGGCTGTCTAATTGCCAAATTTCGTCCTATTTTTTATATAATCATTTTATTTACATATCAAAACCACCCCCAGTATATCCTGCACGGAGACGCTAATGCACTCTATTCCACCTTCATTCAATAGAGATCCACAATCATTTGCATGTAAATCTCACGCTAGAAGTTGAGGTCGGAACTGGTTACCCTGGTGAGATGAAATCAAAGATTCCCTCGATGAATCCGTTTTTTTTTTAAATTTATACGTTAAGTTTATTTCAATAATATTCTACCCATATTGCCATAAACCAAGTTTGAGCCTTGAATTTATGCCAAAAAAATTAATAAAATAAAACAGAAAGTTTCTTGGTTAGAAGAAGTTTTCCATGATCACATTTGATTAAATCCAGCATACAGGTTTAACAGCTTATTAAGAACTTCAGCACATGTAATTTAAAGAAATATTTATCCGTGAAAATTCAGGAGGAAGGAAGACGGATTGCGCCAATATTTCATGCAGACGCCATTAATCTCTCTTCACACTGACAACTTGGGCATTGCGCCATCTCTATTTTCTGCCAGGACCCATCCATCTTAGGAAAGCTAAAATCATTAATCAAGCAGCACAAGCAAGCAATAACACCAAGTGCAAAAGAGGTTAGAGCCATGCACAATAATCCGTCGATCATCCAATTTGAGATGAGTGGAGAGATTCATTCATTAGACTCTGAGACATAAGCTTGCCTATTTGAAAGTAACAGGTAGGCATGTTGAATAGTTGTGCCCCTTTAAACAGGTAGGCATGTGCTTTTAGATCTTAGAGTTTGGATTTGATAAAAAACGTATATTTTAAGATAAAATCTCTTTTAAAAAAGGCCTTTACTTATTTTCAGCCAGATGGGCTGCTTGGCTAAAGCTTATTTGAGGATATATAGGAGAGAGGGCGAGAGGGAGAGAGAGTATAAATTTGATGTGCGCTTGATACCACCTGCTACCTTATAAAATTGGAAGATATGACCGTATATTTAATCTATTTTTTATTACACAATTTTTAAAGCCAAGAGTAAAAAAATATAGTTTTTCTAGTACACTGAAAATTTAAACTATAATTAAATAGCAAAAAATATAATTAAATTTGCTTAACAAATTTTTACTAAAAAAATAGTATGCCCCTGAGATCTAAAAAATCCTCCATCAGTTCATTCCCAACATGTATATATTTCAAGTAGGGGCCAAGGGCCATCGCATAATATGCCACATTTTCAATCATGCAACCTATCATAACTAGTAATGCCATCTAAGTAATACATGGTAGCCACAGATCTATGCCACATTTTTCTCAAGGAGCTATCTTCCACAAGATCTCTATTACGAGAAATTCCCATATTTTTCGAAATACAGGAAATAATTCTGTAGGTTTAATTTAAACCTCTAGCCCCTCAAAGTAAAAAGGGAGCCATGGGATAATAATGACTTAATTACTTTGATGAAAATAGAAACTTACACTTTCCTCGTCTGGTATACAAAAAAAAAAAAAAAAAGGAAGATTGCCCTCACGAGTGGATAAGATAAGAGAATATCCTCCCATAAGTAGCCATCTGCTATCAAAAGTTGTATCTTGGCGCTGGGACCCACAGCAAAGCCTGCTTATTCTTTTATCCACGCATCATCACAGATCAGGCAAGAGCTGAATCACTAGGATCAAGGCCGTGATAGTCACATAGAAGAATAAATGCCTGTTCTGACGAGAGAAGACTTGATGCCACCTGTAAGTTCAACCAGTAGACAGCTGTTCATTGCGCCTGTAGGCCATTCGGAAAATCCTCATCATATTCAGGTTAAAACATAGCACAAAAAAGAAAATCAAAGGCACCCAGACTCTAGAAATAAAACTATAGGATCTCCAAATAACATAACTAGGAATAAAATAAAATCATTCCGCATTACATGACAGAAAACGTTTTCCCTGAGCTGCCATTGATAATAAAAACATATCAGATGGGATAATTAAAATTTTCAGAACATGGCATCTACCATTTGAACGTCGGAGAAACCAGACTGACTTTTAGTCAAAAACAATACAATTGCAATGAGAGAACTTAACACTGCGTACTCCTAACGCTTCAGCTACCATGGCATCCCATTCGGAAATGTCTGTTCCTCTCTCAAATTCTTCAAATAAACACTAAAATACGACATCTATTTTTCCTCTATTTAATACTTTTATGATCAATTTTTCATATCTCACCAGGACTAATTATCTCTTAACATATGATTTTTATTTTATATATTTTCATAAATGCACAGTTTTATTCATTCGTAAGTTGTCTTTATTTCATAGATAGATGGAATAGAGTTGGGGACCCACTAAATTCCTTGCTCCAGAAGTTTGGTGAATGGAGCTGTGTGGAGCAGCAGCAGCAGCAGTTCATCCATCACTGCTGGGTTTTAGGAAAGCATCTCCTAAGCAGGCGCCTTGAATGAGGCACAAAAAGGGGTCCCAAGGACACTACTGAGGATGCCACTGATGCTCAAGCTAATTGCTGGCCTAGTGTAAAAGTGGCATAGAAAACTACAAGGTAGCTGCCGCCTCTACAGAGATCTGCAGTGAGTTCGGGTGAGGATGAGAACGAGTGTATGTATGCGCCTGTCCTAAGTAGATCCCCTGCGGATAGAGGGGATAAGGCTATGGAGTCTACATTAACAACTGGTCCTCTGTCAGTTCAAAGTGATGTAAAATATTAAAATTCATAAAGGAGAAAAATCTGCACATGATAATGTAATATAAGATAATCAGTGTCACAAAGAGGGGGGATTCAGTGATTAGACCATGGTGATAACAGCAGCACAAAGCATAGCAACTTATCTGGTGCATAGGGGATTGTGTGGTCTACTCGTGTTATATACAAGGGATCGCCAACTAGAAGTCAGTGGAATGAATGGGTAAGGTGAGAAAGAACTGAGTAACTAGGCATTGAACTATCTTGTCAATAGAAAATTTTCATAATTAAAGTGCATATCGATAGATAAGATGAAAGAAACTGTCAGAGGTCAGCAGGAATAAAATCGGGTCTTGAATGCCAAGCAACTAACCTAATAAGACACACTAACCATTTTGTTTCTTCATAAGCACTTCTTTCAAGAATCTCTTCCTCCTTTGCAAACTCTTCCAGAAGGGGCTTCTGGCGGTCGTTGTCTGATCTAAAAGTAGTAAATAAATGCAACATCAACAGTTTGACGAACGACCTACCATATAATATATTATGATTTCTTCACACAGAAAAAAAATCTGTGTTACGACATAAACTATGATTTGATTCAAGATTCTACCATAAAAAAATACAAGCATTATCATGGAAGGGGATATTGATTTTATCTTCCGCCAGCTCAGGTATGTAGCTCATGGCTGACTTGATCGAAAGTGCTACACAGAGACAGTTACACAGACTGCCAATCTCTGTGTAACACAGAGACTGTTAATTGTTGTTCACCATCCATGTTGATGATGGAGATTGCTAGACAGAGACTGACAACGTATATACTGTCCATGGATGAGAAATGAAGGGCTCATAGATCTCTTCTGTTGACCACCAACATCACCTTTAAGACATTGGAACCTTTGGATAATTAGATAAAGAGAAAAGAGAATTTCATGAACCCTAAGCGTTCTTGCAAGGCGTAGCAGAGGTGGGCACTGAAATAATTACGGAGTGGTAGTGAAACTCTCTTTCTCACGGGAATGGTACTGCAAATTATAGACTACTGCAAATGATCAAGAAAGACCTAAAAGAGTAGAGAGCATCAAAAGGAACTGCAAAGAACTAAAATGGACCGAAATAGCTCTTGAATCTGCCAGAAACTTATTTTAAAGAAAAAATCTTGTTCAATTCAGCCCACTGTGATAGAGAAAATTAAAAAAAATGTAGGGGTTTTAGCTGTCATGCCCGGAAATATTTTCCATGCTCACCTAGTGGCTGCCATATTTTATTATTATTATTACTGTTATCTGATTTATTAGCATCATCGTCATCATCATCGTTCTCGCTATTATAGTAATAATAATAATAATAATAATTATTATTATTATTACTATTCTTTTTATTATGATAATCATTATCGTAAGACGCCCACCAGCCAAAAGTCTCCTGAGAATAACAATGCGATAAATATTACAGAAATAAAAGCGCTCTACAGGGCGGGAATACTCACTCGTTCACTTGCATTGGGGATCATCAGTTCTCTCCAAATCCGTGAGATTGGGCAAAAACCCCAGCTGTGGCGGGCTGCCTGCACGAGAAATGCAGCAACTTCAAAAAGATACCGGTCGATATGAAGACCAAATGCTGGAAATATTGAAACGAACTAACAGCTTAGAGAGAGAGAGAGAGAGAGAGAAGAGCCTCCTCAGAAGCACCATTCTTGGACTCACTCCGGCAGTTCCTGCTCAGAGAGAGAGAGAGAGAGAGAAGAATAGCCGTCCGCCTTCTTCCCGCCACTCCAACAGCCATTATGACGTGTCGACCGGAGAGCTCATTGGGCACTCGTTTTAAAAGATTAAATGACCCCTTCCCGCCTCTTTCCCGCCCGCTCTCACCACGAGCGCTCGGCCGTTGGTGTCACTCTAATGCTAGCCGACCGCTTCCTTCTCCGCCTGTTCTCCACTCCTGGTAAGAGGCACACAGAGCGAGCGAGAGCGAGAGAGACAGAGAGGGGCGGTTCTTGGGTCGGAGACGACACTCTTCTCGTCGGCCGATCAGGTACGTTCTTTCTATTGTTCGTGTTGGCATGGCTGAAATATGTATGTTATAACGCTTGTATGGTATTTCACTGATTTTTCATGATGGGAAGGTTTTGGTAACTCCATTTTATAAATGCAAAAACATGGACTTTGCCCCATTCAACTAGATAAATCAACGAAGCTTCAGAATCACTCCGCTGGGTCCAAACATTACTCCCTACTGCCAATCCACAATCTTACACAATGCAAGGGATCGAATGGAAACGTTATGAAAAACAATGAGGGTATATGATTCGCAAAAAAATCAGGCAGTCATAATTGGAGAAATTCAAAGATCACAAACTGTTACACCAGGAAAGTAGCATCTTACAGAGGAAAATTTACACAGAAACGCACGTAGTGATCACCATGGTCCACAAAGCCAAGACGCTTTGGCAAACCTGGTACGACTTAATCATTACACGGATGAAATATGGTATAAATGAAAAAAACTAAAATCTGTCGTAGTTCACTTTTAGCATATCTCTGAATGTAAATTCTTCAGCAGATATACCTCTCCCTCTAAGGACCAACAGCTGCCCTGGTTGGACTCCTTTCGGTATCTAAACAGAAAATAAGATAATAGAAGCAACCATCTTATTGGAACATTTTCCTCTGAACTTACATTGAAAAGAAAAATCGAAGTACATGAAAGAAGAAATAAAAAATCCGAAATCTGAAGTACACTATATTCTAATGTCCAGTTCAGAAGCTCAAAAAACTAAGTCAAGAGTTCTTCGAAGGAAAAAACTACCCAACTGGGTTGGATACAAACCCATTTCTATTACTAATGGGAATAAAAAAAAATTACTAGATTAAGTCATTTTTTCAAAAACGTATAAAGAGATTATAGTCAAACATGAAGAAAATGGGTATTACCTCAACCTTTTTACATGTGGTAAGAATGAGAGGAATGGCAATGGCTTAATAGTTCATGCAATAGCTCAAAAGTTATAATCTAAGGCATAATCTTACTTCTAAGACCCGCTGTTCAATTTCCTTCTTAGTTGGTGCCACTATAACAGATGCACACAATCCCTTCATGTTTGTGTATCTTTGAGATACGAAATAAAACAAGATCTTTTCTATCATATGCTTAAATGGAAGCGAAAAGAATATAAGTCAGCCAAATGTAGGGACTCAAGAATCCTGTGGATCAATTCAAAATCTCTTTAATCTCAAATATTTCTCAAGGTAGAGATGACTTTTCTATCTATGACTTGATGCTTTATACCAGTCATCTTTTCTGTTTCATAATGCACTGCACAATGCTACAGACTCAACAAGGTCCAAAATGCTTTCACAGTTGCAATTCCTCAGTGTTCTAGCATTCCTATAGAGTTATAAAATAACCAGAAAAGAATGCCACTAATAAAAGAGACTGAAGGTAATGCAATAAATCGTACCTTCACGTCCATCTTCCCCAACAAAGTAGGTACTTGAACCCTTCCACCAAGGATAGCCTGAATAATAAGTTGTACACTAGTAAACAATCAGAATTTTTATATATGCATATGATTTCATGGGAGAAATCAAATTGTCCTCAATCTTAACAGGACAAGATGAGTCAAAACCAATTTAAAATCAAAATCAACCCAATTTCAAATATCTCTCAAAATAATTTTATCAATAAAATAACAGTAACATATGAACCAAATAAAACTGCGTGTGCACCACTAATCATTGACATGAAAATATTAAACTTTAAAATAAATCAAGCATTCAGCATTTTGAATGAGGCTTCTGTTCTTGGATACTCAGTATGAAGACTAAAAATCTTGAGTGTTGAAGATCAGAAGATCACACTAATCAAGCAATGTGGAGCCTAATGACTGCCCTTACATGGAGTTCGCACAAGGGTCAGTCAACTGTCATTTCTCAATGTGGTTTGGAAAGAATGTTGGTGAGCGGGTAAACCCCCCTTCAAACCCAATTTTCTATTTTCTTGTAAAATGCTCCTTTCATGGGAGTATTTTCAGTATTTGTCAAAGTAAGGTCAATGCTGATTCCCAAGAATAATCAGTATCACAAAGAGGGGGGGATAACATTCTCTGACTCACTCCGGAAGTTCCTGCTAAGAGTGTGTGTGTGTGTGTGAGAGAGAGAGAGAGAGAGAGGGCCATGTTGACAGAACCAAAAGCGCTGTAGTGGGCGATCAGGGAGATGAGGGAGACTTGGCGGGTTTGAGCGAGAGAAAGAAAGAGAGAGAGAGAGAGAGAGAGTGAGAGTGAAGAATAGCCGTCCGCCTTCTTCCCGCCACTTCAACGGCCATTAGTGACGTGTCGACCGGAGAGCTCGTTGGGTACTCCTTTTAAAAGATTAAATGACCCCTTCCCGCCTCTTTCCCGCCCGCTCTCACCACACGCGCTCGGCCGTTGTTGTCACTCTGATGCTGGCCGACCGCTTCCTTCTACTGTTCTCCACTCCTGGAAAGAGACAGACAGAGAGCGAGAGCGAGAGAGAGGGAGAGAGACAGAACGAGAGTGACAGAGAGATAGAGGGAGAGCGAGAGCAAGAGAGAACGAGAGAGACAGAGAGAGGAGGGGTTCTTGGGTCGGAGGTGACACTCTTCTCGTCGGTCGACCAGGTACGTTCTTTCTGCCGTTCTCGTTGCTCTGTTTCTCTTCTTTCCTTTCAGTAATGTGGATCCCTTCTGTACCCATCTTTCTTCCCAACGCTCAGCCACCCTGGTAGTTGTTCAGGCATTCGTTTTCCTTTGTTTTACCGTCCTACTTCCGGCTGCGATCAAAATCTTCTTCCCTTCTGAGAGTTCGTCACTTTTTCATAAAATCCGCCAGCTATGGCACCAGATTGTGCGTCCATGAGTGCTGTTGTCGAGCTGTCATTAAAGAGGCAATCGAAGGGGGAGCTTGCTCAAGTGACATGTATTTCGCACAGAACAATCTCAGGGAAGAATCACAGGCCCCTGAAGACCTGTGATCGAATTCCTCCATCATCCGAGAGTCTTTTGTCTCCCAATAGAGCACTTCGCGCTGCCCTGTTGAAGAGACGATTTGCAGATACCATCCTTCGAGCCCAAGAGAAGATGATTCTTCACAAGGTAACGTTTCGCTACAGAACTTTCACCGTTTTTGGTCAGCTTCCCTGATCAGTCATCCTGAGACTCTCACCTCTTCTCTCTTCTATCTTCTGTCTTCCTCAGTGTGAGAGAGGTGACCCAAAGAAGTTACGGCGGGAACTGAAGGATCTGAAACGAAAGCAAGGGGAAGGTAAGGGTCAACGCTTTGCCCATCACGTGAATGCATGAAGGAATTTTCTACTTTGAATTTACGCCACATTAACGACCTCATTCGTCCTTTGATCCAAAAGAGAGGAGGAGGATCAATGCCCAAGCCAAAGCTGTTGAAAGAGTGCTTAAACAGAGGGAAAGGGAAAGAAAAGCGGCCCGATTGAAGATACAGAAGGTAGCCTCTCTCCCCCGGCCCCCATTTCCAATTCTTCCTTCCAAGTAAAAGGTATTTTTCTGGCCTAATTCAACTCAAGGTGGCCATGTTGACTTTTCAGATGGAGAAGACGGTCGAGATTGATGACTGTTACGAGATATGGGAGGATCTTAAGATGCTGGGCTATGCCCAGTGCGTGGACCTCTCAGCTAAAGAGCTAGCTGATTTGAAGCAGAGCATGACCATGAAGGGCTGATTGAGATGAAGGCATAGACTGAGCATTAGCCTCTGAAAATTACTGTAATACGAAGAAGGGGTTGTCATATTCATTCATTCATCATCCTTCCTCGATTGTATATTGGAATCCTCTTGTATTTCTTCTGCCATCACCCCTCCTTGAGATTACAAGTGGGGGGAGGTTGCTACAATAAATGATGATATTACTTGTTCTATGATCAGGAAGAAAGACCCTCGTGATTGTTTTTTTCGTCTACAACTCTGGTTTTCATCATGAAATCAAATTAATATTTTTTTTCCCATGATTTGAGTCAATGGGTACTCGAATCATTTTCCAAGGCTTAATTTTTTATACTCTGACGCATGCCTTGGGCTGTCTTATTGCTGTGGCCAATTTTTTTGCAAGAATAGTCAGTAGACGTGCATCATTGGGATCTCTTTAGTTACCAAATAAACATGAACAGAAGGGTTTACTTCTCAGGGAACATGATCAAGGTGATAGTTTACATTTCACTCCTTATGGAAATATTCCAGGATCAAGGTGAGTTAGAAAGAAAAAAGGCAAGGAGGGAGGAGGGATGATTACATAAAATGAAAATAATCAATTAACTAGTTTAATGAAAACAGAGAAACTCAAAGAAACCGAAAGAAGCATATTCAGGTTAAAACATAGCACAACAAAGAAACTCAAAGGCACCCAGACTCCAGGATCTCCAGACAAAAAAACTCTAGGAATCAAATAAAATTATCCGCATTCATTGGCAGCTGCAATTGGTGATAAAATCATATCAGATGGGATAATTCAAATTTTCGAAACATGGCATCTACCATTTCACCTCGGAGAATCCAGACTGACTTTTATTCATACAATACAATTGCAACGAGAGAACTTAACACTGTGTATTCCCAATGCTTCAGCTACCATGGCATCCCATTTGGATGTGGCAGTTCCTCTCTCAAATTCTTCAAAGAAACACCAAAAAACGACAGCTTTTTTGTCTCTATTTAATAATTTTATGAATAAATGTTTATATCTCACCACGACTATTATTCTCTTAACATACGATCTTTAATTGTATAGATTATCATAAATGCACAGCTTTATTTATTCATGATTTGTCTTTATTTCATAGTTAGATAGAATTGAGCTGGGGACCCACTAAATTCCTTGCTCCAGAAGTTTCGTGAATAGCTGTGTGGAGCAGCAGCAGCAGCTCACCCATCACTGCTGGGTTTTAGGAAAGCATCTCCTAACGAGGCGCCTTGAAGGAGGCACAAAAATGGACCCCAAGGACACTACTGAGGATGCCTCTGATGCTCAAGCTTATTGGTCGCCTAGTGTAAAAGAGGCATAGAAAACTATAAGGTAGCAGCCGCCTCTACAGAGATCTGCAGTGAGTTCGGGTGAGGATGAGAACGAGTGTATGTATGCGCCTGTCCTCGGTAGATCCCCTGCAGAGAGAGGGGATAACGCTATGGAGTCTACATTAACAATTGGCCCTCTGTCAGTTCAAAGTTATGTAAAATATTAAAATTCATAAAGGAGAAAAATCTGCACATGATAATGTAATATAAAATAATCAGTATCACAAAGAGGGGGGGTATTCAATGATTGGACCATGGTGATAACAGCAGCACAAAGCATAGCAATTTATCTGGTGCATGGGGGCCTGTGTGACCTACCCATGTTATATCCAAGGGATGGCCAACTGGACGTCAGTGGAATGAATGGGTAAGATGAGAACGAACTGAGCAACTATGCATTGATTCATAAATAGAAGAGGAACAATCGAAAAACGCTGGGAAAGTCACTGTAGATGGAGAAGGATGGCTGAATTGGCCTGATAAAAAAAGAGCGGCCAGCAGCAGGCCAGCTGCAGGACTCTGGATCATCACCTTCCTGTGGTGGTGCGCAGCAACAAGGGGCAGAGGAAAGGCCAGAACTAGAGAACAAAGATCAGAGAAAAGGAAGAAGGAACCTGGACAATCAGTGCAGGTTATTTCGTGTTGGCGTGGCTGAAATACGTTATGTTAGAATGCTTGTATGGTGTTTCACTGATTTTTCATGATTGGAAGGTTTCGGTAACTCCATTTTATAAATTCAAAAACATTACTCCTTAATGCCCCATTCAATTAGATAAATCAACGAAGCTTCAAAATCCCTCCATGAGTCCAAACATTACTCCTTAATGCCTATCCACACTCTTCCACAATGCAAGGGATCAAATGGAAACATTCTGAAAAAGTATTGTCGTCAAAAATGAGGGTATAAGATTCAGAAAAAAAGTCAGAAACGCACAAAAAGATCAGACAGTCATAATCGGAGAAATTCAAAGCTTAAAAACTGCTATACCAGGGGAGTAGCATCTTACAGAGAAAAATGTACACATAAACGCTTCTCTATTGCTCATCGTGAGAGAGGTGACCCTGAGAAGATACAACAGGAATTGGAGGATCTGAAACGGAGGCAGAGGGAAGTTAAGGGTCAATGCTTTGCCTATCACGTGAATTCACGCTGCATTCTAACGACCTTGTCCGTCCATGATCTAATAGTGAGGAGGATCGAAGCTCAAGCCGAAGCTGTTGAAAAAGGGCTTAAATAGAGGAGGCAAAGTGAAGGAGAAGCGGTCCGATATAAGCTACAGAAGATAACCTCTCTCCCAAGTCCCGATTTTCAAAACTCTATCTCCTGCAGTTGATCATCCATCCATGCACAAATTGAGCATTGGGCTCTGTGAATTCTTGCAATACGAAGAAGTGGGCGCCATATTCATCCATTCATCATCCATTCTCCATTGTATACTTGAATCTTTTTGTATTTCTTCTGCCACCACCCCTCCTTGATATTACAAGTGGGGGAAGGTTGCTACAATAAATAATGATACTATTTGTGCTGTGATCAGTAAGGAAAGGCCCTCATGATTTCTTTTCGTCTACAACTCTGATTTTCATAATGAAGTCAAATTAATCTTTTTTTTTCCCATGATTTTGGTCAATGGGTAATCGAATCTTTTTCCAAGGCTTAATTTTTTCTACTCTCACGGCATGCTTTGGGCTATCTAATTGCCAAATTCTGTCCTGTTTTTTAAACAAGCTTTATATTTACCGACAAAAACCACCCCCAGTATATCAGCTAATGCAACCTATTCCCCCTTCATTTGATAGAGGTCCACCTTCATTGGCATGTGCACAAGTGCATGCAAATCTCACGCTAGAAGTTGACTTTTGCAGCAGGTTACTCTCGTGAGGTGAAATCAAAGATTCCTTCGATGAGTCCATTGTACCCTTATTGCGATAAACTGAGTCTGAGTCTTGAATTATGCAAAAAAATAAGAAAGTAAAATAAAACAGGAAATCTCTCACTTAGAAGAATCTCAGCATGACCAATTTTGCTTAAGTTCATCAAACAGGTTTAGCAGCTTATTAAGAACTTTAGCCCATGTTTTATAGCAATATTTATCCGTGAAAATTCAGGAGGAAGGAAGAGGGATTGTGACAAGATTTCATGTGGACGCCATTAATCTCTTCACACTTGGGCATTGTGCCATCTCTTTTTCCTGGCAGGACCCACCCATCCTAGGAAAGCTGAAATCATCAATCCGGTGGTCCAAGCAGCCCAAGTACAAAAGAGCTTATATCACCATTGACACTAATCCATCCACCATCCTGTCAGAGATGAGTGGTGGCATTCATTCATTAGACTCTGGGACATGACCTTGCCAATATGAAAGTAACTCATCTAATGGGTATGTGACGCGCGATTAGTAGCTTGCTGTTATTAGCAAAGATTAGAATCATGAAATATAAAGGCTTCCATGGATATGAGCAGAGGTCATGCAGATGAAATTTCAGAGGTAAGTAGATGGAAACATGCAGATGATGACTAGATGTTGTGGAGGGAGACAAGAAAGCCTTGGATTCATTCGAGAGTCCAAGGAAATTTCTTAATAATGGTGAATAGTTGAATAGGTAGACATGTCGTTTTAGATCTTAGAAATTTGAATATGCCACATCTTCGATCATGCAACCCATGATAAGTAATCCCATCTAAGTGTAACTTAGAGAGTAATGCATGGTGGCCTAGCCAATTGCTGCAGCCAATTTGGGTGCAAGAATAGTCAGTAGGCGTGCAATCTTGGTATCACATTAGTTACCCAATATTTACAGGAACAGAAGGGGTTTATTTCCATCTTTGGCAAAAACCATAAGTTCTGGCTGCAACATTTTACAAGTCACTCCTGGTGGAAGTAATCCAGGATCAAGGAGAGTTAAGAAAAAAGGCAAGGGAGGAAGGAGAGGGGATTATTTAACATGACATCAATGAATTAATTTTATACACAAAAATTACCTTATTGAAAACAGAGATTTACACTTTCCTCGACTGGTATACAAAAAAAAAAAAAATTGCCCCCGCGAGTGGAGAAGATTAGAAAATATCCTCCTCCCATAAGTAGCCGTCTGCGGTTAAAAATTGTAACTTGGCGCTGGGACCCACAGCAAAGCCTGCCCACTCATTTATCCACTCATCATCACAGATCAGGCAAGAGCTGGATCACCAGGAACAAGACCCCGATAGTCAGATAGAAGAACAGATGCCTGTTCGGACGAGAGAAGACTTGATGCCACCTGTAAGTTCAACCAGTAGACAGCCGCTCATCAAGCCTGTTGGTCATTCCGAAAATCCTCATCATATTCAGGTTAAAATATAGCACAACAAAGAAAATCAAAGGCACTGGTCCTTACATCATAGCTACAGTTTGACCGCAGCATGAAAAACAGGATTTGTATTCTATGCCAACAAGATTCAGACAGACCCAGAGTTCACGTAAGAAGGAGAGAATCTCCAGATAACAAAACTCTAGGAATAAAATAACACCATCTGCATTGATTGGAAGAAGAAGTCTTCCCTGAGCTGCCATTGATAATAAATATAACAGATGGGATAATGCAAATTTTCAAAACATAGGATCTGCCATTTAACCGTCGGAGAACCCAGACTGACTTTTAGTCAAACAATACAATTGCAACGAGAGAACTTAACCCTGCATACTCCTAATGCTTCAGCTACCATGACATCCCATTCGTAAATGTCCGTTCCTCTCTCAAATTCTTCAAATAAACACTAAAATACGACAGCTATTTTGCCTCTATTTAATACTTTTATGATCAAATTTTTATATCCCACCAGGACTAATAAT
This sequence comes from Spirodela intermedia, assembly GCA_902729315.2. NCBI lineage: Eukaryota > Viridiplantae > Streptophyta > Magnoliopsida > Alismatales > Araceae > Spirodela > Spirodela intermedia. The sequence continues at coordinate 2,952,590 of LR746280.1, forward strand.
CTCTTAACGTATGATTTTTATTTTATATATTTTAATATATGCACAGTTTTATTCATTCGTAATTTATCTTTATTTCATAGATAGATGGAATAGAGTTGGGGACCCACTAAATTCCTTGCTCCAGAAGTTTGGTGAATGGAGCTGTGTGGAGCAGCAGCAGCAGCAGCTCATCCATCACTGCTGGGTTTTAGGAAAGCATCTCCTAATGAGGCGCCTTGAAGGAGGCACAAAAAGGGACCCCAAGGATGCCTCTGATGCTCAAGCTAATTGGTGGCGTAGTCTCAAAGAGGCATAGAAAACTACACGGTAGCAGCCACCTCTACAGAGATCTGCAGTGAAGCTCTAATGCATCGGCAGTGACTTCGTGTGAGGATGAGAAAGAGTGTACGTATGTGCCTGTCCTGGGTAGATCCCCTGCAGACAGAGGGGATAAGGCTATGGACTCTACATTAACAATTGGCCCTCTGTCAGTTCAAAGTTATGTAAAATATTAAAATTCATCAAGGAGAAAAATCTGCACATGATGATGTAATATAAGATAATCATTGTCACAAAGAGGGGGGGGTATTCAGTGATTAGACCATGGTGATAACAGCAGCACAAAGCATAGCAACTTATCTGGTGCATAGGGACTTGTGTGACCTACTCATGTTATATACAAGGGATCGCCAACTAAAAGTCAGTGGAATGAATGGGTAAGGTGAGAAAGAACTGAGCAACTATGCATTGAACTATCTTGTCAATAGAAAGTTTCATAATTGAAGTGCATATCCATAGACAAGATGCATGAGCCTGTCAGAGGTCAGCAGAAATAAATCGGGTCTTGAATGCCAGGCAAGTAACATAAGACACTAACCATTTTGTTTCTTCATATGCATTTCTTTCAATAATCTCTTCCTCCTTTGCAAACTCTTCCAAAAGGGACTTCTGGCGGTCGTTCACTGATCTACAAGTAGTAAATAAATGCAACATCAACAATTTGACGAATGACCTACCATATAATATATTATGATTTGATCAAACAAAAAAATAAATAAATCTGAGTTACGATGTAAACTATGACTTGACTAAAGATTCTACCATAAAAAAATACATGCATAATCATGGAAGGGGATATTCATTTTATCTTCCACCAGCTCAGGTATGTATGCATGGGAGAAAACAAAAGGCATGGGAGCCTCACATTGAAAAGAAAACCCAGTTCCCCACCACTAGCAAAAGAACCAGAAGTAGAAGAGGAACAATCAAACAAGGCTGGAAAAGAGAATGTCGCTATAGATGGAGAAGGATGGCTGAATTGGCCTGATAAGAAAAGAACGGACCAGCAGCAGGCCAGCTGCGGGACTCTGGATCCTCACCTTCCTGTGGTCGTGAGCAGCAACAAGAGGCAGAGAAAAAGGCCAGAACTGGAGAACAAAGATCAGAGAAAAGGAAGAAGGAACCTGGACAATCAATGCAGCTTATTTCGTGTTGGCGTGGTTGAAATATGTTATGTTAGAACGCTTGTATGGTGTTTCACTGATTTTCCATGATGGGAAGGTTTTGATTACTCAATTTTATAAATCCAAAAACATGGACTTTGCCCCATTCAACTAGATAAATCAACGAAGCTTCAGAATCACTCCGCTGGGTCCAAACATTACTCCCTACTGCCAATCCACACTCTTCCACAATGCAAGGGATCGAATGGAAACGTTACGAAGAACAATGAGGGTATATGATTCGCAAAAAAATCAGGTAGTCATAATTGGAGAAATTCAAAGCGTATAAACTGTTACACCAGGAAAGTAGCATCTTACAGAGGAAAATTTACACAGAAACGCACGTACTGATCACCATGGTCCACAAAGCCAAGACGCTTTGGCAAACCTGGTACGATTTCATCATTACACGGAGGAAATATAGTGAAAGAAAATAAAATCTGTCGTAGTTCATTTGGCATATCTCTTAATGTAAATTCTTCAGCAGATATACCTCTCCCTCTAAGGACCAACAGCTGCCCTGGTTGGACTCCTTTCGGTATCTGAGTAGTAAATAAGATATTTGAAGCAACCATTTTATTGGAACATTTTCCTCTGAACTTAGATTAAAAAGAAAAATTCAAATACATGAAAGAAGAAATATAAAATCCGAAATCTGAAGTACACTATATTCTAATGTCCAGTTCAGAAGCTCAAAAAATAAGTCAAGAGTTCTTCGAAGGAAAAAACTACCCAACTGGGTTCGATACAATCACATTTCTATTACTAATGGCAACACAAAAATTTACTAGATAATGAAGCACCTTAAGTCATTTTTTCAAAAATACATTAAAAACATTATAGTCAAACATGAAGAAAATGAGTATTATCTCAACCTTTTTACATGAGGTAAGAATGAGAGGAATGACAATGGCTTAATAGTTCATGCAATAGCTTAAAAGTTATAATCTAAGGCACAGTCTTACTTCTAAGACCCGCTGTTCAATTTCCTTCTTAGTTGGTGCCACTACAACAGATGCACACAAACCCTTCCTGTTTGTGTACCTTTGAGATACGAAATAAATCGATATCTTTTCTATGATATGCACAAATGGAAGCGAAAACAATATAAGTCAGACAAATTTAGGAACTTAAGACTCCTGTAGAGATCAATTCAAAATCTCGCTAATCTCAAATATTTCTCAAAGTAAAGATGGCTGTTTTATCTAGGAGTTGATGCTTTATACCAGCCATGTTTTCTGTTTCATAATGCACTGCACAATGCCACACACTGAAAAAGGTCCAAAATACGTTTCACAGTTGCAATTCCTCAGTGTTTTAGCATCCGTATAGAGTTATAAAATAACCAGCAAAGAATGCCACTAATAAAAGAAACTGAAGGTAATGCAAGAAATCGTACCTTCACGTCCGTCTTCCCCAACAAAGTTGGTACTTGGATCTTTCCACCAAGGATAGCCTGAATAATAAGTTGAATACTAGTAAACAATCAGAATTTTTATATATACATATGATTTCAGGGGAGATATCAATTGTCCTCAATCCTAACAGGACAAGATGAGGCATAACCAATTGCAAATAAAACTCAACCCAATTTCAAATATCTCTCACAATAATTCAATTAATAAAATAACAGTAGTATATTAAGCAAATAAAACTACGTGTGCTGCTGATCATTGACATGACAAAATTAAACTTTAAAATAAATCAAGCATTCAGCATTTTGAATGAGGTTTCTGTTCTTGGATACTCAGTATGAAGACTAAAAATCTTGAGTATTGAAGATCAGAAGATCACACTAATCAAGCAATGTGGAGCCTAATGACTGCCCTTACATGGAGTTCGCACAAGGGTCAGTCAACTGTCATTTCTCAATGTGGTTTGGAAAGAATGTTGGGGAGCGGGTAAACCCCCCTTCCAGCAGTCATGGGACTAGAGTCTTTAAACCAAATTTTCTATTTTCTTGTAAAATGCTTCTTACATGGGAGTATTTTCAGTATTTGTCAAAGTAAGGTCAATGCTGATTCCCAAGATATAGAAGGGAATTTTTTATGCAGCCATCACCGTGAACAACTTGTAACTCAATGGTATACTATAATGGAAGCTGGAAGTACTCACATGGAAAATGAACTACCATAAAGTTTTCCTGTGCATCAGTTTCTCCTAGTTCATTCTAATTAGTCTCGTATTGGAGAAAATAGGGTCTATAGCTCTCAACAAAACCTTCTCACAGAGTTGATTAAACTGTGAATGGAGTCTCTCAAGATACCAGTAGTACTAGAGCTCTTGATAGAATACTTCCCACAGCATTGGCTCTTAGCTTCTCACAAAAGTCAACAAACATATAGACAATGATGACAGAAACAAGGATGAATTCAAAAATATTTCAAACAGACCATAATAAAAACGACGTCACAGCAAAGAAAGCACCATCAACAATCAACTAGAGGGGAAAATTGCATCAAATACATTAACAGAAGAAATACCACAAAATTAAAATAGATTTTAGGATCGCAAGACCACTGACTGTATTTTGGCGCCTGGAAAATTCACAGCCATATTTGTCCTCAGGATATTTCCAAACTATCATGGAACCCAGCGAGGACAATTTTATTTTCCATCAAGCCTCCTTTTCTCATTAACAGGGAAGCATATATTCATCGCTATAAAGAGAAATCACTGTTAAATAAAACTCTCCTAGAACAGTCAGAACTGACCAACTTTCCCACAAGATCATCTCAAGAACAGAATAAATTGCATCTTTTCGTCAAATTAGCAATCCATAAAGTCAACTAATTTGTTTTTATCTGTGGTTTATCATTACCTGACAAGTATAAGCTACCCAAAAACTACCCGAAAAGAAAATGCCCTACTAGTGGCCATTTGTGCTAACACGGAAAGATTATAACCACTAGTATCAATCACTCATATTACTTAGTATTACTTATCTCGCAACTACAACACTCATCCAAGATGTTGCTCAATATAACCACCAATAAAAACGATTAGGATGCCAATACTCTCCTCACCAACTAATAATCATAATCACCAGTTTAAATCAGTGTGCGATGGAACCCAAAGAGATAAAGCAAACGTGAAACGAACAAAGATGCACTGACAATTAGAGTAAGGTTAATTAACTGAATTGACTTGAGAAGGTTCTATTGGTGAAAACTAATACTTTACATGAAATATGGTAAAAATATTTATCTTGTAAATCCACAAGTGGCCGATCATTCAGAACAAAACCCACATACTGCTATGAACATTTGAAGTCATAAGATTCTTTTGGGCAAAATTAGATCGAAAGAGATCCAAGTAAAGCTCGAAAGTTGAAGGTAGTAGACATCTGGCTAGTGTTGAGACATTATCAAATCAACCAGTCACTGAACAGAACACTGAATTCACATACTGCAGTCTTTTCTGAAGAGAGAGAGCATGCTGGTTTATAATGATTCCCAGTGGAATAATTTTTTTCCTCACTTGTACTTCGAAGAGGAGAGTAACAAAAAGGAAAAATTCTTGCCTGTGTAAAGCTAATATTAGAGTCCACGTAGATATCGGCACCGTCCCTTGAAAAAATCGGATCTTTGGCAACCTAGACATAGAAACGACACCAAAAGACAACAAATTTTATTAAAAGGAAGGCAATTCACGAGCTCAATCCCATTTACTTCTAAAATAAGAAACATCTTCGAATGTGCCATCACAAGTACATGGTTGTATTTAACCGTTTAAGTCCAATAAAGAAAAATGTTCTATTTCTTTACAAATAATATTGAACAGTTTTAAGCGCAAATATGAAGAATCAAGAATTTTATTTCACCATTGAGTGTTTAAGTGATCATCCTATTATTGAGTGATATATAGCATATGCTTGAGTAATTTAGTTGCCGCTGATCAGCATTTATATCCATATTATTGAATGATACTTTCATCATGGACACTGTAAAGTTTTTTGCCCAATTCTGTACCCTTCATCAAAGAACGAATGATCAGAACGAAGCATACTTTCAGCTTAATGAACAAGTTTCCGGGCTGCACACCACGTTGCCCACTATTCCCTGCCTTTGGCACTCGAATTGTATCCCCTGAATCTACACCTATAGAAGAGGAAGAAATCACAGAAACATCCAAACAGGTGAAATCAAAGATATTCAGTAGATATTACCGCCGTACTCAAAATGGGTAAAATCATAATCAAAGTAGTAGAGCTTATCAACAAGAGATTTGACAAACTAACAAGAATAAAATTAAGTAAATAGGACGTAGCTCACATATTTTGATTACATGAAATTTTTCTTCATCCAAGTAGTTTTTTTAATTGTTATCCGATGATAAGAAAGCTATGGAAGTCTGCAACATCTGTGCTGCAGACGCGCATTAATAGGAGGAAACACAAATATCAGGAATAACATAAATATTGTGGGAAAGAACATATATTTAAGCGTTTCTCTCTTAGTTGGTCAGTTTACTACTTTGTTAGATAGTTTCCTTATTTCATGGCCCTTGTACTTGTGTATTACTAGCAGCCATCCATGATGTGAATAATAAGCAACAGCTTTTTTTCCACTGTATATCCTCCCAGGGTTTGCATCACTGTACAGTTTCTGACTAATATGATAGAACTCAATGTAAGTAAGCGAAAAGGAACAATGTCGGTATCATTTTAAAAAGTAGATGATGTTCAGGATACCAAGATGCTTTTATAGATCTTGAGATGGGTCTATGAGTTGGATGGGGCACGAGAAAAAAACCAGAATCTCATAATCCTGACTGAATTCCTTGTTATGTCCCTACTGTGGTCACAACTTACACATGAGCTCTGCTCATTTAAAAACTCCATGGCATATAGGAGGTGTGCAACAGAAGGAAAAGATTCTCCTCAAGAACCATACAACCAAGGGTTAGTTTTTCATGCAACTCTCTTCCGCTCTTTCTCCATTCTTCTCTCTCTCTCTCTAAATGTGAGGCAGCGACATCAGAAGTAAATAAAGACCAAATTAAGATCAGGGAATAAGAAAATGACCCAAGGAGAAAGCTCCCTTGATGGGCCTTAAACCCCTCTTGATCAGTTTATAGTATTAAGTGATACAATGTTACATCACTCCCAGCCTGTATAACGTAAGTCATCCAAGGTGCCCACCTATCTCAAACTTACCGAAAATTGGCACTATATTAACGTTAAGAAAAAAATGAACACGAAAAAAGAACGTTTATATACTTGAAATAATTCAAACAAATAGTCTGTGATACCCTGACAAATAAATAACTTAATGGTTGGGAAATACTTCCAGGGAGGTAATTCTCCTCATGTCGTTTCTAAATAATGTAGAAAAATTAAAGATACTTTTACAAACAGTTCTAAGCAATTAAATGTAACCTGGTTCCTAAACTTCACCTCTATTCTTCTTGAAGTCTGACTCATGATCCATCATTCAACTCCCATTACCTGCATCTCCAAATCTGTTTTTAGTCATATCCCTTTCCTCCCTCAGGTGTCTCCTTCCTTTGGACAGGGAAAACAGGGAGCCTTTACCCTCTCCACTGTCCCAGTTATCTTGAACTCAGAAATCTCATGTTATCCATTTGAGATATCTTGATCTACTCTGAGTTAAATCTCAAGTGATGCAGGTACATCTCAGGCCTGATGCTCTTCAGAGATTCATCATCCTTAAACTATGTTCCAATATCCTATCATCATTCCTTTAATAACCTGAACTCTCAGAATCACGTGGAAGCAGCAGGAGCTCAGGAAACTTGGAAAATTATGCACTCGAAAGTATATTAGGCATACTCTTAAGAACGAGTAGATTTATCCAGAACATCCAATCCACCTCATGGCCGACTATGTCAGAGGCTCTGTCGCCAATCGTTCAGAAAGTGCCTCACAAAACTCTGCATCATCGTCACCATCAAATCAGTCAATGAAAGCAATGATCCTATGATAGGACCATCAGTGATACCATATGGTTGGATCCTTGCATTATGCACATCATGAATCTTCAAAAGTCAATGAGCTCTTCACGTGATCAGTGATAACTTCTTATTCACGAAGCCATAGCTCACCAAAAACGATGTATCAAATTGAGAGTGTACACCATCGCTCTAGGTTGGAGGAATAGAGAACCCTACCAAACCATTCTTGAACTTCCCCAGAACAACTTTTTAATCCTCCATAATAGGTTTTGAGCGGCTTTATTTTCCTATGAAAAGCCTTACAAATAATTAACCAGTTTTGCCATCTGTAGGTTCCACAAATGAAAGAAAATCATGATCTTTATGATTTTTCTAGATTCATTGCTGTAGCAGATAAGAAGACAATATAGATCAAATCGATTAGGTCTAACTGGCCAAAGTGGACGGTATATACAGATAGATTGTGTGCTCTTTCTTTGCTGAATGAAGTTATGAAGAGCTTACATTAACGAGATTGCATAAATGCAGGCAAAAGTACCATACAGGGCTGCACATAACTCTGCGTCTGTGGTTGGGTAGGCAGCTGGGAAAAGCTAAGGCAACCTTCTGTGCATTTCTTAACTAATCACGGTCAAACTTTCTGCCATGGCAAGAAATGTGGAGAATAGCTATAAGTATCTACTAGACAGGCCCTCAGATAGTTGTCAGTCATTCCACATATCCACATATTGAAGATGAGATTGGTGGGAGACAAGTCTGAGCAACTGGACCCCTTGTGAGGGCCGGGGGGAGGGGGGGGGGGGAGGTGAGGTGATGATATTTGCCAGCCGATGAAAGTATATAAAGGATGAGCTGGAACGGTAGAAAATCACCTGAAGGCTAGGTGTGAATAGCCTTCGACCATTATTGACTATCCAAGTAGCAAAAGCATTGTTTCCGAGCATTCTTTGGCCTCCTGCTCAGTAGGCTTTTCAGTGGCAATTGAGCATAGACGGTGCCAAAGGAGAGAGCAGTTTGACATTGTTGAAGAAATACGAGAGCAAAACAGAGATTCTGATACGAATTAATCATGATCTGAATACCAGAGAGTGGTGAAACCATAGTGCAAGTAGGCAGAGGGTGATTAGTCCAGAAACTCATGTTCTTATTCAGTCATAAAAGTTTATACAGGAGGTTAGATCTCTACCTATATAATAAAGGAAATCTAAGTACCAAAGAAACTCTTCAAGGAAGGGTCAATCTACCAATTGAGAAAGTCCTCAAAAAAGACAGGAAATCAAATTTTGTAGGATGCCCCGAGTTTTAAAGGATTCTCACCTTTGTAGGATAACCTCTGTATGAACAAATAGTGATCTAAATATTTTGCTTTACAGTACACCTTTTATTTCAAATAAAATCTAAAAGTTTTCTCCTGGATAGCTGATAATTACAAAGGTTAGCATTCTACCTGCTGGGATGGAGACGTCAACATTCTTTGTATGCTTTACCACTCCTGACCCAGCACACGTGGGGCAATGGTCCTGAAAACACTAACTTAATAAGGATTCAAACATTTTTTGCAGTAATATACATCAATATCTTTACAAGCATTATATCCCAACCTTAATAATACGACCCAGTCCTTTGCATGCACTACACCTGGATGTGAATGGAATCACAGTCACCTGACAAGCATATGAGATGCCCAAGAAACAAACACAAACAGAAACTTCTTAATATTCACGAAAATGAATCCATTCGCAGGCCTTGGGTCTAGAAGTGAAAACGAGTTGCAGTAAAAGTAAAGCTCACCCTTCCAGTGCCTCCACAAGTTGTACAAACTCTGGGTTTAGCATTTATTGGATGTCCACTACCGTCTGTAACATGAGACATCACATCAAGGCAACAGAAAGGAAATATATTGACGAAAATCCCTATAATGAAACAAGGCACTATTTTATATAAAACCAGAAAATACTTTCATTATAGATTGATCATCTGACTTGATTAATCCCAGATATAAAAAATTAGGATGACTTTCTCTAGGGCACCCAAGACAAGTAGGTCAAATAACATGTAGGATAATTCGAATTCAGCTCAAACCAGACTTTGAGTAGTTCAAGTAATCTTCCACCAGCTGATTCAACTTGGTTTGTATCTGTCAGCTATACCTTATGTCTTGCAATATTTTCTATGTCTAGCCTCAACCGAATTTGAAAATCCTTCAGATGCAAGTCCAGATAATGATTAAATTTTCCAAGAACCTAGAACTTAAACCTCTGCGTATGTAGTGACCTAGAGATCTCCTCAGCATCAGCATGGTCAGGGCCATAGGTATCGTTGAAGGTAAAATGGGCCTAGTAGAGGCTCATTCACCATTGGTACGTAACTCATATGAGAAAGCTCATTTGTCTAAAATAAATTATAGAACTGTGGAGGTAGAGAAAGCTCACAACTGTGCCATGGTCATTTCATGTATTTTTTCAATGTCACATTATCTTTAGCATCCATGGAATCTCCCATTAAAGATAAAATTATATGACTTTTTATGATTTAATTTGGCCCCAGATGGGGCTAGATCATTGGCTGGACTATAATAAAATCAAATCCTCAAAAGGCTTTTTGGATTGGATCGACAATTGTGACTAGGGGCATTGGTTGCTTTTAAATGTATTGTGCCTAATCCATTGATTTTCAAAAACTACAAGGCTCCAGCTATGGTACCCTATGAAAAAATGTCAACACGTGCCTAAAATAGCATTCAAGAATGGAAATGCCAAAACGTAACATCAAGTGTTGATCTTGTCTGAAAGTCTTAGTACCGGCAAAAGTACCAACACTAACAACTTTGTGGATATAAACATGGACTAAAAAGATGGAAAAATGGGAAAATAGCATATTTTTAGCTGATGGAGGTGGGCTATGAGCAACAAATAGCTCCTCTTCATAGGCTATAATTTTATTGATCTAAATGAAAGAAGTCTCTCTTGATCTGCTACAGTATCTCACTCCATTATAACATAAATTCGAAGTGTTCACAATCACCATGGAAGATACTAGAGCGCCAAATGAAAGATTTCATTGCCTCAAGGATAGGATGATAGATCCAGAACCTATCCTCCTATGGGCTGTACGTATCCTATGCATCTCCCCATCTATTCGTTTTCTCAAAACAATCTACAGAATTTTATTAACACTGAGAATCTAACTCTCAACCATGCTCCTCCCCACCATTCTCTTCCGTATATTTCATTGATATATACATTTTTTTCTCATCCTGTCATATGGACTGAGTCCTGTAGGCCACCAAATGGTGTAATATATCTTCCAGTAATTTCCATCAAAAGCAAGGAAAAGAATAGGCTTCAGAATCCATAGTGGAGAGGATCTGGCTGCAAAGTTGACGTCAAAACAGCATCTTAAAACGTTCTGTAACTGTATTATCAAGAGAAAACAGCGGCACTAAGGTGTCATCAGGGAAAATGAAAAACGCTTTCTTTAGCAACCGCTAAAGATGTATCTGGAGGTGCTGAAGAGCAACAACAGATGAAGATTAGCAGTGGACAAACAGGCTGCAGCAGGGACAGGTGATAGACCACTTGCAAGCTTTCTTTCATCCTATAGGAGAGGGAGACGTTTAGGGACGATAGAGTCTTAAGTCAATGACCTCCAGGCAGCAAAGAGGAGAAACAAATATTGTGGTATGCTGTCAAAGGGTTACAGTCTTCCCTCAGACCTTTACCCTATTGACTGCTGGGCAAGAGAAAGCGGAAGACACCAGCGATAATCTCTTAACAGTGAGGATAATACAGTAGGAAAGAAAGGTGGGAAAGAGGCCTGGAGATGTTTCCAGAAGTTGAGAAGAAAAAAAGAAAAAAAAGTTGAGAAGACACCACAGAGAGGAAGCAGGCCTGCAATCCAAGGAGTAGACTTGTGAATGATCTCTGGATACCAATTGGGGTACTGCATTGGATGAATTAGGCTTAAGACCTAAGTTAAGATACCACGAAAATTTCTCTCAAACACAGTGAATTAAAGAGTACAAATAGAGAGAGTGCGAGATGGATGTCTAAAACACTAAATAGGTGCGTGAATTTCCATACTAAAACCAACTACGGAAGGGGTATTTACATTAAAACCAGAAGACCAATGAACCAATGCATCAGTTGGACCAAATATCCCATAACAAAAATCATAGCACTTTTTCTCAGTTGCAATTTTGTCGTCTGAAAAACTTTCATCTGGACCAGTCTACATTGTCATCATCTGTACTCGCCTACGAGTGAGAAGGATGTGTGGGATTAGACAGGCATATCCCATACATAAGGGTTTCACACCTCCCAAACAACATGACCGGGTTAACTTTGACTCTTATGTGACATCACATGTAACCTTACCTGACAGCTATCATCTACAGAGAAGAGTGTTGACTCCAAGCATAAGAACCAAAGTAGAGCGCACTTACTGCATGAATCACATGATACATGAGCACTAAAATATAGGCTTTTGGTGCAGCCTTTGGCAGCTTCAGAAAAAGAAAGGAGCAACTCCACCTAAGAGCCATAGGCAGAGAGGTTTCAGATGTCTAAAACAGAACAACAAGTCAAAAATCAGCTTCAAGCTCAGGATATAAAGGGACCTCAACATCAGGTGCAAATGTTTCCCTATCGTCTTCAAATATCTGTGAAGGTGACAAACGATCAGACTTCTATATTCCATTTTACCCCAACAATAAGAAAAATGAAAAGCAAATACCTCCGAAAATATGTTATAGAATGTATCAGAAAAAGGGCCGTGATTCTGACTGTTGAACCCATTTGAGTCAAAAGAGCTATATCTCCTCTGCCTTGTATCACCAGACAATTCCTACCATGAATAAAATTACTGTTTAACAAAAATATTTAACTGATTTGAATAAAATTCATATCGAGAAAGGAAAAAACTAGATATCCAAATCCACAGTTCAAGGCAATTACCTTATCATATTGAGCTCTCTTATCTGTATCTCGCAAAGTCTAGAACTCATTTTCACAAAACATAAAATTAAGAAAAAATAGATAATGTATAATTTAGTCTAATGTAGGCATAACAGAGAATTTATTTCACCTCATATGCTTCTCTTATCTCTTGGAACTTCCTCTTTGCTGCAGGATTGTGCTTATTGGCATCAGGATGGAATTTCTTTGCCAGCTGCAGATGACAATTCTCAGATACAATCAAAGAAGAACAAATAGGAAAGCAAAGCAATTAGAAGGAGATCAAATCTCAAATTTTAGGCCATAAATGATTTTAATGCACAAACATAATCCAAATAATCAACTCAAGTAGTCGATCTTTGTTCACTTATTGATGGAGATAGGAATCATCCCTGTTCTTGGCTAGAATGATATTCCCATGGAAGCTATTACATCATTTCAACTCAAAATATAATTGCATCTTCATCAAAATATAAATGCTAATATATAAATCAAAATATCAGTTTCACCTGATAGAAAATGACTTCATTGCAACTAGTATAGAAGCAAAAGTCTCACAGACCGTGTGAAATTGGTGGAGTGTGACAAAGGATGGATTAGGCTATAAACTAAGATTATGGAAGTTATAGATGATATTAATAATAGGTGAACTCTAAGGTTGCGTAATTAATACACAATGTCTGGCATGCACATAATACGGAATTAGAAAAACATAAGCGACCTCAATAAGGCTATTTCCAGTAACTAGGCACAACCAGAGGAAGATACAAACAATGTCGTGTAAAAATAAAATTGCTCAGTCAAAATGAAAATTGCTTTGGTAAGTAATGGATTCCTATGATTGAAGGATATCTTATAAAATAGTAATTAGACTGGGAAAGTTATAAAGGAAAGTTTTAGGCGACCAAAAAACCTATATCAACCGAAAAAAATAGCAGTAACTAGAGCAAGAATGCTTAGACAGATGCGAAGGAAGCCCATAACGAATTTCAAGTCAAATGACACTGTTAAAAAAACAGCAGGAATAACAACACGTAACATCTTTCACATGACTATGACATCAACAGCCGAATGAAGCAATATCACACAACATTGCACCAGAGACTCTAAAATGAGAACAGGAGAAAATAAAGAATACTGATACATGTAAAAGAATAAAAACAATCTCTTCCACGAACTAAATGAAAGAACCCAATGCCTTACGAAACCAAGAGATGGATAAAGTTTTGATTAGAGTTTCATTGTAAAGTTTATTGGAAAATTTGATCCCTAGACTCTTTATTTTCCAATGAAAGAGCATTCAGTTTACTCAACTTAAACATCTTATAAGTGAACCCGAAAACTCACCATGAAATTCCCACCATTATCTAGCCCAGAAGAAAACATTTTGACACTGGAAACCTACCGCATGGAAAGCCTTCTTGATATCATCCTGGCTAGCATTTTTTGGAACACCAAGTGTTTCATAGTAGTCAGATTCTGCAGCGCAACATACACCTGCGCGAAATACAGCATAACACAGATTTATGAGCAACTTCATGATGAGAAATCTTATACTTTCTGAATCAAATCCAGTTGATAAGAGGCTGCAGTTCTTGGAAAATAAATACCAGTAGCACGAAAACAACGCTTTGGCAATGGCAATGATGTTCTTAACTGAAAGAAAGGTGTTTCCACTCCCCAACAGCTGCTTCCATGTAGAGCTAGAACAAGATATTTTACATCAATTCTGAGTGAATCTCACCAAGGAAGTTGCAAGGCCGTAAATGATCTTCTCTAGAATTAATAAAGGTAGGAATGTTGCATTACTTTAAAAAGATAAAAACAATGCAATAAAATCCTATAGGTGTGGAGACTTTGTGTCATCCTTCACTGGTTTCGAGTCATATTATTAAATAGGACTGAATTTTAAAAAAATAAAATTAGCGCCACAAATAAATGCCTGAATCGTGGGACACACCAATGAAAAGTAATTGCTCAGAGTATATTTGGATGCTACTGCGAACGGGTCACAAGGTACCCACGACACAAACTACATTCCTACAGGACGGAAGTTCAACCGTTTCACAAGTTCTAAGACTATGGAAATATCACGAGATATCGACAACGACAATGAAGCCGCAACGACTAAAATGTAATGAAACGACCCAACAAGGAATAATGAAAGTAAAGGAATGATGGCCCAAGGAATTACGTGAGACTATTCGGTGAGAAATAGCTCTAACCAATAGCAGAATCCCTTCTTGGTGCTTTACGTCACCCACAGATGGCCCGGCACTGATAGATGTCGGAAACTGGAGAATAGACCACAAACTCAGGCCATTCCTTCCTACCAGAGGAGACCTCGACGGCCGTAAAATCATCTGCAATGGTAGGGCATGCGCGACCACTTACCGTTGGAGTTCGAGATAGAAGGCGCGAGCACCAGCTGCGGGAAAAGAGCCCACAAGGCAGACTGCCAAATCTGCCCATGAGTGTTGGGCGAGAGGACGGACAATCGCCAGACCACAGCCACAGTCCTCAAAATGTGAAAGTGGGCGAGAGAAGGGTTCACGAACTCCACTGGAGACGCTACCCGCGCCCCCCTCTTAGCCCCTCAACTCCGCCGCCTGATCGGGGTCCTCGAAAGTTTGAACCAGAAAAGCTTGAATCTTTTTCCCATCGGTTTCCTCAGTCCTCTAATACTGACTTCCTTTCTTCTCGCGAGCTTTAAATGGGCTGGGCTACATTTGAATCCTAAACGGGCCAGCCCATTTTACAACCCGTGAATGCCACTACTACGCGTGTATTCCTCTCTTGATGAAGAGGCACGCTCATGAACGACGTATGGAACCCAGTGGGGCTTGCCGTCGAGAGGGGTGGACAAAATTGGCCGCACCTCTCTCTCTCTCTCTCTCTCTCTCTCTCTCTCTCTCTCTCGCTGCATCTTTGCCTGTGTGTGAGTCTCCCGCCGGCGCTGCGAGGCCCATCAGACATGTCGTCGTTCATGTCATCATCCTACTCGATCGAAATGGGCACCGCCGGGAACGACGGTTGTGGCAGGCTTCCGCCGATGCGCATCCTCCTGAGCTGGTTCTCTGAGCTGTAGCCGAGTAACTTTTGCCTGGAGTCATAGGTGCCGCCGAGTAACCCTGTCTGTGTAGCCAGAGTTGTCGTCGAGGCCGCAGTCTATGCTGATGAACCCTGCCACAGAGATGGAAGAGGAGACTTGGAGTTCCGCTCGGGAAGACGACAGAGTGTGGCTAGGGTTGTGGCGTAACGGTCATGGAGGGTCTCTGCGCTGAGGCCGCCACCACCAGGAGTGATGCAGCACGACCTAGCTCCCCGTCGTTCGAGGAAGTTGGAACCGTTCAAGACGGAGAACCGGAAACGCCTGAAGTGGGATACGTGGGTCTCGCCATGGAACCAACCGTCCGCCGCCCACGTCGCCATCGAAAACGCCCTGAAACTGGCGCCTTTTATCTTTTATTAAGAATTGCTTAGTCTCCTTGTTTCCGTTACCTACTAAGGCCTATAAAACGGGCCGAAAGTCCTCTGCGTAAGGCAGTGCATTTTGAAGTAGAAGCATAAGTTGCTACCTGATCATTTTATCTCGTTGCCCCGGCTTGGGTTGGTCGGAGGACCCGCCGCTCCCGGTCTGGAGCTTCTCCTCCTCCTCTTCTCTTATTCTACTTCTTCTCCCTTCCGGCCGCTTGCCCGTCGCTACCCTCTTCTCTCTCACCGTTGCCGCCCTACCTTTTCCCTCTCCTTCCATCACCGCGAGCCCTCGAATCGCCATCTATGGTCTTCGCCGTCCACCGTTTCCATGGATACCAACCACTGCTGTTGCCAACGTCACTCATCATCACCCG
The DNA here is from genome assembly GCA_902729315.2 of Spirodela intermedia. Taxonomy (NCBI): domain Eukaryota; kingdom Viridiplantae; phylum Streptophyta; class Magnoliopsida; order Alismatales; family Araceae; genus Spirodela; species Spirodela intermedia. Next base: position 2,968,793 of record LR746280.1, read on the forward strand.
CCAACCACGTCATTCAAGGATCAAGGCTCAGTATAATATCTCTGCCTCCTCTATTTCATTTGTCATTTAATAAGTCAATTCGTCTTGGGCAACTTAGAAAAATTACCAAAATAATATAAGGTTATAAATCGATTTATCATTAAATCTATATCATTTTCATGAGAATCATGTGACATTTAATTTTTTTGTACTTTACTTTGTATATGAAAATGGAACATCATCAATCATCATTTCTATGTAGATGAATTCATATAAGTTGGAATCTCAACAACATCCATGATTAAGAAAAATAGGGTTTGAAAGGAGTTAATAGACAGATCAATGATGTTTCAAGATGTCACTTGTGCAGCTTCAATTACTATTCTAGTGCCTCTCTCCAACACAAGTTATCCATATTGTCCTCCCTACACAAAGTATTTTTAGAAGATGATTTAGAATAACAATAATGGTAAAGTGGTCAAACAAAAATGTGAGACTTGTTTAGACATTAATAGTATGTTGTGTTCATGAACTTATCAAATAATTTCCAAGAGAACCTTTAGACATGAATTCATAGACTAGTGATAGGCTATTATTACAATATGTCAAAAATGATATTAGTTCTTATGGTGTACCATTGTTTAGAGTTCGTTTTGAAATTTTGTATGAGAATTATTAAGAACATTTATTTTAAAATATAATGTAATGAATGACTTTTAGATGATATTTTTGTGACTTCTAACATGGTGTGCCATGTCCAGACAAAACCAAGCTACCACATTGGTGTCTCTAGTTGTCAAAGAGGCAAACTAAATTTGAGCAATGATTTATTTCCTACTTTCAATATTTACTTGTCTATGTTTGTTATTTATTTATATTTTACGGCAAGTTATTTCTATTTCATGCACGTTTTGATTGAAATAAGTAGAACTAATTCAAATGATTGATTGAAATGAGTAGAACTATATTTCTCTCTTTCTTGATTTTTGATCTCCTTCTCTTTCTCTTTCTTGATCAATCTCCCTCTCTCCTTTTGTCTCTCTCTCTCGTGAGACTTTTCACTCTCTTTGTCTCATGTGAGATTTCTCTCGTTCTCTCTCTTTCTCTCCCTTTTGCAAGAGATTTCATCCCTTCTCTCTCTCTCGTGAGAGCTCTACTTCTCTCTTTCTCTTTTCTTTTTCTATTTCTCTTCCTTTATTCTTCTCACCTCATCCTTCTATTTTATTATTTCTGTTAAATAGGGATAAAAGATTAAAATTATTTAATATCTATAAAATAAATTAGTTTTCATAATGAATTAATCAATTTCTCTATGTTCGACTTGAGACTTTACTTCTATGTTAACATTTTATTAAGTTTTAGTTATAAATATTATTAGATACTATTTATTCTTGTTACTTCTATAATATCTATGTTACTATATTCTTGAGCTCCTAGCTCTTGATCTCCTTCTCTTTCTCTCTCTCTCTCTTGATCAATCTCCCACTCTCTTTTTGTCTCTCTCTCTTGTGAGACTTTTCTCTCTCTCTCTCTCTATCTCATGCAAGATTTCTCTCGTTCTCTCTCTTTCTCTCCCTTTTGCAAGAGATTTCATCCCGTGAGAGCTCTACTTCCCTTTTTCCTCTTTCCTTTTTCTATTTCTCTTCCTTTATTCTTCTCACCTCATCCTTCTATTTTATTATTTCTGTTAAATAGGGATAAAATATTAAAATTATTTAATATCTATAAAATAAATTAGTTTTCATGACGAATTAATCAATTTCTCTATGTTTGACTTGAGACTTACTTCTATGTTAATATTTTATTAAGTTTTAGTTACAAATATTATTAGATACTATGTATTTAAACACAACAACAATTGCACATCAGTTCTTAGGTGGCAACCTTGACATTGTTTTAAAAACCTACAGAAATTCTTACTTCAAGTAGATTTCTAAATCATTTGATAATATAGTGTACTATTTGAGGAAATATGGTGCAGTTCAACCATGTATTTATTACTAACCTTAAGTTCCTTGCTTTTCTTGATGTACTAGCTTTTGTGATACTAAGATTCCCCTTGAAAGTGTGAAATGTATCTCCCGTCATGAATTTCACAATAAGCTTCTAATAGTTTGAGAGAATCTATCAACCACTAAATGCCTAAAATCACATTCATGTTGCTTAATTCCAAAAGTAATAAATCTTAAACTATTAGGACACCTTGTGATTCTAGAGGAATAATTTTGCAACTTTTTGCTCTAGTCACTATGTTGCAATTGCTTATAATAATAATGTATTTAGATAACTGTTCCATCTATAATGATAAGTTATCAATAAACTTCATACATAGGAAATTGTGAGTCACCCTACTAACAATACGTATAATATGCATAGATAACTTTTTTTCATATATTCTGTCCTATAATTTCATTGTGCCTTGCTAAGTAACTACCATGACTGAAATTATGGATACATGTGTAGTGGACACACTCTCATTAGTGTTGGTTATGACTTGATCAAATGATTTCCAAACTTCATCAATGTCGTCATCCTTTTTGGTCTCCATCCATAATAATAATGTTCCAACTCTTTTTGCAACGGTGTCATAGAATATGTCATGGAGTAAATTTTTCATTGTAATAGTAGCATTGTCCTTTATCTCTTCTCTTTCAAAATTCTGTCTATTAATTTGATTATCTTGTAGTTACTCATAAGAGGCTTTGATGTAAATGAGTTCCTCTTTGAAGTACCTTCAGCCAAACTCTAATAGTCCTTGAAACTACCTTTGATACTTGCATTTTGGAATTCCTTTATGTAAGAGTCATGATGAACTTGGTGGGATTCATTCTTTGGAGTCATTTGATTTCCAATGAACTCACAATCCAAGGAGTAGGAAGAGGTTAATAAGATATATTATATAACATATATAAATATAGAATATAACATATATAAATATATAAATAAAACCCTATTTCGGTTGTATCTAAAATGTATGAAGAAATAGGATTTTAGAGATAAGGACTAAACTATGGATAAATCCAAGCAACCCTTTCATAAACCCAAGCGATCTTTTCGTAGGCGTTCCTACTTTTGATTTCTCAAAGGTGAACCTTGGCTTGGATTGATAAATCCATGATTTCTCTAAGCCAAAGGGGCTTATGCACTGCCAATTAAAATTTCATATCTACTTTTAAACCCCTCACATATACATTTTTTAACATTTCAATTTGTGTACATGAGGTAAAAGAGTTACGATACATTCAAATTCAGCTTTGTACTCCGTCACTAAATTAGTTTGTTGGAGACTTATTAATTGTTGTAATGAACTTCCTATTTTGGATGTCTTGAATCATTTTCTAAATTGACTCTTGAGGTCGTGTCAATCATGATATGAAGATTGATTCTCCATTGAAGAATATCATTTCAGGGCTTCTCTCTCCATATTCAACATAATCTATTTGAGTCTATCATGTTTTGGCATTGTGTTTAGGCAGAAATATTTTTCTATGTGCAATTTATCCCTCAAGGCCATCCCCTTGGAAAATTGGTAATTAGATCCTCTAAGTTACTTGTGTTTGGTCATCATGAGAGGCTAGATCCAAGTAAGTAGTACTGTGATATGATTGTCTCGATTCTTCTCTTGGATCTTCAGTGGGATGTGAACTAGAGTGTGGATCTTTTGTGGATAGTTTTTGGAGAATCTAAGTTGAGAATTTCTCTATGTTCATTCGGGGATTGTTCTTGTTTGGTATATCCTTGCTTTAGTGATGTGATCGCCTCTTCTAACAAAACCATATCCTATGCCTTAGACTTGTAGGAATCTTCTGGTCAAGATTGGTTCCAACTTGGCAGGTTAGTCATTCTTTCTATAATAGCTTTGCCAAATCTTATTCTGCTGTTTTGATTCAGCAGCAAACAGTGGAAAGGTCAGCCAATTGATAATGTTGGAAGAATTACTTCTCACCTTTCTTGAAATCCATTCAAATAAGAATTTAGGATGAATATTTGCGTTCAACATTGGTAATTTGATCTCTACTAGGGTTGCAGTAACAATATCTTGCTTTCATAATCCTATGTGCCTATGAAAGTTGCTCCAAACTCCAGCAAAATGGGCCGAATAACCTGCTTTAATACTAGTGCTACAAACCTCAAGTGAGTAGGCAGATCACATACCCTAGTCCAGCCTTTGAACCTCCCACTCCACCAAGGCCAATTGTCTTTGGTGAAGAAAATTCAATCAAAAGGGATAAGGGGAAGATTGTGAAGAAGATTCAACAATAATAAGAAGTGTTTTCGAGGTCAGATCGACCTTTAGAATAGATGAGACCGAATCGGAACTCATCAGGGGGAGAATCTCCTATTCACCTTCTAGGTTTTTTCCTCATTATTTAGGGCCTTCTCTCCATATATAGGCCCTAGTACATTATTCTTCAGTGGTTCCCATCAATGTGGGGGTCTAGGTCATCTTTTGAAGATGATGGTAGGCAGTCATAAGGTCTAGGTCATCCACACAATTAACTTTGATTAAAAGAAATATAGAGAAAAATGATATATTCATTCTTTACTATGCTCTTTATTATGATAAAAAAACCAGATTCACAAATTACATCATTTACTAATATATCATCATCGAAAATTACTGCATAACATTATCTTGCCCAAAGACTAGTGTCTATATTGGGAAAAAAAAGGCACCATAGCATCTACACTTTTTTCACGATTTTGAAAATTGCTAGATGTCTCTTGTGATGTCACATAAGTAAGACAAACCTTCAACTGTACTACCACATCACTAATGCTTGGTCTTTGTGTGGAGTTAAGTGATGGACAAGACAACACAACTTCTACTACTTTCCATATTGAATTGGTATCAAATTTTTCTTCTAGTCTTTTGTCAACTCTTTTAGTTGTATTACGTCTTTGAATTCTTGATTGCACCCATGAGATTGTTGAAATGTTTCCTAAACCACGAAAAATTGGTGGTTTCCCAATTATAAGCTTCAAAAGAACAACTCCAAAGCTATAAACATCTATCTTCTCAATTAACATTGATGTGTGATAATACTTGTAATGGATTTACAAAAAATTCCAAGTAGGATTTCATGAAAAAACAAAACAGATTTTACTTAAAAGGTTATAAAAGCTGTTGAAATATCCAAGAAGAAATTGAAATATTACACAAGGTCAAACATATCTTGAAGCACCTACAACTGTTGTTGAAATGTAAACCAAATTCTCATCATAGAAATACTTTGACATTCAAAAATCAGCTAATTTTACTTCAAGATTGAGATTTAGTCAAATGTTTGTAGTCTTCACATCTCTATGAACTATGGGCGGCTTGCAAAATTTGTGGAATATTTGACTCTTGTAATGAAAGAATTTACAAACTTTTTTTGAATACAAGTACACAAAAGAGAAACTATAATTAAGCTGCATTGACAATAATTTTGTGGCATACCTTCTGCAACTTCAATAGCAATTCTAAGTCAAATGCTCCAACTTAAATCATTGTTCATTTTATCTATGTGTATTCAAGAATAATACATATTAGCAACTAACATTACCTTGTCTTATAAACTCTTAGGTTTGAAAAATAACCTAATAAGTGCCATAAATTTGTAAACTAATGCAAAACTATCTGGCTCATCACAATATCCTAGAAATGACATCAGGTTTCTGTGATGAGTCCTTGTCAATATTTGTGCTTGTGTTTGAAGGCAAGGCTCACTATTAGAATGTTTGTGTAGAAGAAGCACACTAATTGTATGATCCCAATCTTTTTAATATAGTAGGTAAATCACCAACTTTAGCTACTACAACTTGCCTCAACTTGAAACTCTTTTTCCCCTTGGAACGATGGTTTAGAAAGCAACTTTACTGCAACTTTGATCCCATTTTTTAAACAGCCTTGATAAACCTTTCCAAAGCCACCTTCACCAATCTGGTGCTTAAAGTTTTTAGTGGTGATCTTAATTTGTGCAAATGTGAATTGGTTGCTCTCTGAATGTAAACTTGCCTGCTGTTTAGTGGACTGAACAGTTGCTTTCTCACACGAGGGTTCTAGAATCAAATAATTAAAGAGGTCAAGATGCCACCAAGAAGATCATGCCAGACATTCAAATTCCACATGGCTTAAAAATGAGATCGAAAGGAATCACATACCTTTTGTTGTACCTTGAAGGGAGTTTTTCTTTCTTCTTCTGATTCTCCAAAATATTATTATAACAATTACGACAATTAAAACTGAGGATGCTCCAATTCCTACTGTGATGGCAACAATGATCTTCGTTTTCCTTCTTCCCTCACTTGAACCAATTGCTCTGCATAGATTTGTGTTGCCCTCGATGAATTGGAGGGCAACACAAATCAATTATTAGTATCTAAGAGTAAATGAGAAATAAACATGGTCATTTCTCATAATAATACAAACATTATGCCAATAACTCTCATCCTCAGTATGTAACCTACATGTAAATGGGTTTGCTATGTTGCCATGTTGCCTATTTTTTATAGATAGCTAGTAATCTCAAATGGTTGCAAAGTAAGCAATCATATTATCTAAACTAATGATTAAAACTATGTTACATAGTAAACTATCTTGATCCATATGATAGGGAGCTCACAATAATATCAAGTTATTTAGGAGATAAAAAGACTACTTTTTGGTGCTTGGAAATGCAAGAATTGTAAAAGAATTAAAGTAATCACAGAATTTAAGAGAATTCTCCATTTTTCTTCTTGGTTCCAAATCAGAAAATTTACTATGATGTGTAAAAATGATAGAAAATTTTAAAATAATGTAATTTATGCATCATTTTCATATTTTTACTTCTCTTTGTCATGCTGTATTTTATAGATTTGTAGTTTTGTCTTAATAGTATTTTACAGTCTCCCTTGTGAAAATTCTCACCTTAATTGTAGGGTCTGATTTTGTGACTTATGAAGAATCTTGGGAACCACTCCACTTAGTTGGTTATTTTCCAAGTTCCTGCAAAAAGCAAAGTCTTCATAGCCAAAATTTTGTAGAAACATTTTGTATGAGATCTCACGTCAAGAACTCATTCCCCAGATTTTTTCTATGAGAAGCAAGTGGATGGCTCAGGGTCAACGCAGGAGATGATCGCGGAGGCTTCCGCTGCTGGTAGAAGACGATCGTCAGATTTACGGTAGAAGAGTAGGAAACAGAAGCCTATCGGCTGCCCCATTGACTAAGAATCGCCGTGTCCTCACTGGACGTTTTGTTTCTTTCGATACTTAGTATCTTCTACTCTGGAATCCACTTAAGGCAATGTGGCCTCATTCCCTCGGGACTAGTCCGTCCCCATTTTTATAGGGAAGACCATCAGTTGCTTTCCCCAATATGCCCCTCCTCAATGACTCTCAACCCTCCGAGGAGACACTCAGACGGGGCGGGACAGTGCACGTCTCCATTTTAGTGGGTCCCACCACTATGACTTGAACTTCTCGTATGCACCATTTTTTACTCATAGATATGTGCGTTTATTATCTTCAATGATGTTAGAAGATAAATAAATTTTGAGAAAGAGCATGATCCAACTTGATAAATAAAATTTCAATTTCTATGACAAGAAAAATTGTATGACATTTATTTTTTCATCACTCATTTTTCTGAAAATTTTCATAAAGAAATAATTCGTCATATCTCCAACTCCTCATTGCTTAATAACAAGCATGCCCCATGTGATATCTAAGATTGCATCAACTATCATCATAACACGTCTATTATAAAGAAAAACACATTCAAATATAACGTGTTCATGTGATATAACAAGGAATTAAAAAAATCACGTCAAGACAAATTAATGGGGGCCACGTTTGAAGAACGAGCTATCTATCAAATATTAATTGACTTGACTATGCTTCACAAATGTTGACATTCAATTCACCATTTCGTAAAAGATATTTCCCTCGCTATTCTTGACTTAAATTTTTAGTCCAAACAATTTCAGTAGTTTTTTCTAATTATGTTAAGAATGGAGTCAAAGAAATGCCTTGTGTTAGTCCACATATAGAGTATGTAGAGTAAAATAACTAGACCTACTTATAGTTAATTACTTTTGAATTTGTTGACTAATGTCATGAATTGAGAAACTAGACCTAATCTCTACACACATTTATATTTATATCCATACTTACGAGAGAGGTCGTAATCTCAAATACTTCAACTCTAATGAATAACTTTAAGTGAGATTAATTCAATGATAACCTCATAATATACAATTCATATATAACATTGTCTATATTGAGATTAATTGAAATAATCTCCCACTTGGATAAAATATATATAATAATTTAATATTATACATTTTGACCTTATCAGCTCAAATTTTTTGATATTATTACCAAAGACATCTCCAACAATCTCGTCCATCAATATAGTAATATAGAACTAAAGAAGTTTTTGTTCACATTTTCATGTGGCTGAACCCAACAATAATCACATATATTGATATAATGAACGACATAGATCAAGTATAGATGTGTAACATAGAAATTACATAAAATATGACTCATATATGTATATTTCTTACTTAGTTTTCATTATTCAAAATGGAGATTAAACAATCACATTCAGAGTGAGAATAATCATAAACTTTATTCATACATAAAATAGCGTATCCTCATGTAGCCCCTTAGTAAGTGGATTTTCTCATGAAGTATGATATATCTTCATGAGGTATTGAATATGCTCATGAAAGGCCTTTGGTAGCAGCCCCTTAGTAAATGGATTTGCTACCATAGAGTTTGTCCCAATATGTTCTATAGACATTTGGCCACTCTAAACTCTTTCATTAATAATTAAGAACTTGATGTCTATATATTTAGATTTTTTCAAACTCATATTGTTATTGGAAGACATAAGGGTTGATTTATTGTCATAAAATAACTTTAATTATCTTTCAATTCTATCTAGAATTTGCAACCCTATGACAAAATTTTTTAGTCAAATTTGATGATTAAATGCCTTATAACATGCTATAAACTCTACTTTCATAGTAGAAGTTATGAGTGTCCGCTTTGCACTCTTCCATGATATAGCTCCTCCAACTAGCAGATAGATATAGTATGTAGTGGATCGTCTAATATTAGTGTATCTAGTGAAATTAAAATTTAAATATCCGATGATCTTCAAATGATCTAATTTCTTATATGTGAGCATATAGTTCTTTGTCTGTTGTAAATACCGCATAATCCATTTAGTTGTTTTCCAATGATCCATACTAGGGTTGCTTAAATATCTGTCCAATACTCTAATTATGTACACAATATCTGAATGTGTACATATTTAAGTATACATAAGGCTTCTTATGATTGATGCATCAAAAATCTTTTGTCTTTCTTTAGTCTCATAATTATTCTTAAGGCACTAATTGAGACTAATTTTTTCTTTTAACAATAGGGGTATCATAAGATTTACATCCTTGCATACTAAATCTCACAAAAACTTTCTTGATATAGCTTTTTTGTGACAACCCATGATATTTTGAGACCGATTTGAATATATCTTAATGCCCAATACATAAGAGGCTTAATTGAGATCCTTCATCTCAAAATTCTTTGATAAAAATCTTTTAGTGTCAAAAAGTAAGCCTATATCATTATTGACAAGTAATATGTCATTAACAAATACACATTCATCACCTATATTCATCTTAGAACCAAATGAGATGGTAACTTGATGAAATTTGTGATACCATTGATGGGAAGTTTGTTTAAACCCATAGATGGACTGATAATTTGAGCAATCATCATACTAAAGGGACGAGAAGATTATTATTTAAAACCTAAGTATAAAGGAATGTGATGACTACGCATTTAATACTATTTATGCATTTTCATCTGATGGTTTATGAATTATATCATTTTCTTATTTTCTACTAGGATGAGAGCATCAAGATAAATGAGAGGAGAAATATATGATTAATAGTTGTTGGAGGGAAGATGATTAATAGATAATCATGATGTATGAGCATGAACATATATATATATTCTTGATTTCATCATGGACTATTGAATAACTAGTGAACATAAAAAGGTAAAACTATAAAATTGACTAACTTGTTATTTTTGCAGATTGAGAGGGGCATAAGGGGAATGCCTACAATAAGGCATACAATTCAAAAAGAGGACTGGCCTCCAGCTGGGACCCTCATTCATGATTCGCCCTCTCATCCACAATGTGTATTGACCTAGTTCTGAATTTCTTCATCTTCATAATTTCTATGTTCGTGGCTGCTGAATTTCAAAGAGTAAACAAATTAGAATATGATTGTTAATTAACATACATCAACTAATTCAAAACTCTCCTTGTGTTTGACTTGATTTTCCACTAATTCATCAAGAAACTATTCCTATGAAAATCAATTTATAAATTTAAAATTGACGATCTTAATAACAACGACTTAAGAGCAATCATGGACTTCTTTAATTTGCATACTATTAAAGCTAGATTTTTTGTGTTTTAATTTATTTTATTATTTTATTTTATTTTATTTGATTAACTTGTAGGATAAATATAGGATATTTTGTTAATTTTAGAAGTCTGAAGTTTTAAATACTATGTAATTTTAGATTATTTAAAAGTATAAAAGAATAAAATATAAAAAAATATTATGTCTATTGGCAAGTTGGCACTCAACAGTTGACTTGGAGGGGAGCTCTAGTTGAGTGGGTAGACCTAGATTGAGGGAGCCATGAGCTGGGCTCAAGTGGCAAAGGACTCACTCCACACACAAGTGCGTCACTCTCCTATCACGTCATGGTGGCCAACTGGTCATGGAGCAAAGAGCATCTATACACACATGTGGGCGCGAGGGTGGACCACCTTTTTGCCTTCTCCCAAGATTGTCCTAGGCATTATTTTATTTCGGAAGAAGGAATCTCTAATGAGAGATGGTAGCTTTAATCTATATTCAGCTCATGCATCTAAAATATTTTTGATGTGGGATTAAAGGTTTTCCTCTATCTCAAGGTAGTTATCTGAACCACGGTGTGATCTAGTGGTATTTAGTGAGCCATGTCATTTAATGAGCCAGATCATGTAGTGAGTGAGCTGCCAATACTAGATGCATAAAGTAATCTATCGGTGATTAACGAATCAGACATGACTTAGTCATTGTATGTGAATTTTTGGATAATTATGTGATTTTACATGAATTTATATGATTTTTATAGTCTTACTTTTGAGATAAATGAAGAAAAAGAAATAAAAAAATAAAAAAAAGATAAAATGAGGGGGACCCATCGGCTAGTGGGCCCGCAAATGGGTCGGAAGCTTAGTCAGGGAGTAGCCGCAAGTAGGGGCTCGAGCAACTTGGACCGATAGGGGCACGTGTGCACCACCACTCCCCTTCTACATCATTAGTGGCTAGCCGACTATGGGGCAAGGAGTGGTCGTACACGCGAGAGAAGAGACTTGCTTAGAAATGTAACATTAGTATATATTCACCCGAAAAATCAGCACACAACCGATGTGGAACTAAACCCGTGTCATACCTTCCTCAGAAGGGGCGGGCAACTGGTGCAGATTCGAATCCTCTTAGAGGCCAAACTCATATTTTTTTATCTGATTATTGTGATTTTCTTACAAATCGCCGGTGAAAGATTAAGTAACCAGAATCGCTGGATCATCGACGAAAATCTCGTCAACGCAATTCGCGGAGCATTGTTACTAAAATTGTTGAATGATTCGTGATAAAAGGATCGCGAATTCATCGAGTAAAGCATCTCCGATTGATCGATGAATAAACCGTTGTCAAGAAGAAGACGATCTGTCAGGAAATGAGTCGCCACCTCTTGAGAGCATACTAGATGTGATGAAGAGCCTCCTTTTGTTGCACGAACTTGAGGATGAAGCTCCTTGACATGTGCCCCACCTCCATTTAGCTCCTCTCCGCCGAGTGACAGTTGTTGGAGAACTGCAAAGTCGTCATTTTTTGCTCCGCCGGGTGATAGCCGCTGGAGACAATTTGACAACCCATTTCATTAATCTCTAGACTTCACAAGGAGATCTAGAGATTGCCCATGTCATCTTTATCTAAAGAGAGCCTTTGAGGCCGTGAGCACTACACGACAATCCTCGCGAATGCTCAAGATTTTGATGCATCGCCAACGCATCACTGCCACAATGTTGGAACTCTATTTTCCTGCTTTCAACTTAATTTACACTTTATTTAGTGATACTTTGTGTGGTTTTAATTTATAAAAATATATTTTATTCAATTATGATTATTCTTGTTTTTACAAATCTTAATTTGATTAATTAAATCATCTATAATTACTTACGTAAGAATCACTAGGTAGAACTCTATTTTCATCTAATTCACGTTTGTCAAGCGCTAACGTCATCTTGGCGTCTGCACCTTTATTTGCCTTTTTTGTGAATTTTAAATATATTTCCTTTTTATTTCCTAATATAAAATCTATAGAAAATTGTATTCTTTGAGACAAACTCTAAATAATTACCAGATATTATATTGCATCCCTATGATTAACTTGGAAAATTATTACTATTTTTGGATTTTTTTTTGAATTATAATTGATAGATTTATTTAAAAATACTTCTAATTATCTAAAAATTCATATTTTCTAGTTTTATAAATTTTAGATTTGCATGATTTAATATACAACGACTAAGTTACATTAGGGTACGTGTGTGTCACTTCCCTTCCACATCACCGGTGGCTAGCCAAGCATGGGGCAAGAAGTGATAATGCACACGTGAGAAAGGGACTCATTGATTCTCAAATCTCATATTACTATATATTCGTCCCAAAATTTAGCATATAACCGATGTGAGAGTAAACAGTGATCACACCATCCTTGAAATGGTTTAATGATTTTCATACCTCAAATACCTCTTGTTCATCAAAAAGAGGTACCTTGTTGATGTCACTTTATAAGAAGAGCCTTTGAGGCCGTAGACATCACATGATAACCATCCCAAACACAAAGAATTCTGATGATTATTGTTGTGAGGTTAGAACTCTACCTCCCTTTAAAATGAATTTTTGCTTCATTTAGTAATACCTTGTGTGATTTAACTTCCGAAACTCTTTTTCATTTAATTATGATTCTTTTGACTTTTACAAAACTTACTTTGACCTACTAAATCATCTGTAATCACTTATGTAAGAATCAATAGATGAAACTCTATTTTCACCCAATTTACATTTGTTAGGGTGCTGATGTCATCATCTTCACCCTTTTTTCCCTCTTTTACAAAATTTAAAATATATTTTATATTATCATTTAGTCTAAAAATCTTAAAAAATCATACTTTTTTAGGAAAATTGTAATTTATTACTTGATATTATCTTATATCCCTATGATTGATTTGAAAATTTCTCATTATTTTTGGAATATTTTATTTAATTATAATTGATTTATTTGTTCTGAAAATATTTTTAAAAATCCAAAAATTAATATTTTTTAATTTTATTAATTTTAAATTTACATGATTTATTATACAATGACTACGTCATGTAAGTTAGGCTATAGTTATGTGTTAACTAGAGGACTCATTGGGAATTCATTTAAAAAGATTAAATTCCCTTTCTTATCTCTTTCCTACTCTCACCACACACAATCAATTGTTGGTGTTACTTTGCAGCTCACTGATGGCTTCCCTCTCATCCTACTCTAATCTCTTGATAAGAGTGAGAGAGAGAGGGCAATTCTTGGGTTACAATGACACTCTTCTCATTGGGTGATTAGGTAGGTTGCTTGCCTCAATTTACCTTCTTTTTTTCTTGTTCATAATCCTTATGATTTGAAATCACCTTAGTAGGTTATTTATGTCATTTCTTAATTTATGTTTTCTTCTTTATTTAAAAAAATATAGATCTGTTATATTCCCATCTTTCTTTTCAATGCTCAACCAATGTGCTCATTTCTCAAGCATTCATTCTTCCTTTTTTTTTCAATATATGCTTTAGACTACTATCAAAATTTGTTTCTCTTCTAAGGATTCATCACTTTTTAATAAAAATCACTAGCTATGACATCAAATTATGCATCCATAGATTTAAGGAACCACCTCATTTAGAAGTTTGATCTATTCTCCATGAGTGATGTTGACGAGCTATCATTAAAGAGAAAATCAAAGTAGGAACACAATTATGTCATAACTTGTTGTTGAGACATTAGCTAGTAGAATAGAATGATGAAGTCACCAAATGTAGATTGATCTGAGCTTTGTTGGGTAGATTGAGAAATTTGTGAGGTTGTCTATTCAAGTGAAACTTGCAATTACCTAAAATGGTTCTACTATTGAGATTGGACTAGACAATCAATTTGGGCGGTGGTGTGCACTTGTCATTGTATGTAAATACACACTATCTGATAATATTTATAACTAAGACTTAATAAAATACTAGTATAGAAGTAAGTCTTAGGTCAAACATAGGGAAATTGATTAATCCGTCATGAAAACTAATTTACTTTATATATAAAATAATTTTAATATTTTATTAATATTTAATAGAAATAATAAAGTAGAAAGGTGAGGTGAGAAGAATAAAGGAAGGTAAGTGGAGAAAAAAAGGAAGAAAAAAGAGAAAGAAGAGAGAACACTCACGAGGGAGAGAAGAAACTAGATCCCTTGCAAAAGGGAGAGAAAGATAGAGGAGGGGAGAAAGCTCTCACGAGAGAGAGAAGGGATGAGATCTCTCACAAAAGGGAGAGAAAGAGAGAGGAGGAGAGAAAACTCTCATGAGAGAGAGAAGGGACGAGATCTCTCATGAAAGGGAGAGAAAGAGAGAGGATGAGAGAAAGCTCTCATGAGAGAGAGAAAGGACAAGATCTCTCACGAAAGGGAGAGAAAGAGAGAGGAGGAGAGAAAGCTCTCATGAGAGAGAGAAGGGATGAGATCTCTCGTGAAAGGGAGAGAAAGAGAGGGGAGGAGAGAAAGCTCTCATGAGAGAGAGAAGGGATGAAATCTCTTGTCAAAGGGAGAGAAAGCTCTCACGAGAGAGAAAATGGACAAGATCTCTCGTGAAAGGAAAAAAAAGAGATAAGACAAGTGACATGACTCAGTCGTTGTATATTAAATCACATAAATTTAAAATTTATAAAATTAGAAAATATAATTTTTCAGATATTTAGAAATATTTATAAATAAATATATCAATTATAACTCAATAAGACTTCCACAAATAACGATAATTTTCTAGGTCGATCATAGGGATTTAATATAATATCTGGTAATTATTCAGAATTTTTTTCAAAGAATACTATTTTCTATGAATTTTATATTAAGAAATAAAAAAAAATATATTTAAAATTTACGAAAAAAAGAAATAAGGGTGCAAATGTCAGGATGATGTCAGCACCTAGCGAACACCAATCGGACGGAAATTTAGTTTTGCTCGGTGATTCTTACATAAGTGATTACAGATGATTTAATTGATCAAATTAAGATCTATAAAAGCCTGAAGAATCCTAATGAAATAGAGTATATCTTAGTAAATTTAAAATTAATAAATTATCATTCAAAAAACCAGAAATTAAGTTGAAAGTAGGAAAATAGAATTCTAGCATCACAATGGTGATTCGTCGGTGATGCACCGGAATCTTGAGCATTCGAGAGGATCATCGTATAATGTTCACGGCTTCGAAGGCTCTCCTTGGACAAAGACAACGTGGGCAATCTCTAGATCTTCTTGCAAAGTTTGGAGATCAATGAAGTGGGTTGTCGAAATGTCTCCAGCGACTTTCAACTGTCGGAGAGCTCACCCCCCAACTTTAATCATTGCTAGTCCATTAGCAATGAAATTACGAAAATAAAAATTTACAAATCTCAAACATCATATTTCAATATAGAAAAAAATACAATTAGAAATGATACACCTTTAGACACTTTAGATTATTATATCAAATATTTAAGAATGATGTCAAACACTTAAATATTTAAACACTCTTTGAAATAACAATCTAGACTTCACTTCTTCTATTTACATCTTTATCACTTCTTCACTCATAGATGTATTTACAAGATATTTCAATTATCAATACTCATCCAAAAATAATATTGATATTATATTTCCTTTTTTCTATGACTTAATTTTTGAAGTTTGTAATATATTTCTTCCTTTTATATATATATATATATATATATATAGTGAATAGTAGCTTTTCCTATAAACGAATTTCAACAATAAGAATGATGTCTCACACCCTCCATGTGTACTCTTTATTTTCAGGGCTTTCACTTTATCTACTTATTTTATAGTAAGTGTTTTTCTATGTACAATTTTCGGCAATGAGAATAATGTCTCACACCCTCCATATGTACTCTTTGTTTCTAGATTTTCCACATTGCTCTCTTTTTTTTTTTTTCAAAATAAGTGATTTCTCTTCACAAGTCCTATAGATCGGGGTGCAAAAATCTCTATTAAACTCAAATGATCAATCAAATTTTCACATCAAGTAAATACTATCCATCAAGATCATGAAATGAAAATCTGTAAAATCAAATCTATATTATCTATCATATATTCAAAGAGTATTCTAATATTTCATGCTACTAGATCATTCTTTTGACTCAATAATAATCTTCCTAGTATCTTTTAGTATCAATCAATCTAATTGATTTAATTTTTCATGCATACAATATGATGTAAGAAATTTGTAAATTAGATAGTTCTAACATTCTATTTTCTATTTTCAGTTCTATTTTTAGCAGTAATAAATTTATCAAAAATAAATTAAAACTATTCTCTTTATAGCTGTAATTTCGAATATATGTCTAGGGGATTGAAATGTGAGAAAAGAGTCTCTAGAATTTTAAATTTTGAACTATTTTTTTGTCTACTATTTTTAACAGTTTATTCTTCCTAACCAAAAAATAGATGTTATAGTTTTTTTAAATTTTATTTTATTTTTATTTTTTTAGTTGCTGTTCTAAGTTGAATAAAATACAAACACATGTTCTTAGTCATCCTACATCATAATTAATAATTAATACTTCACCCCCCAACTTAAAAATGACATTGTCCTTAATGATACAAAAATGAAAACGGAATATGCAAAAAATATAATTTTCAAGTGAAGCATACATATGTGCAAAGTTAAGCATTAAAAATATTGTCATAAATGATAAAGCTCAGAAAGACATCACCTCAACCTCATTTTTAATTTTTCACTTCATCTTACATTCCTCCTCCTGCACTTTTTCAAAAAAATAAATATAGAAACAAGTATTGTGAAATTCTAAGAAAAATAAAGCTTAAAAAAAAATCAAACAGATTGAAATAAAAACCATGGGTTGCCTCCCATGCAGCGCTGAATTCAATGTCTTCAACTAGACAACTCTTAGATTATATAAGATGATTTATGGCTATCAAAATATATTTGTATCCCAAGATAAATCTCATGATATTCTTTTTCAGATTTAGCATAAATTCATATACTTCATATATATACCTTGACATACTTTTAGCCAAAATAAAATAGAAATTAAATTTTTTTTCCAAAAATAATATTTCCATTTTGAAAAGAATCTTTCCTCATTTCTATCTTGTTTTGTTAGGCTCTCATTCATTAATAAATACTTTCTATTAATATACCATAACATGTGATCAGGTCATATAATTTTCAAATTAATTCTTACCTAATCTAGAATTTTTTCATCTAAATTGATATCTCTAATTCTTCCACTCACCCATTTGTTAATGTGCTCTTTTATCTACATAATCTTCCCATGTTCCATTTTATCTTTCATACATATTTGTTTAATTTGCGAGGAGTGAAATAATTCAAGCTTAAAAATAGTTCTAATGGGCTGTGGGTTTTGAAGGATGGAAGGATTTTCTTCTTTAATCTCAAATCTAATGAATTCAGTAAAATTCAAATTTGTTCCTCCAAAATTATCTCTATATTCATATTCATTATTTTCGTTTCTCCCCATTAGTTGAATCAACTCTTTTTCTAATTTTTCATTTCTCAACTCATTAAATTCTTCATCTTCCGAAGAGCTATTGACGTGACTCAGTCGTTGTATATTAAATCACGCAAATATAAAATTTATAAAACTAGAAAATACAAATTTTCGGATATTTAGAAGTATTTATAAATAAATATATCAATTATAATTCAATAAAAAGTTCCAAAAATAGCGGTAATTTCCCAGGTCGATCACAGGGATGTAATATAATATTTTGTAATTATTCAGAGTTTTTCTCAATGAATACGATTTTCTATGAATTTTATACTAGGAAATGAAAAGGAAATATATTTAAAATTCACGAAAATAAAGAGGAAATAAGGGTGCGGATGACAGGATGACGTCAGCGCCCAGCGAACGCGAATCGGGTGGAAACAGAGTTCCGCCCCGCGATTCTTACGTAAGCGATTACAGACGATTTAATTAATCAAATTAAGATCTGTAAAAGCCGGAAGAATCGTAATTGAACGAAGTATAGTTTGGTAAATTAAAATCACAAAGTTATCACTAAATGAAGTGTAAATTAAATTGAAAGCAGGAAAACAGAGTTCCGGCGTCGCGACGGCGATGCGTCGGCGATGCACCGAAATCCTGAGCGTTCAGGAGGATCGTCGTGCAGTGTCTACGGCCTCGAAGGCTCTCCTTGGACAAAGACGACGTGGGCAATCTCTAGATCTTCTCGCGAAGTCTAGAGATCAATGAAGTGGGTCGTCGAATCGTCTCCGCGGCTGTCACCCGGCGGAGTGGAAAAACGGCGACTTTGCGGCTCTCCGGCGGCTGTCACCTGACGGAGAGGAGCTGGATGGAGGTGAGGTGCGTGTTAGGGAGCTTCATCCTCAGGTCCGCGCAGCAAGAGGAGGCTCTTCATCGCATCTGGTACGCTCTCAGGAGGTGGTGACTGGTCTCCCGGCGGATCGTCCTCTTCCCGACGACGGCTTGTTCGTCGATCAATCGGAGATGATTTACTCGATGGATTGCGATCCTTTTATCGTGAATCGTTTAGAAATTTTAGTAGCAATGCTCCGCGAATCGCGTTGACGAGATTTTCGCCGATGATCCAGCGATTCCGGTTGCTTAATCCTTCACCGGCGATCTGCAGGAAAGTCGCGATAATCAGTTAAAAATATATGAATTTTGACTCAGGGAGGATTCGAACCCGCGGCGGTCGCCCGCTCCTGAACAAGGTGTGACGCGGGTTTAGTCCCACATCGGTTGTGCAAAATGGGGGGACCACCGGTGACGTGGAAGGGGAGTGGCGCACACGTGCCCCTATCGATCCAAGCAAGCCGCTCGAGCCCCTGCTCGCGGCTACTCCCCAACTGCGCTTCCGACCCGCTTGTGGGCCCGGCTGGCCGGCGGGTCCCCCCATTTTGCAATATTTTTATTTTTATTTCTTGTTCTTCATTTATCTCAAAACTAAGACTGTAAAAATCGTATAAAATCACATAATTACCCAAAAATTCACGTTAATCAACTGAAAACCACTTTTCATGCTTTAACACAAATATAAGTCTATTTATCATGAGTTAAGACTAAAACTATATTATTTACTAACTATTAACTCATGATAATGAAGACTTATCAGCTATCTTTTAATTTTGGTATATGATATATATCATCATCCTCACTATCGAGATTCATGACTGCAAAATTATGATTAGATTTATTAATTTTGTCTCCTACATCTCTCAAATCAACTGATTTTTCCTCACCTGAAATATGTTTTTTTTCATTTTTATTCTTACACCCTTATACTAAAATTTAGATGATTCTTCTATGATCAGCTGTTATTTATTCATCTAACGGCTCTTTCTCCTCATCATCCTCACTATATTTATTCATCAATTATGAGTAATAAATACTTTTATTTAAATGTTCTACTACTATATTTTCAGTCTTAATATTCTCATTTACTTCTAATGGTTCATCGATTTCTTCTAATAATTAGAAATAAGGATCAGGTAAAATATTTTCACTCAATGTATTTAATGTCCTAGCATTTTCATTTCGAGAGTTTTTTTTCTAAATTTATTCAGATAAAGTTTCCTTGCTGAAATCCTACTATTATATAGTTTCTTGAATCTTTTATGGGCTGACTAGGTGGCTGTCCTTTTTCTCTTCTATTCTCAAAAGCCTTTATAATTTGTTTTTGGTACAACATTATTTGATTCATAGTTTTTTGCATCATTTGGCTCATTTGTTGCATCATTTCCATAGCATCAAGTTGGATTTGAGAGGACTGAGTTTTTTGAAATCTATGTTCTTGTTTTGGATGAAATTCAAATTTTGAATTAGATCTAAGTGCTTTGGAATTTTGAATATTATTTGGGTTTCTCCACAAAACCTTATTCCCCTAATTAGGATTATAATAATTAGAAAAATATTCCCTTGTTCTTGCCTAAGATGATATTAAAATTTGAAATTATCATTTTCATCATACATAGGACAAGCACTATATGCATTCAATTGAAGGTTAGGAGGCTTTCTAATATTCTCAATAAGTAAATTAAGTTTTTATAATCTTTAGTTAATTTGATTAACCTCATTTCTTAATTTAGAATCATCATCTTGATGTAATTCATACATTTCTCTCTTCTTATCCTTGTCATATAATTCAAAAGAGGCTTGATTTTTAGAATTTTCACTTAAATTATCATAAAAACTCTAAATTTTATCAAGGGTTTTCTCTATAAAAGCTCCTCCACATATAGAATTAACCATCTTTCTATATTGTTCTAATAATCCATCATAAAACATTCTATTGAATTGTCACTTGAGTATAGCATGATGAGGATACTTTTTAAGTAAATCTTTGAATTTTTTCCATGTCTCATATAAAGTTTCTCTTGGTCTTTGAGAAAAACTCCATATATGTTTTCTCATATTTTAAGTTTTCTTAAGGAATAAAATTTTCAAAAAATGGCTTATTCTATATCTTTTCAACTAGTTAATTCTCTCTCTAATGTGGATAGCCAATGACTAACTTTGTCCTTAAGTGTATGAGGAAATAATTTCATCTTAATAATTTTTGGTATAACTTGAGAGAGATTAACTAAATCACAGAATATATGAATTTTTTTTAAGTATTGATGAGGTTCTTCTAAAGGCAATCTATGAAAATTAAGGAGCATTTAAAAAATTCGTAGATTTATTTCGAATTTAAAAGTGGCTGTTAATGGGACTCTAATATTAGATGTTCTTTGAAATAAATCAGGGATATAATGATTTTTCATAACCATAAAGTTGTTCTTAGTTTGACTTGTATTTCCTTCAAGATCCATCAAAATTAATTTTTCTTTTAGATTTTTATTTTTTAATGAAATAATGAAAGAATTTTTTAGCCTTAGATGTAAGGATCTTCTACTATGCATAAAAACATTAATAAATTTAAGGAAAAAGTTTAGTAATTGTTACCCTCTTTTAGTATGCTTCAGTCCTTACTAAATATGTACTCTAAGAGTTAATTTTTTTATGTACTCTAAGAAAAAAATAAAAAAATACTAAATATTATGCAATACATCCTTGACAATGGTACTAAAATTTGATGTGACTTAGTCATTGTATAGTAAATCATGTAAATTTAAAATTTATAAAACTAGAAAATATGAATTTTTAGATATTTAGAAGTATTTCTAAATAAATATATTAATTATAATTCAATAAAACTTCTAAAAATAGTAGCATAGTTAAGTATTAAAAATATTGTCATAAATGATAAAGCTTAAAAAGACATCACCTCAACCTCATTTTTAATTTTCTACTCCATCTTACACTCTTCCTCCACTTTTTCGAAAACAAATAAATGCAGAAACAAATACTATGAAATTCTAAGAAAAATAGAACTTTTAAAAAAATTAAATAGAATGAAATAAAAACCATGGGTTGTCTTCCATGCAGTGCTGAATTTAATGTCTTCAATTGGACAGCTCTTATATCATATAATATGATTTATGGCCATCAAAATATATTTATATCCCAAAGTAAGTTTTATGATATTCTTTTTTAGATTTAGCGTAAATTTATATACTTCATATATATACCTTGATATACTTTCAACCAAAACAAAATGAAAATTAACAAAAATTTTCCAAAACTAATATTTTCATTTTGAAAAGAATCTTTCCTCATTTCTATCTTGTTTTGTAAGACTTCATTTATTAATAAATACTTTCTATTAATAGACCATAAAATATGATTAAGCCATATAATTTTCAAATTAACTCTTACCCAATCTAGAATTTTTTATCTAAATTGATATCTCTAATTCTTCCACTCACTTATTTCTTAATGTCTTCTTTTATATGCATAATCTTCCTCTACTCTATTTTTTCTTTCATACATATTTGTTCAATTTGCGAGTAATGAAATATTTTAAGCTTAAAAATAATTCTAATGGGCTGTGGGTTTTGAAAGATGGAAGGATTGTCTTCTTTAATCTCAGATCTAATGAATTCAGTCAAATTCAAATTTTCTCCTCCAAAATTATCTCTATATTCATATTCATTATTTTCATTTCTCCCTATTAGTTAAATTAACTCATCAAATTCTTTTCATTTCTCCCTATTATTTTCATTTAGTTTTTCATTTCTCAACTCATCAAATTCTTCGTCTTCCTAAGAGCTATCTTCTAATTTCAATATATGATATACATCATCATCCTCACTATCAACATTTATGGCTGCAAAATTATGATTAGATTTATTAATTTTGTCTCCTACATCTCTTAAATCAATTGATGTTTCCTCACTTGAAATATGTTTTTCTTTATTTCTATCTTTACTTCTTTCTACTAAAATTTAGATGATTTTTTCATGATCATTTGTTGTTTCTTCATCTAAGGGCTCTTCTTCCTCATCATCCTCACTATATTCATTTATCAACTGTGAGTAATAAATAATTTTATTCAAATTTTCTACTACTATATTTTCAGCCTTAATATTCTCATTTACTTCTAATGGCTCATCGATTTCTTTTAATAATTGAAAATAAAGATCAGGTAAAATATTCAGTTAAGGTATTCACTATCCTAACATTTTCATTTCGTAGGTTTTTTTAAAAATTTATCTAGCTAGACTCTCCTAGCTAAAATTTAAATATTGGATAGTTTCTTGAATTTTCTCTAGGTTGACTAGGTGGCTGTCCCTCTTCTCTTTTATTCTCAAAAGCCTCTATAATTTGTTTTTCGTGTATCATCATTTGATTCATAGTTTGTTGCATTAGGTGGCTCATTTGCTATATCATTCCCATAGCATCAAGTTGGATTTGAAAGAGCTGATTTTTCTGAAATTTGTGTTCCTATTTTAGATGAAATTAAAAATTTGAATTGGATCTAAGTGCTTTTAGATTTTGAATATCTTCATGAAAAATTATTCCCCCAATTAGGATTATAAGAATTAGAAAATTATTTCTTATTTTTACTAAAATCATGGGGTACTTGCACTTGTTCTTGCCTAGGATGAAATGATTGTTCTAAATTATAATATTGAAATTTGAAATGATCATTTTCATCTTACATAAGACATGCATTATATACATTTAATTAAAGGTTAGGAGGTTTTCTAATATTCTCAATAAGTAAATTAAGTTTTTATAATCTTTGATTAATCTTATTAACCTCATTTCTTAAATTAGAATCATCATCATGATGCAATTCATAAGTTCTTCTTTTCTTATCCTTGTCATATAATTCAAAAGAGGCTTGATTTTTAGAATTTTTACTTAAATTCTCATAAAGACTATAAATCTTATTAGGAGTTTTTTTTATAAAAGTTCTTCCACATATAGAATCAACTATATTTCTATGTTGTTCTAATAATCTATTATAAAAATTTCTATTGAGCTGCCACTTGGATATAACATGATGAAGACACTTTCTAAGTAAATCTTTGAATTTTTTTCATGTCTCATGTACAGTTTCTCCTGATCTTTAAGAAGAACTCCATATATGTTTTTTTATATTTTGAGTTTTTACTAAGAGATAAAATTTTCGAAGAAAAGTCTGTTCTATATCTTTCCAACTAGTTAATTCTCTATCTAATGTGGATAGCTAATGGTTAACTTTGTCCCTAAGTGTATGAGGGCATAATTTCATCTTAATAATTTTCAGTGTAACTTGAGGGAGATTAACTATATCACAGACCATATGAAATTTTTTTAAGTGCTGATGAGGTTCTTCTAAAGACAATCCATGAAAATTAAGGAGTATTTGAAAATTTTCTAGATTTAATTCAAATTTAACAGTGGGTGCTAATGGGACTCAAATATTAGATACTCTTTGAAATGAATTAGAGATATAATAATTTTTTATGGCCATGGGATTGTTCTTAGTTTAACTTGTACTTCATTTAGGATCCATCAAATTTATTTTTTTTAGATTTTTAGTTTTGAATGAAATAATGAAAAGATTTTCTAGCCTTAGATGCAATGATTTTCTACTATGCATAAAAAATCAATAAATTTGAGGAAAATTTTTAGTAATTGTTACCATTCTTCAATATGCTCTAGTTTTTGCCTTGCTTCTCTTCATTCTTTTTTTTAAAAAAATTCGACAAGAAGAAAATAAAATAATAGTTCAATTTTTTGTGTACTCTAAGAGAAAAATAAAAAAATACTAAATATTATGTAATACATCTCTGGCAATGATGCCAAAATTTGATGTGATTTAGTCATTATATAGTAAGTCACGTCACACATGTCACACTTTTCCTTAAAAAGCTTTGAAGATTTTAATACTTAACTACCCCTTAGTTATAATAGAGATATACCATGATGATGTCACTTAATAAGGGTATTAAAGTATTTATTTTAATTTCTCTCATATAGGTAGACAACCAGTGCGAGTTCAAATCCTCTCAAAGCCAAAACTCATATTTTTATCTGATTATCGTGACTTTCTTGCAAATCATCAATGAACGATTATGTCACCAAAATTGTTGGATCATCAATAAAAATCTCATCAACATGATTTGTAAAATATTGTTATTAAAATTGTTAAACGTTTGCAATAAAAGGATTGCAAATTAAAAGATTAAATCATCTATAATTGATCGACAAATATGTTGTTGTCAAGAAGAAAACAATCCATCAGGAGACGAGTCACCACCTCTTGAGAGCATACTGGATGTGATGAAGAGCCTCCTCTTGCCACGTGGACCTGAGGATGAAGATCATTAACATTCGCCGCACCTCCATCCAGCTCTTCTCTGTCGAGTGACAGTGTTAGAGAGTTGTAAAGTCATTATTTTTCTGCTCCGTCAGGTGACAGCTGCCAGAGATGATTCGACGACCCATTTCATTAATCTCTGAACTTCATAAGGAGATCTAAAGACTTATCACCTAGCAAAGTTAGTTTGAAAGACTGGTGGTCCTCTGAGATCAAGCAAACCATGACTGCCTGCATTGCTCGTGCCTTGCCGCCCTTGGCCACTGATTTTTGCTTGCATTGCTCGTGACTTGCCTTCCTTGGCCACTGATTTTCGCCTACATTGCTTGTGCCTTGCCGCCCCTGGCCACCAATCTCTGCCTGCAGATGCTAGATTCTTCCATCGAGAAGGCTATGGTGTGCCATCAATAACCTGCCCAACAATTTGCAGTTTCATGAATGCCCAACTATTGTGCTCAATGAGTAGAATATTTCTGCTCATTGATGAATGATGTAGTTTTTCAATTGCTGCCCTGGTTTTCTATGTTGATAGAAGAATCCTAAAGAGTCTTGGTGTTTCAGGGGCGTTTGCTGTAGACCATGTCGTTTGTGGATGCCCTGCCTCTGCAGGTGTCTGGTAGCAGGTTTTGCCTGCGAAAGGTGAGATTTCTCTCTCGCTCTTGCTGAGTAGTGCGTGGAGAAAGCTCTTAGAACAAAAATGAAACCAGAAGGAGGGATCTTTTTAATCCCCTTAATTGCTTTTCTTCTCCTCCGTATTAAATAATCTTGTAGAACAGTGGGGAGGGGGGGCGGGGGGGGGCGCATGGGGTGATTTCTTATGTCCGGTTGTCAGTCAGATCTGGCTGGTTTATTCAGCTGGAATTATGCCTGCATCTGATAAAATCCCAGGAAATCTTCTTCCACAAACTTTGGAATGTATAGGTCATATTGTTGGATTTCTCTCGATATAAAAATATCAGGAGCGAGTTTTTTGGTAGATTATGAACACCCGATATTTTATATCAGATTCATCCGTCTTGTACTCCAATGCTCTCTCTTCAATGTATAATCAACCAGTGTTTGTTAGTCAAGCCTCCATCTCCGTCCGTTCTCTGCAAGACAGAACTAGAGATCTTCTGCCGAAGGGGCATTCGCAGATTCTCAGCGCCGCCCAAGTGACTGCAGCGGAGTAGGAGTCTATGCAGGTAAAATGATCTCATCCTTCCCCTCGGCAGGGTTCCCTAGTTAGGTACCTAGCCTTCTTATGTGCAGGTAAAAAGATCATGGTGAATGCAGATTAGAACCCTCTGTTTAGAATCCGAAGGCTGACTGACAGTAACCCCGCCCCCTTTCAAATCTTGCAGTGGCTCGGGAGGTGGACCCAGCTTTCAAATCTTGTCTGTTCTCTATTGGAGCGTTGACATAGGGCGGGTTCCTCAGTTGATACGGTCAATGTTTTGACTATCGATAAAGCTGTTGTTTGAGTGTGGGCAGCTGAGCTCATAATTTATAAATCGTCCAAAGCTTCGTGAAGTTTTTGAATGATCCGTGTGTAGTTTATGAGAGCCTATTCCCGGGCCAGTGTACCGGCCTACTTCTGGGTCCGTCTGGGCCTGGGCCTTAAGATAAGGGCCCATCCTTAAGAGAACGGGCTTGGCCCGGGCCCAAAATTCGATCTATCAGACGATGGGTTTCAGAATTGAAGGGCAAAAAAGAAATAAAGGAAAAAGCCATGTCTCATAAAAAGCTTTTATGTTAGAAAAAATTATTATGAGCATTAGTGCATATGCGCCAATGTTCATGTATTATGTCTAGTTTTGGACAGTTTTTTCAAAAGTTCAATGAATTTAATGTTTTATACTCTTAGAACTCCTCAAGCATCTTGGAATATCAAGAACTCATTTTTCTTAAATATTTAAAATAAAAATATTATATGATTGGAGATAATCAGAACACAAAACTGCGTAGAGTAAGTTGGGGGATCGATAACTTTCAAACAAAAAAGATGGTGACTCCAGCTTTAATGGTGAATCTGGTGACTCCATGTGTGGTATTTGCTGCTCGTAAAGGAGGAACGATGGTGAGTATTTTTGGCAGTTTAATCCAGTTTGAACAGAGGACCTGAAATTCGTGAAATGGAAAAACCTGAAATAATTATGGAAAATTATGTATATAAAGATTTCCCGCTCGGGGTTTCCAAAATGGAAACCAACGACTGGGAATGGTAAAGGCTACCTGTTTCCCGCCTTTTCCGCCAACTGCAAGACCTCCTCGCTATATAAATCGCCGGCGAGGGAAAAAAACGATCCCTCCCATCGGACCAATGGCGACAGCGGACGACGCCTCCGTCGACAGGCTGAGCGCCCTCCCTGACGCGGTGTGCACTCGATTCCTCTCTCTCCTCCCCACCAAGGACGCCGTCGCCACCGGGCAACTCTCGCGGCGGTGGCGGCGCCGTTGGTGCCGCCTCCCCAGCATCGACCTCGACTTCGGCGAGTTCTCCGCAGGACAAGTCCCCAGTTGGCCGTCGCAGAGCAGCTACACAACGTTCGTCGACCTCGTCCTCCCCACCTGCGCCTCGCGGCGAAGCCTCCGCCGGGTGGTCCTTCCGCCCTGCCCCGGCACCTGGAAGATTGAGATCGACCGGTGGGTGCGCCTCGCCATGGCCGGCCGGCAACTGGTGGCCGGCCCAAGACATCAGAAGAGGCACCTTAAAACTCAAAAGTGTTGAACGAGAAAATTCACCATCCAAGACAAACCCGCGAGGCCCGGCCCGTAGCAGCCCTTTCCCATGCACCTCTCACTCTCTCTCTCTCTCTCCCCTTCCTACTTTCGCCTCGTCAGCGTTGGAGATGAGGGAAACTTGGCGGCTTTCAGAGAGAGAGAGGGTGCGAGAGGGAGAGAGAGTGAGAGCGAGCGAGAGAGAGACCGAGAGAGAAAGAGAGGGAGAGAGAGGGTGAGAGTGAAGAATAGCCGTCCGCCTTCTTCCCGCCGCTCCAACGGTCATTAGTGACGTGCCGACCGGAGAGCTCGTTGGGTACTCGTTTTAAAAGATTAAATGACCCCTTCCCGCCTCTTTCCCGCCCGCTCTCACCACACGCGCTCGGCCGTTGGTGTCACTCTAATGCTGGCCGACCGCTTCCTTCTCCGCCTGTTCTCCACTCCTGGTAAGAGGCACACAGAGAGAGCGAGAGCGAAAGCGAGGGAGAGAGACAGAGCGAGAGTGACAGGGAGATAGAGGGAGAGCGAGAGCGAGAGCAAGAGAGAGCGACAGAGACAGAGAGAGGGGGGGTTCTTGGGTCGGAGACGACACTCTTCTCGTCGGTCGACCAGGTACGTTCTTTCTGCCGTTCGTTGCTCTGTTTCTCTTCTTTCCGTTCAGTAATGTGGATCCCTGCTGTACCATCTTTCTTCCCAACGCTCAGCCACCCTGCTCGTTGTTCAGGCATTCGTTTTCCTCTGTTTTACCGTCCTACTTCCGGCTGCGATCAAAATCTTCTTCCCTTCTGAGAATTCCTCACTTTTTCATAAAATCCGCCAGCTATGGCACCAGATTGTGCGTCCATGAGTGCTGTTGACCAGAGGAAATCGAAGCGGGAGCTTGCTCAAGTGACATGTATTTCGCACAGAACAATCTCAGGGAAGAATCACAGGCCCCTGAAGACCTGTGATCGAATTCCTCCATCATCCGAGAGTCTTCTGTCTCCCAGTAGAGCACTTCGCGCTGCCCTGTTGAAGAGACGATTTGCAGATACCATCCTTAGAGCCCAAGAGAAGATAGTTCTTCACAAGGTAACTTTTCACTACAGAGCAGTCACCGTTTTTAGTGAACTCTGATGAGCCGCCATATTGAGACTCTCAACTCTTCTCTCTTCTCCATTCCTCAGTGTGAGAGAGGTGACCCAGAGAAGTTACAGCGGGAACTGAAGGATCTGAAACGAAAGCAAGGGGAAGGTAAGGTTCAACGCTTTGCCCATCACGTGAATGCATGAAGGAATTTTCTACTTTGAATTTACGCCACATTAACGATCTCATTCGTCCTTTGATCCAAAAGAGAGGAGGAGGATCAATGCCCAAGCCAAAGCTGTTGAAAGAGTGCTTAAACAGAGGGAAAGGGAAAGAAAAGCGGCCCGATTGAAGATACAGAAGGTAGCCTCTCTCCCCCGGCCCCCATTTTCAATACTTCCTGCCAAGTAAGGTATTTTTCCGGCCTAATCGAACTCGAGGTGGCCATGTTGACTTTTCAGATGGACAAGACGGTCGAGATTGATGATTGTTACGAGATATGGGAGGATCTTAAAATGCTGGGCTATGCCCAGTACGTGGACCTCTCAGCTAAAGAGCTAGCTGATTTGAAGCAGAGCATGACCATGAAGGGCAGATTTAGATGAAGGCACAGACTGAGCATTAGCCTCTGAAAATTAATGTAATACGAAGAAGTGGGTGTCATATTCATTCACTCAACATCCTTCCTCGATTGTATATTGGAATCCCCTTGTATTTCTTCTGCCACCACCCCTCCTTGAGATTATAAGTGGGGGGAGGTTGCTACAATAAATGATGATATTACTTGTTCTTTGATCAGGAAGAAAGGCCCTCGTGATTGTTTTTTTCGTCTACTAACTCTGGTTTTCATCATGAAATCAAATTAATATTTTTTTTCCCATGATTTGAGTCAATGGGTACTCGAATCATTTTACAAGGCTTAATTTTTTATACTCTCACGCATGCCAATTTCAGTAGCCAATTTGAGTCTAATTGCTGAAGCCAATTTCGTTTCAAGAATAGTCAGTAGACGTGCATCATTGGGATCGCTTTAGTTACCCAATAAAAAGGGACAGAAGGGTTGATTTCTCAGAGAACATGATCAAAGTGATAGGTTACATTTCACTCCTTATGGAAATATTCCAGGATCAAGGTGAGTTAGAAAGAAAAAAAGCAAGAGGGGAGGAGCGGGATTCAGGAAGTGAAAATAATCAATTAATTAGTTTAATGAAAACAGAGAAACTCAAAGAAACATATTCAGGTTAAAACATAGCACAACAAGGAAACTCAAAGGCACCCCAGACTCCAGGATCTCCAGACAAAAAAACTCTAGGAATCAAATAAAATTATCTGCATTCATTGGCAGCTGCCATTGACAATAAAAACATATCATATGGGATAATTCAAATTTTCAAAACATGGCATCTACCATTTCACCGTCGGAGAATCCAGACTGACTTTTATTCATACAGTACAATTGCAACGAGAGAACTTACCACTGTGTATCCCCAATGCTTCAGCTACCATGGTATCCCATTTGGATGTGGATGTTCCTCTCCCAAATTCTTCAAAGAAGCACTAAAATACGACAGTTGTTTTGTCTCTATTTAATACTTTTAAGATGAAATGTTTATATCTCACCACGACTATGATTCTCTTAACATATGACTTTCAATTGTATAGATTCTCATAAATGCACAGTTTTATTCGTTCATAATTTGTCTTTATTTCATAATTAGATAGAATTGAGCTGGGGACCCACTAAATTCCTTGCTCCAGAAGTTTGGTGAATGGAGCTGTGTGGAGCAGCAGCAGCAGCTCATCCATCACTGCTTGTTTTTGGGAAAGCATCTCCTAACGAGGCGCCTTGAAGGAGGCACAAAAATGGACCCCAAGGACACTACTGAGGATGCCTCCGATGCTCAAGCTGATTGGTGGCCTAGTGTAAAAGAGGCATAGAAAACTACAAGGTAGCAGCCGCCTCTATAGAGATCTGCAGTGAAGCTCTGATGCATCGGCACTGAGTTCGGGTGAGGATGAGAACGAGTGTATGTACGTGCCTGTCCTAGGTAGATCCTCTGCAGACAGAGGGGATAAGGCTATGGACTCTACATTAACAACTGATCCTCTGTCAGCTCAAAGCGATGTAAAAAATATTAAAATTCATAAAGGAGAAAAAACGGCACATGATGATGTAATATAAAATAACCAGTGTCACAAAGAGTGCTATCCAGTGATTGGACCATGGTGATAAGAGCAACACAAAGCATAGCAACTTATCTGGTGCATAGGGACTCGTGTGACCTACCCATGTTATATCCAAGGGATGGCCAACGGGACGTCAGTGGAATGGGTAAGGTGAGAAAGAACTGAGCAAGTATGCATTGCTTCAGAAATAGAAGAAGAACAATCAAAAAAGGTTGGAAAAGGGAATGTCACTGTAGATGAAGAATGATGGATGTATTGGCCTGATAATAAAAGAACGGGCTAGCAGCAGGCCAGCTGCAAGACTCTGATCATCACCTTCCTGTGGTGGTGATTAGCAACTAGCGACAGAGGAAGAGGCCAGAACTGGAGAATAAAAATCAGAGAAAACGAAGAAGGAATCTGGGCAATCAATCAGAAAATGCAGCTTATTCGGTGTTGGAATGGCTGAAATATGTTGTGTTAGAACGCTTGTATGGTATTTCACTGATTTTTCATGATGAGAAGGTTTCGGTAACTCCATTTTATAAATGCAAAAGCATGGACTTTGGCCCATTCAATTAGATAAATCAACGAAGCTTCAGAATCACTCCGCTGGGTCAAAATATTACTCCCCACTGGCTATACACACTCTTCCACAATGCAAGGGATCGAATGGAAACGTTATAAAGAACAATGAGGGTATATGATTTACAAAAAATTCAGACAGTCGTAATTGGAGAAATTCAAAGTTTACAAACTGTTACACCAGGAAAGTAGCATCTTACAGAGGAAAATTTACACAGAAACGCACGCACTGATCACCATGGTCCACAAAGCCAAGACGCTTTGGCAAACCTGGTACGATTTCATCATTACACGGAGGAAATATATTGAAAAAAAAAGGAAATCTGTCGTAGTTCATTTTGACATATCTCTTAATGTAAATTCTTCATCAGTATACCTCTCCCTTTAAGGACCAACAGCTGCCCCGGTTGGACTCCTTTCAGTATCTGAGTAGAAAATAAGATAATTGAAGTAACCATCTTATTGGAACATTTTCCTCCTGAACTTACATTGAAAAGAAAAATCAAAGCACATGAAAGAAGAAATAAAAAATCCAAAATGTTAAGTACACTATATTGTAATGTCCAGTTCAGAAGCTCAAAAAACTAGTCGAGAGTTCGAGGAAAAAAACTACCCAACTGGGGGTTTGATACAATCCCATTTCTATTACTAATGGAAATAAAAAAATTTACTGGATAATGAAGCACTTTAAGTCATTTTTTCAAAAACATATAAAGAGATTATAGTCAAACATGAAGAAAGTGAGTATTATCTCAACCTTTTACATGTGGTAAGAATGAGAGGAATGACATTGGCTTAATATTACTTCACGCAGTAGATTAAAAGTTATAATCTAAGGCACAGTCTTACTTCTAAGATCCGCTGTTCAATTTCCTTCTTAGTTGGTGCCACTACAACAGATGCACACAAATCCTTCCTGTTTGTGTGTCTTTGAGATACGATATAAGTCGAGAACTTTTCCATCATATGCTTAAATGGAAGCGAAAACAATATAAGTCAGCCATAATCTGCTTTAATCTCAAATATTTCTCAAGGT
Source organism: Spirodela intermedia (assembly GCA_902729315.2). NCBI lineage: Eukaryota > Viridiplantae > Streptophyta > Magnoliopsida > Alismatales > Araceae > Spirodela > Spirodela intermedia. The sequence continues at coordinate 3,001,436 of LR746280.1, forward strand.
AAAGATGGCTGTTTTATCTAGGAGTTGATGTTTTATACAAGTCATGTTTTCTGTTTCATAATGCACTGGACAATGCCACAGACTCAAAAAGGTCAAAATACATTTCACAGTTGAAATTCCTCAGTGTTTTAGCATCCGTATAGAGTTATAAAATAACTAGCAAAGAATGCAACTAAGAAAAGAAACTGAAGGTAATGCAAGAAATCGTACCTTCACGTCCGTCTTCCCCAACAAAGTTGGTACTTGGACCTTTCCACCAAGGATAGCCTGAATAATAAGTTGAATACTAGTAAACAATCAGAATTTTTATATATACATATGATTTCAGGGGAGAAATCAATTGTCCTCAATCCTAACAGGACAAGATGAGGCATAACCAATTGCAAATAAAACTCAACCCAATTTCAAATATCTCTCACAATAATTTAATTAATAAAATAACAGTAGTACATTAAGAAAATAAAACTACATGTGTTCTGCTAATCATTGACATGAAAAAATTAAACTTTAAAATAAATCAAGCATTCAGCATTTTGAATGAGGTTTCTGTTATTTGATACTTGTTGACACAGGAGAGGAAACCCTAGGATCCATAATCCTCCTCTAAGGAAGAAGAGGAGTACATGAGATTATATAGAATAGATTAAGAAAGAGAGATGATAAGAGAGAGAGAGAGATAATGGGCCCTAGTGGGCCGGGAGTCTGATACCACTATTGAACAATACTCGATATGAAGACTAAAAATATTGAGTGTTGAAGATCACAAGATCACAAGGGTCAGTCAACTGTCATTTCTCAATGTGGTTCGGAAAGAATATCGGGGGAGATAAACCCACTTCCAGCAGTCATGGGACTAGAGTCTTTAAACCCAATTTTCTATTTTATTGTAATTTTTATTTTACTTGGGAGTATTTACAGTATTTGTAAAAGTAAGGTCAATGCTGATTCCCATGATATAGAAGGGAATTTTTTATGCAGCCATCACCGTGAATGCCTTGTAACTCAATTGGATAGAGAGTGGAATACTACAATGGCAGCTGGAAGTTCTCACATGAGAAATGAACTACCATAAAGTTTTCCTGCACATCTGTTTCTTCTAGTTCATTCTAATTAGTCTTGTATTGGAGAAAATAGGTTCTATAATAGAATCACCCCCAGGGTTGATTAAAATGAGAATGAATGGATTCTCTCAAGATACCAGTAGAACTAGAGCCTCCAGACTTTTGTTCACGTTTCACTGAATGTGCAGCCAGGTGCGAATGTTTGCAATTGGGTATGCATCTAGCCAGTCACGAGTGATTGCTTGGATTTTTATGAGCGTTAGTCATTTTTATCTACAGCCACAGTTTCTTAGCAATATTTTAGAATATGATTGATTTCAATAGTGAAAACAAAACTACCCAAAAATAAAATGTCCTGCTAGTGCCCATTTTTTGCTAACATGGCAAGATTATAGCCAGTAGTATAAATCATTCATATTACTTATCTCGAAACTACAACATTCATCCAAGATGTTGCTCAGTATAACCACAAGTGGAAACCATTAGGATGCCAATACTCTCTTGACCAACTAATAATCAGAATTATCAGTTTAATAAATCAGTCTGCGAAGGAACCTGAAGAGATAAAACAAACGTAAAACGACCAAAGATGCACTGACAATTAGAAAATGCATATGCGATATTTATTACCAAAAATAAACATAAATACATAAAATTACGGTAAGGTTAATTAACTCAACGGACTTGATAAGTTTCTATCGGTAAAAACTAATACTTTACATGGAATGAGGTCAAAAAAAATTATTTTGTAAATTCACACGTGGCCAATTATTCAAAACGAAACCCACAGCAACATAAAATCCAACCTTGGTTTACACCTAATCCTTTTAATGAACAAAAGAAGATGGAAACTATGGTAGCAAGAAAAATTATGCGTTTCAATAGCTCTTATGCACATTTGCAATCATAAGATGCTTCAGGGAAAAATTAGACTGAAAGATATGCAAGTAAAGCTCGAAAGTAACTTGAAGGTAGCAGGCATCTTGCTAGTGTTGATACATTATCAGATCAACCAGCCACTGGACAGAACATTGAGTCCACATACTGCAATCTTTTCTGGAGAAGAGAGAAAGAGAGCATGCTGATTTACAATGATTCCTGAGGGAACAAATTTTGTTCTCACCTATACTAGATAGAGAGCATGGTGATCCAGAGAGCCTCCTAAAGCAGGGAGGCTCCGACAAGGTGGCCGTTATTTGGTAACTATATATATATACAGAGAGAGAGTATGAGGGAGACATGCGGGGTCTTCCATTAGTCATTCATGTTCATTGTGGATCGGTGAGGAAGTGGAGTCCACTTGTTCGCTTGACTAATGGCTAATAAAGAGTAATGCTCTTACTGGACCCGAAATTAGGAAGGCCACGCTCAATCTAATACCAAGAAGGTTTGACTTGGAGCTCTCTCTCTCTCTCTCTCTCTCTCTGCATATATATTTTAATTAATTGATTATTATTTTTGAAAAACTAGAAGGAAATTGACCGAATAATTAAATGTAAAAATTGTAAATAAGTTACTATGGGGAGAATTTATTTTATTCGGAATTAATTGAATTTATTTTATGTAAATTAATGGTGAATAATATTTATAATTCAAAATGGTATTTTTATTAAGGGTAATTATTTTAGAAAAATAGAAAGAAAATTGCTGCAATAATTAAATTTATACATATACTAATATATATAACTCAGTGTATGAAAATATTATATATTAGCATTGATATTCATTTCATTATTATATAAATTAATGTCAAATAATATTCATAATTTAATCTGGTATTTTAATTAAGTAAAAGTAATTATTTGAAAAAAACTTGAAGGAAATTTGTAGAATAACTAAGTGTGTGTCAATAAAAGAAATAAGTACGGGGAGAATTTAATGTTATTCAGATTAAAATTAAATTTCAGGTTTATTTTAATTACTTGGACTAACCATTTGAGAAAATCTCAAAGGAAGTTTAGTAGATATATTTAACGAATCTACATTATAATAGTCAGTGTGGGGAATTTTTTCTGTTACTGCAATTTAACTTTAACTTTAACTAATAAATTTAAAATTAAATTGAATCCGCAGTCCTCCTGAAAGAGAGGAGGGGGAGGGGAAGACCCAGACCCACCACCCTCCTCTGTCCACCCTGCTGGTATCAACACCCAGCACCCACTTGTGCTTCGGCAAAATCCTAAGCCCTTGGCTTCGCGCAGGTTCTTCCAACGGTCAAGAAATCGGCCACCTTTTTCTTCTCCATCTTGCATGTTGTCACTTCCCTCATGACCGCAAAGAGAGATAGATAGATAGATAGATAGATAGATAGAGAGAGAGAGAGAGAGAGAGAGAGAGAGAGAGAGAGAGAGAGAGAGAGAGAGAGAGAGAGAGAGAGAGAGAGAGAGAGGGAGAGAGGGAGATAATGGGCTATGCAAGTCTTATGCCCACCCAATCTCATACCAGATTTGGGGGGGGGGGGAGAGAGAGAGAACATGACTGGACTTAGGTGGGCTCACGACTTGCATAGCCCATTCTCTCTCTCTCTCTCTCTCTCTCTCTCACACTTTCTTTATATATAGATCCCGACCCCCTCTCTCTCACACACAAGCACACTCGATCGGTCTTCTTCTCTGGCACGTAGGGAGCTCAGGGCCTGCTCTGACGGAACAGGGGCTCCTGCCTGCGGCCGCACTTGCACTTGACGCACAACGTCACCACTTCCTCCGACTCTTCGCCGGCCACCCCCCGAAGGTGGCCCTCCCTCCTCCTGACTGCCCACCCGCCCACCAACCAGCCACCTGTCGTCAAGAAACCCACAAAAACTCAGAAGAGAGAGAGAGATGGACAAAGAGACGGCAACACTCTTTCGCGTATCAGAACCAGTCAGAGTAGGCGGCGAAGATGTAAGCTGAGTGCAACTGAGCCTGCAGACAGCAGTTCCTCTACCGCCCGGAGAGGGACTATGCCGAGGTTCGTACCCAGAGAAACCAATGAAATCGAACAATGCATCACAGGTGGGTCCCACCGGCACCACTGAGAGGCAGGTCTACTGCTCATCCCACACAGGTAACTCCATACCTCCTAAAAATATGTGGTCGAGGGAAACGGATAGAGTGAAAAGTGAAGGTCTTTTACGCATGGAAAGATCGAGAGAGAGAGAGAGAGAGAGGAGGGAGAAAGATACTTGTGTCTTCGAGAGTATACTCTCCCTTATCTACATGATAATTCTATGAATTATATGATTAAAATATCCTTTTTATATGTGTTCACATTTTACTTTTAAAAAATTACATTGAGATAATCTTCAGGAAAACAAAGTTTTATGTATTTACATTGATTTATTTATATTTTTGAAAATAAAAAGTAAAATTTGATCGTGCGTTATGATAATTAAATTAGAAATTCTAATACTTACAATTTCAGGATGATCAGATATGTGTTCTATTTTTTATTTTTATTTTGGATTTTATTTTGAATTTTAAGGATTTTATTTGGAAAATTAAAGATATTACTCTGAATTTTTGTGAGCTTATGATGATTATAAAAAAATAAAAGGTAAAAAAAAAATAAAAATGTGGGAACCCATTGGCCAGCCGGCACTCAGCATTCGAGCAGGAGGGCATTGCGCTCGAGTGGGTAACTCAGTCGTGGGAATCGATGTTCGACGGACCATTGGATTGGCGAGCATGGGTTTGGCAGACTGCTGGTTTGGCGAGCACTAGTTTGGCAAAGCACCAGTTGACCATTGACCCACCCGTCAAGGGGGCAACCTGGGTTTGAATCTTGTGTCTTCCACAAGTTAATCTGACAGTTTAACAGGCAGACGAAAACGCAAAACATCCAAAAAACCTTCAGAATGCCCAAAACATCGTAGGAAACACAGGTGGTCACAGAAAAAATAGGATCACTTGGAAAAATGTCAAGAAAAATCAGAAAAAAGCAGAACTAAATTAATAATGACTTGAAAATCATGATTTCTCTACAAATACTTGTCTAATTGATCTGAAATTTAAAATGAAGCTCTATCACTGATAAATGAATGATTCTACTATTAAAAATACTAGTTTTAATAGGAATTGGAACAAAAACTAGAGTCAAAGATTGAAGATAGAAAAGAAGGAGAAATGATTAAATCAAAACGAAATAAAAGATTTTCGGATATGAAGAAGAGAGAAGGCTCCTTGCTCGTTAGGAAGGGGGTTAAAGACAGTTGGCCAGAGGGCAAGAGACTAGAACACAGGGAAGAAAGCTGAAGAGCATGGAGACAAGAGACAGGTCTTGGAACTAGCTTGCTATGATCAATAGAATCCTTTATAATTTTAAATTGAATTATTGACTCATTTTATTTCCTTTTATGTTCTTTCATTGAGAAGTATTGATCATAAGGACTTTGCTTTTGAATTTATTTAATTTAAGTATTTCATTCTTCTCATTTCCTTTGGTGATAAATCAGGAAATGAGAAAGCTTTAATTTCTTCATAGTCTTCATCATTATTAATTTAGTTTAAATTCTGATGTTAATTACATTCAATCTATTTTCTTATCCTTGAGTGACAAACAAGGAAAGGAAAAGATTTTTATACAAATTTATAAGGTTTAATTTAGATCTCATCTTTCAATTAAAGCTTTTCTTAATTCTAAAGGATTGTATTGTGTGATCAAAAAGTTGATTTGATTTTAGATTTAGAATTTACTTTTGACTACGAATTTAATTATTTTAGCTTAAATTGATTTAAAGCCAAAGTATTTCTTGACTTTCTTTATTTGAATTTTATTTTATATTTGAATTTTAATTATTTCAAAACATTCTCCACATCAATACAAGTCATTCTATTGACAACCACCTTTCTCATCTTTCTATTCCATAATCCTAATCTATTTTTCTATATTCATGATTATATCATGTTATCATTAAAACTTTCTTTCTGATTGTCAAGAGCTTACAAATGAATGAAATTATGAAATTAATTGGAGAAGAAGAATATTAAATATTAAATAAAATATTATATCATTTCTTTCACCCCATTTCATTTTGTTTCTTTCTATTTAGTTCATAAATGTAACTATATATATTTATATAAGCTTGTGAAACACTTTCATTAATATTTTTTTATTTCATTGACATTTTCAGTGACCAAAAGGTGATGAATGACATGAATCAAGTTACCAGACTCCTTGTAGTTTAAAAGGAAGATTAAGTCTAGGAAAGAGAAGAAGGGAAAAATCATCAAAAGCTAACAACAAAGAGGAAAAATAAGAGACACCATGCCTTGTAACTTTTATGGAGAGTAGGGAACCATAAATCTCTCATGCCAAAGATGATGTTATCATCAGATCTAGGATAAGCTTCTCATAATGCTGCACATTAGCTGACACCTTATGACAACTACGAGCAATAAGTACAGAGAGGTTGAAAGATGAACAAGACACTACTTAAAGGTAATTTTCAATTGTTCAATTCATCTTTTGTATTAACCTTTGAGTTGAAGTCAAAAAGAGGAACAACACAATCACCATTGTAGATGCAAAAAGTTGTTCAAGTGTTAGTCTTTAATTTTTGATAAGTCTTCATTATCATGAGTTAATAATGAATTAATAATATAGTTTTAGCCTTAACTCATGATAAATAGACTTATATTTATGTTAAATTATGAAAAATTGTTTTTAGTTAGTTTTTGACTAATTAATTAGTTAGTTTATATAATTTTTATAATCATATTTTTGAGATAAATAAAGAGAAATAAAATAAAATAAAAAGATAGAAAAAAGGAGGAACCCGCCGACCAACTAGACTCATAAGTGGGTCAAAAGTACTATCAAGTGGAGCTACAAATAATGGGCTTAAGTAGCTAAAGACAGGGCGGTAGGGGACATGTGTGCATCACTCCCCTTTCATGTCATCGATGGCTAACAAGGCATGGGGCAAAGAGTAGTCGTACACATGTAAGAGAGTGATGTATTAATCTTAAATCTTATGTTATTATATTAACACCTCAAACTTGTAAAATAATCAATGTTGGACTAAATTGACTTCCCAAATGTCAATAAGTTTCGTACATAAAATATCTCTTATTTATAAGAACGAGATGCTATAGTGACATAACTTTATAAGGGTATTTAAGTACTGATTTCACTCTCTCTCATGTAGGTGGGTGACTAGCAAGGATTCAAATACTATCATAGTCAAAACTCATATTTTTTATTTAATTAAATCATGATTTTTCTATAAATTTCTAATAAAAGATTAATCTGCTAAAATTACTTAATCATTAGTGAAAATCTTGTCATCATGATTCACGGAGCATTATTACTGAAATTATTGAACAATTCCGGATAAAAAGATCACAAATCCATCGAGTAAATTATCTTTGATTAATAAACAAACAAACCATTGTCAAAAAGAAGATGATCTACTGGGAGACGAGTTGCCACCTCTTAAGAGCATATCAAATGTAATAAAAAGCTTTTTCTTGATGGAAAACTTGAGGATGAAGCTCCCTAAGATGTGCCCTATCTCTATCTAGCTCGTCTTCATCAGGTGACAACCACTAGAGAGCTATGAAGTCATTATTTTTTTACTCTATCTAGTGATAGCTGTTGGAGATGACTCAACAACTAATTTTATTGATGGTTAAACTTTCCAAGAAGATCTAAAGATTGTTTGTGTCATCCTTGTTCAAAAAGAATCTTTGAGGCCATAAACATTGCACAACAATCCTCTCGAATGCTCAAGATTTTGACACATCATTGATACATTGCTAGTGCGATGTCGAAACTCTATTTTACCACCATTATTTTTTGAACTTATAAAAGAGATCTAATGAATACCCAGGTCATTTATGTCTAAGGAGAACCCTTGAGGTTATAAATATTGCATGATAACCATCTCAAACACACTGAATTATGACAATCATTGTCACGAGGTCAGAACTCTAGCTTTCTTATTTTTAACTTAATTTTAACTTAATTTAGTGATACTTTATGTGATTTAAGTTTCTAAACCTTCTTTATTCAATTATGATTCTTCTTGCTTTTATAGATCTTAATTTGACCCATTAAATCCTTTGTAATTATTTACATAAGAATTGTCAGGCAAAATTCTATTTCTACATGAATTACATTTCTCATGACATTGATATCATCCTAATATTTGCACCATTATTTTTCTATTTTCATAACTGTTAAATATATTTTATATTCATCTTTTAGTCTAAAAATTATAAAACTTTTTCTTTTAAAAAAATTCTGAAATATTATCCAATATTATCTTACATCTTTGTGATCGAGTTGGAAATTTCTTACTATTTTTAGAACCTCTTATCAAATATGATTGATTTATTTGTTCTTAAATATTTTTAAAAATCAAAAAATTGATATTTTTTACTTTTATAAATTTTAAATTTATCATATTTATTATACAAAGATTTTTAGATAAAATACCTCTGCCGCAAGCCCCTTCCAACTCTAGAGTAGATGCTTTTGTCTATTCTGCCAATCTAGTAGCAATATTGGTACTAGGTCACATCAAAATTTTTTTCTATAATAGAAAAAGATAGGTTTCAACATTTTATAAGGAGGTGGGGAGAGGGTTCTTTTCCATTTTGTGGGCTTTAGCACAAAGATAATTCTAGACCCAATTCTTGTGTAAATAGCTTGTGTGAAAGCTAATGTTCATACACTAACTTTTGTATTGTAATGTCCATGTGAAAACTATCTACATTCAAGAAATTATAGAGATAAAAGTTGTAAATTTGAAAGTAGATGTTGAGATATGTACTACTAATGCTTAATTTTTAGTTCTTAATTTTTTTCATTTTAAGTACTTTTTTATTTTAATTTGTAGAAGTAAATGTAGCTTTATATAGTTAATTTTAAAAGTTAGAAGTTAGAAGAGTTAATGTACTTCTTCTTTTTCAAAAAAATACTAAAATAATACTAATAAAATAAGAATAAATGTATAATTAATAATTAATAAATATATATTATTTTGTTTATTTTATTTTATTATCATAATAGGCTACTAGACAACCATTCTTGCAGCCCATGGCTTGTGCTTTGATTGGGGACTTGTTAGAGGGAGAAAGAAGTGTTATAATATATATGCAACATATTTATTGGGAAAATTATATGAGACTAATGTTTATTTCTATGTTTCAAGGCACCAATTCATAATGGGTGGATCCTACAGCACTCAACAAGCCATGTGACCAAGAAAGGTTGATGCTATAGTGAGTGAAGTGCCATGATACTCAAAACATAAACTCAATCAGCAACAATTATCAATGGTTTAATCCTACGATGTTCAATGCACCATGTGACTGGAGACAACTAATTTGATGACAAGCAAAGTGCCATGATATCAAGAACTTAAGTTCTTACACATATCATAATTAGGGATATAAATATAATAATTAATTATTATATAGTAAAACATATATCAATTATCTCTAAAATTTTGACAATAGTCATAGATACGGCATATGTTTCTTCCTCTCCTTCACATGATTAATGTCTGTGATGATTGATGAGCTTGTTCCTTTCTCTCTTGACTGCACTCAAGGGCTTCAACTAGTGGTCAACTCATTTCTCTCCCTAGATGGTGGTAAACGCCTAGCTGACCCCACTTGATGTATGTAAATTTCAAATTTATAAAACTAAAAAATTATTAATTTTTAGATTTTAGAACTATTTTAGAGTAAAGAAATTAATTATAATAAAAGGTTCTAAAAATAGTTAGAATTTTCTAAATTGGTCATAAGATAATATCTTATAATATTTTAAAATTATCTTGAAAGAATACGATTTTTATTATATTTTATAATATATTTAAAAAATTATATTAAAAAGAAATTTTGATGTTAACTTTAAGATGACATTAACACTTAACAAACATGATCTAATTAGAAACAAAGTTCTACTTAGTGATTCTTATGTAAATATTATAGATAATTTAATTTGTCAAATTAAGATCTATAAAAGCTTGAAATCACATAAATCTCACTAAATTAAGAAAAAAATAAATTTAAAGTAAAAAAGACAGAGTTCTGACTTTGCAATGGTGATTGTTAAAATTCTATAGATTCAGGAGGATTATTGTCCAATGTTTATAACCTTAAAAGCTCTCCTTAGGCATGAACAATGTGAATACTTTCTTAATCTTTTTATGAAATATAAAAACCAATAAATGGGTCAATAATTTGTGTCTAGTGACTGTCACTCAGTAGAGTGAACATATGATGACTTTTGAATCTTCAATAGTTGTCACTTAACAAAGATAAGCTGAATAAAGGTGGGGCGTGTCTTCAAGTCCACACAATAAGAGAAGACTCTTTATCACATCTAGTATATTTTCAAGAGGTGGTGACTCGTCTCTCAACAAATTTTCTTCTTGACGATGACTTATTCATTGATCAATTGACGATGATTTACTTGATAAATTTATAATTTTTTTTATCTAGAATCATTTACTAATTAGTAACGATACTTTGAAAATCATGTTGATAATATTTTCACTAATGATTGAGTGATTCTAACAACTTAATTATTGACCAACACTCTATAAGAAAATCATGATTCAATTACATGAAAATATAAATTTTAGCTCTAATAGGATTTGAACCCTCATTAGTCACTTGTATGTATGAAAGAGAGTTAAATAAGTACATGAATACACTTGTCAAGTGATGTCATAAGGGTATTTATTTCATACAAACTAAACATATTTTAAATATTAAAATTATTAAAAAGTTATCACCAAGTAGTGTCGTATGTTTAGTCTAACATTGGTTATTTTTTGAGTTTTTAGATGAATATATAATAATACCTCTTCTTATAGTTAACATAGTCCTCTACATGTGTAGACTATTCTTTGTCCCATGCTTGACTAGCCACTAGTGACATGGAAGAAAAGTGACTCACACATGTCTTACCAACTATTCCTTAGCTTTTAAGCCCCTTGCTTGAGACTCCATAATTATGCTTTTGACCCACTTGTGTGTCCAATTAATTAGTGGGTCCCTTGACTATGCTTCCAACCTACTTGTAGGCTTAGTTGGCTGGCGGGTTCCCTTTTTTTCTATATTCTTATTTTATTTCTCTTTATCTTATCTCAAAAAAATGATTATAAAAAATATATAAATTCACATAAAATCATAAAATTAATCAAAAATTAACATTAGTCAACTAAAAACCTATTTATTAATTTAACATAAATATAAATATATTTATCATGAGTTAAAACTTTATATATATTAAGAGGTAGACTAATATTAGGTAATAATATATTTTATATTTTCTTCATTTATTTATGTCTTATGTTAAATTATTTTAATTGTTTATATATTTTTTCAATAAAAATAGGTAAAATTGATTTAAAACTTTACAAATAATATTTTTTCTTATTTTAAATCTTCTGAAACTCATATGATATTAAGTTGAGATTATGTCAATTTTTTGATTAATTTTTACAATTGAATCTTAAAGAATTTATATCCTTAACATTCTATAAAAATTATTTTTTTAATTTTTAATTTAAAATTAATAAGATTAAGATTGATTAATAAGTATTTAAGTGTTAAAATAAAGTGGAGATAATCATACCTAACCTCATATCATGTGTATAAATTCTCAAACACATTTGTTTACCATAAAAACAAGTTGATTGTTTTTCTCTCTTTTCATAAGTGATCTCTCCCTCTCTCCTATTTTAATTTTCTTTCATTTTCTCTATAAATATTCTCTTTTGTTCCTTCTTTCCTCCACCCTCTCTTTTCTCCTCTTCACCTATTTTATATAAATGCCTTTACATCGTTAATAGTCATATTACTTGACATCTCATATAAACTAGATTAAGTTTTCACAATAAATTAATCAATCTTCTTGTGTTTGACCTAAGGCTTATATCTATATATACAATAATTATAAATTTTATTAGATGATGAGTATTTATATACAATGACAAGTGCACATCACATACCAAGTTCAGAAATATGTTATAGGCTTCAATAGTTCTAGATAAAATTTATAATAATTTTTTTAAAAAAATTACTTATTTTCTTGATATCCATATAGTGCAGTCGCAAGTAATTGTTATATCAATCCATTGGATTACCTATATAGCATGCATATTCATCATATGGAAAAATATAATTTTCATTGAAATTAGATCATTCAAAGGATCTCTTATCATCAACCTTTAATCATAAGAGTATCTCAATTTAAAAATGGTCTAAGAAAGATTTCACAAAATCAGTCATAACCAGATGGTGGACAACATATCTGCAAAATAACAAAGTGAATAATTACTGGTCATGGGACAAAATCTAGCTAGTGAAAAGTTTTTTTAGAAAACTCAATGATAGGTGGTATGGTCATGAATTGATGACTCGTATGAACTTTTAAAAGTTTTCACCCCCGAATAGCATTAAAATCAGCGCATTCATGTCCTTGAACGTTTTTTAGTCATATAGGTTTCATGAAGATGATGCCTTCCGCAATTTTTTTTTTGTTCTACCACATTAATGACATAAGATGATATTCATGAAGCTACTAGTATTGTTTGGGCCGAAGTTAGTTTAGGTTTATTCATGAACACTGTTGCCCAAAAAAGTAGAGACCAGTTAAGAAAATGCTGTCTCACTGTTTCGCATGTCTCTATTTCATACATTTATAAACACCCCACCAGGATTCAATGCAGATAAGAGGGTGTGGTACAGTTTCTTCAGTTGAGATTGATTGGATGTTCTTCAAAAAAACAAGTATAATTCAAAGCATATGATGAGAGGGAAAAACTGGGAGTAGAAGATGATTTAACAAGGACACTAGAGTCAATAATAATGTTAATAAATAATGATATTAAATAGATAATATTTTTAACTAAAATGAAATGAAGAAGGACGGAGCAAGATTAAATTGAACAAACGGCTCGAATATATATTATAGTTGCATGGATGTTAGATTCACCTTTTCTTCTTAAGGACTGAAAGCATAAGTCCTGGATTAAAAGGGGATGTTGAAGACTTAGTAGAGACTGTGTCTGTCGACAATACTGTGCAATGTCACCTGCAAGAAGAGTTAACTTTATCGAGATTCTTCAAAATAGAAAGATATGTGCCACGGGAAATGGCAGGAAACCATAAGTACATGGAAGGCTACCAAGGTCACCAGCCAAATATGACCATTTCAAAAAAAAAAACAAGTTAAGAATATTTAGTAAACTATTTTGAGTGCACATCATACTTGAAGAAAAAGCCAAACTGATATGAAAGCGGGCAGCTAAAAAAGCAACAACATAAAAAGTAGAATAGTGCTAATAAACGAGAGGCCAATAACTGAAAAGGCATGATATATTAAGACATTTGAAAGAAGGACGTCAAACTATTTGAGCAGCACAAATCACCCTAATATTCCCTTGATTCTCTTCAGATACTCTCTTAAATGCAGATGTAACTGTCTAAAATTGAATGTCTTTGCCAACGTTTTTAACAAAAGATACACAACACAAGTTAAATGACAGATTCCCAAAGTATTTTTAGATTTTAAGCCGAAAACTGTTACCAAAGAACAACTTTCCATGGTTTAGGAGTTTGAATATAACTTCCAGTTTTCTCACAAAATGTTAATTAAGGAAATGAATATGCCATCCATCAAAGGTGGGATAGACGTAGATAAGACCACAATCAAGAATTTACACACAAATGACATACGAGAGTATAAACATATATGTCAGTTTCTAATACTTTGAATAAAAGATCCATTAAAATCAGAAAACACACGAGGGGAATTACAACCGGTAATAGACTCAAAGAACATTATTGGCTCATTTTCTTGAGTTTGACATAATAAGGCTAATAGACATGTCTAATAATGATGCTATCATGCATAGGGAGCACTCGTATTATGGTATAGCCGCAAATATGAGTAAAGTGCTGTTATCAGAGGGCAAAGACTTATAAATAAGATCGTCCTCAAGGTTATAATGAATGTGGACAAACAAAATATAAAATCAAGAAGATAGATGGGGCTAAACACCCTATTTCATTACCACAGATCAGAGAGGAAGAATATTTGGTACTTATTTTACCGGTTTAAATCTTGTCAGATGAGTAGAGAGGGTAGTAAGGAACCCCTTATACGTTTTTCCATATTTGCAGCCATAGTCAAACAGCTTCTTTTTTTTTTTTTTCTGTAGTCAGCGAATCACCTTACTGAAACTATCTGACCAACAAACCATGCGAGATGAAGATCATATTGAAGAACCTCAGGACAAGTACAAAGAAACATTTTCATATTTAGTGAACAGGAATGAAGAACTTCAGTTGGTGGAATAAAATCATGATTAGCCATGTTCTCGTGGTCTGGAGCAATTTTATTTGTACAGAGATAAACAGCAGGTAGCACATCTTCAACTGACAAGGAAAGTAAGCTGTTCAAAAGTAAAGTCAAAATAGACACAGTCAAAGAATTTAATGGATATACATTGTAAGAGTCAGTGTTAAATGGATATACAGAATCAATAATAATGATAATACGTCACAAAAACAAAGATATTCATTCGATTTTTATTAGAGCTGTACTCCTGAATATGAAAATGAGTAAAATCATAATCAAAGTAGTAGAGGTTACTATCAAGAGATCAGACAAACTAACAAGCATGAAAAATTAAGTAAACAGGAAGGAGCCTCACTCTGATTCACACTGACTTTGGGATGATCTTCTGGTCATTTCCTCTTTATCTCTCTCTCTCTCCCTCTCTCTTCTCATGCATGGGCTCACAGGTCCCAGAAGACCTGTGATCAAATTTCTCCATCATCCCAGAGTCTTTTGTCCCATAGCAGAATGCTTCGTGCTGTCATGTTGAAGAGCCGGTTTGTAGACACCATCCTTAGAGCCCAAGAGAAGAAGGTCCTTCACAATGTAACGTCTTGCCGCAAAAATCTTCACCCTTTCAGTGAGCTCTGCTAACTACCCATTTTGAGACTCTCAGTGTTTCTCTCTTCCTCATTTATGAGAGAGGTGACCCAAAGAAGCTACAGCATGAACTGAAGGATCTGAAATGAAAGCGGAGGGAAGGTAATGGTCAACACCTTGCCCATCATGTGAATGGATAAATGAAATTTTTAGTTTACATTCATGCCACATTTAAATGACCTTGTTCGTCCTTTGATCTAATAAAGTGGAGGATTGAAACACAAGTTAAACCTATAGAAGAAAAGCTTAAATAGAAGAGGCAAAGAGAAAGAAAAGTGACCTGATTGAAACTATAAAATGTAGCCTCTCTCCCACAGCTCTCATTTTCAACTCCCAATCTCCTGACAAGCAAGGCATTTTACTAGCTTAATTGAACTTAATGCAGCTATGTTAACTCTTCAGATGAAGAAGTCGGTGGAGATTGATGATACATATGATGTATGAGAGGATCTTGAGAAGTTGGGTTACACTCAATACATTAACCTTTAAGCTAAAGAATTAGCTGATTTGAGAGATGGATGGTATTGAATGAGAACTTGGCTTATGTGAATTATTGTTATACAAAGAAGTGGGTTGCATACTCCACATAACTTACGTTTTTCATTCATTTATTAATCATTCATTCTTTGTTGCATATTCAAATCCTTCTATATTTATTATGCCACCCTTCCTTGATATTAAAATTAGAAACACTTTTAATATCAAGGAGGGGTGGCAAAAGAAATACATCAGGGTTTGAATATGCAATAGAGGATGGATCATTAATAAATGAATGAAGAATATGGATTATGTGGAATATGCAACCCACTTCCCTATATAATAATAATTCATAGAAGCTAAACTCTGACTTAATGTCATCCATCCCTCAAATTAGCTAGTTCTTTAGTTGAAAAATTAATATACTAAGTGTAGCCTAATTTCTCAAGATCCTCCTATATATCATAATAGTTATCAACTTCTACCAAGTTATTCATTTGAAGAGTCAACATAGCTATATTAAGTTTAATTACACTGAGTAAGTACCTTACTTAGTAGGAGATTGAGAATTGAAAATGAAGACAGAGGAAGAGAGGTTAAGTTTTGTAGCTTCAATTGGGCCGCTTTTCTTTCCCTTTACCTCCTATATTTAAGCTCTCTTTCAGCAGTTTTGGCTTGGGCTTCTATCCTCCTCTTTACTAGATCAAAGGACAAATGTGGTCATTAATGAAGTATAAATGTAAACTAAGAAATTCCTTCATCCATTCATCTGACGAGTAAAGTGTTGACCCTTAACTTCCCCCTGCTTCCATTTCAGATCCTTCAATTCTCACTGTACCTTCTTTAGGTCAAGTCTCTCACACTAAGGAAGAGAGAAGCATTGAGATTCTTAATATGATTAGTCAATAGAGCTTAGTAAAAGGGGTAAAGGTTTTGAAGTGAGACATTGCATTGTAAAGAACCATCTTCTCTTGGGCTCTAAGGACAGTATGTAATGATATTTTACAGCCAATGAAAGCATATAAAGATGAGTAGGAACCATAGAAAATCACCTGAAAGCTAAGTGTGGATAGCCTTCGACCATTATTGGCTATCAATGTAGCAAAAGCCTAGTTTGCAGGTATTCTTTGGGCTCCATTATTGACAACATTGAAGAAATACAAGAACGAAATAGAGATTCTGATACTAATTAATCATGATGGGAGTACCAAAGAGTGCTGAACCATAGTGCAAAAGGTAGAGGGTGATTAGTCTTGAAACTCATGTTCTTATTCAGTCATAAAAAATTACACAGGAGGTTAGATCTCTTCCTAAATAGTAAAGGAAATCTAAGAACAAAGAAACTCTTCAAGGGTCAATCTACCAATTCAGAAAGTCCTCAAAACAGACAGGAAATCAAATTTTGTAGGATGCCCCGAATTTTAAAGGGCATGTATGAAAAAGTAGTGATTTACATATTCTGCTTTACATTACAAGCATTATATCCCAACCTTAATAATACGACCCAATCCTTTGCATGCACTACACCTGGATGTGAATGGAATCACAGTCACCTGACACGCATATGAGATGCCCAAGAAACAAACACAAACAGAAACTTCTTAATATTCACGAAAATGGATCCATTCGCAGGCCTTGGGTCTAGAAGTGAAAACGAGCTGCAGTAAAAGTAAAGCTCACCCTTCCAGTGCCTCCACAAGTTGTACAAACTCTGGGTTTCGCATTTATTGAATGTCCACTACCGTCTGTAACATGAGACATCACATTAAGGCAACAGAAAGAAAATATATTGGAAAAAATCCCTATAATGGAACAAGGCACTATTTTATATAAAACCAGAAAATACTTTCATTATAGATTCATCAAATGGCTTGATTAACCTCAGATATAAAAAATTAGGATGACTTTCTCTAGGGCACCCAAGACAAGTAGGTCAAAAACATGTAGGATAATTCGAATTCAGCTCAAACCAGACTTTGAGTAGTTCAAGTAATCTTCCACCAGCTGATTTAACTTGGTTTGTATCTGTCAGCTATACCTTATGTCTTGCAATATTTTTATGTCTAGCCTCAATATTTTCTATGTCTTACCTCAACCGAATTTGAAAATCCTTCAGATGCAAGTGCCCCCAGATAATGATTAAATTTTCCAAGAACCTAGAACTTAAACCTCTGCGTATGTAGTGACCTAGAGGTCTTCTCAGCGTCAGCATGGTCAGGCTCATAGGTATTGTTGAAGGTAAAATGGGCCTAGTAGAGGCTCATTCACCATTGGTACATAACTCGTATGAGAAGGCTCATTTGTCTAAAACAAATTATAGAACTGTGGAGGTAGAGAAAGATCACAACTGTGCCATGGTCATTTCATGTATTTTTTCAATGTCACATTATCTTTAGCATCCATGGAATCTCCCATTAAAGATAAAATTATATGACTTTTTATGATTTAATTTGGCCGCAGATAGGGCTAGATCATTGGCTGGACTATAATAAAATCAAATCCTCAAAAGACTTTTTGGATTGAATCGACAATTGTGATTAGGGACATTGGTTGGTTTTAAATGTATTGTGCCTGATCCATTGATTTTCAAAAACTACAAGATTCCAACTATGATATTAACATTTATGGATTTCGATTTCGTCCATGAACTTTAAGCCAAGAAATACAATCCAGAAGACAAGTATTCATACCCTACGAAAGATGTCAACACGTGCCAAAAATAGCATTCAAGAATGGAAATGCCAAAACGTATCATCAAGTGTCGATCCTGTTTGAAGGTCTCAGTAACTGTAAAAATTACCAACTCTAACAACTTTGTGGATATAAACATGGACCAAAAAGCTGGAAAAATGGGAAAATAGCATATTTTTAGCTGATGGAGGTGGCCTATGAGCAACAAATAGCTCTTCTTTATGGGCTATAATTTTATTTATCTAAATGAAAGAAATCTCTCTTGATCTGCTACAGTATCTCACTCCATTATAACATAAATTCGAAGTCTTCAATCACCAGGAAAGATACTAGAGTGCTAAATGAAAGATTTCACTGCCTCAATTCGGGAGCCTCAAAGATAGGATGATATATCCAGAACCTATCCTCCTATGGACTGTATGTATCCTATGCATCTCCCCATCTATTCGTTTTCTCAAAACAATCTACAGATTTTCCTTAATGCTGAGAATCTAACTCTCAACCATGCTACTCCCCACCATTCTCTTCCGTATATTTCATTGATATACACAACTTTTCTCATCCTGTCATCTGCATTGAGTCCTATAGGCCACCAAATGGCGTAATATATCTTCCACTAATTTCCATCAAAAGCATGGAAAAGAATAGGCTTCAGAATCCATAGTGGAGAGGACTGGCTACAAAGTTGACGTTAACAGCATCTTAAAACGTTCTGTAACTGTAGTACCAAGAGAAAACAGCAGCAATAAGGTGTCATCACGGAAAATGAAAAACGCTTTCTTTAGCAACCGCTAAAGATGTATCTGGAGGTGCTAAAGAGCAACAACAGATGAAGATTAGCAGTGGACAAACAGGCTTTCTTTAGTCCTATAGGAGAGGGAGACGTTTAGGGACGATAGAGTCCTAAGTCAATGACCTCCGGGGAGCAAAGAGGAGAAACAAATGTTGCAGTATGCTGTCAAAGGGTTACGGTCTTCCCTCAGACCTTTGCCCTATTGACTGCTGGGAGAGAGAAAGTGGAAGACACCAGTGATAATCTCTTAACAGTGAGGATAATACTGTAGGAAAGAAAGGTGGGAAAGAGGCCTGGAGATGTCTCCAGAAGTTGAGAAGAAAAAAGAAAAAAAAGTTGGGAAGACACCACAGATAGGGACCAGACCTGCAACCCAAGGAGGAGACTTGTGAATGATCTCTGGATACCAATTGGGGTACTGCACTGGACGAAATAGGCTCAACACCAAGTTAAGATACAGCAAAAACTTCTCTCAAACACAGTGAATTAAAGAGTACAAATAGAGAGAGTGTGAGATGGATGTCTAACACACTAACTAGGCGTGGGATTTTCCATACTAAAACCAACTACGGAAGGGGTATTTACATTAAAACCAGAAGGCCAATGAACCAATGCATCAGTTGGACCAAATACCCCATAGCAAAAATCATAGCACTTTTTCTCAGTCGCAATTTTGTCATCTGAAAGACTTTCATCTGGACCAGTCTGCATTGTTATCATCTATATCCGCCTACGAGTGAGAAGGATGTGTGGGATTATACAGGCATATCCCATAAATAAGGTTTGCACACCTCCCAAACAACATGACCGGTTTAACTTTGACTCTTATGTGACATCACATGTAACCTTATCTGACAGCTATCATCCACAGAGAAGAGTGTTGACTCCAGGCATAAGAACCAAAGTAGAGCGCACTTACTGCATGAGTCACATGGTACATGAGCACTAAAATATAGACTTTTGGTGCAGCCTTTGGCAGCTTCAGAAAAAGAAAGGAGCAACTCCACCTAAAAGCCATAGGTAGAGAGGTTTCAGATGTCTAAAACAGAATAACAAGTAAAAAATCAGCTTCAAGCTCAGGAGATAAAGGGACCTCAACATCAGGTGCAAACGTTTCTCTATCGTCTTCAAATATCTGTGAAGGTGACAAAAGATCAGACTTCTATATTACAGTTTCTCCAACAGGGAGAATAATGGAAAAAAAAATACCTCCGAAAATATGTTATAGAATGTCAGAAAAAGGGCCGTGACTCTGATTGTTGAACCCATTTGAGTCAAAAGAGCTATATCTCCTTTGCTTTGTATCACCAGACAATTCCTACCATGAATAAAATTACTGTTAAGCCAAAAGATTTAACTGATTCGAATAAAATTCAAATTGAAAAAGAAAAAAACTAGATTTCCAAATGCACAAAGTTCAAGGCAATCACCTTATCATATTGAGCTCTTTCATCTGTATCTCGCAAAGTCTAGAATACATTTTTTCACAAAACATAAAATTAGGACAAAAATAGATAATGTATAATTTAGTCTAATGTAGACATAACAGAGAATTTATTTCACCTCATAGGCTTCTCTTATCTCTTGGAACTTCCTCTTTGCTACAGGATTGTGCTCATTAGCATCAGGATGGAATTCATTTGCCAGCTGTAAATGACAACTCTCAGATACAATCAAAGAAGAACAAATAGGAAAGCACGCTCCAGGGAATATTTCAGTAAAGCAAAGCAATTAGAAGGAGATAACATCTCAAAATTTAAGTCACAAATAAATTTTAATGTACAAACATAATCCAAATAACCCATTCAAGAGGTTGATCTTTGTTCGTATATTTGATGGAGATAGGATCATCCTTTTACTGGTTAGAATGATATTCCCATGAAAGCTATTTCATCACTTCAAAATATAATTGCATCTTCATCAAAATATAAATGCTAATGGATAGATCAAAATGTCAGTTTTACCTGATAGAAAATGACTTCATTGCGATTAGTATAGAACCAATAAAGTCTCACAGACCGTGTGAAATGGATGGAGTGTGACAAAGGAAGGATTAGGCTATGAACTAAGATTATGGAAGTTATAGATGATATTAATAATAGGTGAATTTTAAGGCTGCAGAATTAACGCAGAATGTCTGGCATGCACATAATACGAAATTAGAAAAACATAACCGTCTTGGCTATTTCCAGTAACTAGACACAACCAGAGGAAGACACAAGAAATGTCGTGTAAAAATAAAATGGCTCTGTCAAAATGAAAATTGCTTCGGTAAGTAATGAATTCCTATGATTGGAGGACTTCTTACAAAATAGTAATTAAACTGGGAAAGTTATATAAGGAAGTTTTAGGCGACCAAAAAACCTATATCAACCAAAGATAACAGCAGCAGCTAAAGCAAGAATGCTTAGATGGATGCGAAGGAAAACCAAAACGAATTCCTAGTCAAATGACATTGTTAGAAAAAACAGCAGGAATAACAACACGTAACATCTTTCACATGACTATGACATCAACTACCGAACGAAGCAATATCACACAATATTGTATCAGAGACTTTAAAATGAGAAAAGGGGAAAACAAAGAATGCTGATCTCCACTACAAGTAATACAGGATCAAAGCGAGTTAAAAAAAAAAGGCAAGGGAGGAAGGAGGGGGGATTGTTTAAAATGACATGAACGAATTAATTTTATAAACAAAATTACTTTCATGAAAACAGAGATTTACACTTTCCTCGACTGGTAGACGGAAAAAGAAAAAAATTGCCCCCGTGAGCGGATAAGATAAGAGAATATCAAAGTTGTATCTTGGCGCTGGGACTCACAGCAAAGCCTGCCTATTCTTTTATCCACTGATCAACACATATCAGGCAAGAGCTGGATCACCAGGGTCAAGACTGCGATTGTCAGATAGAAGAATAGATGCCTATTCCAAAGAGAGGAGACTTGATGCCACCTGTAAGTTCAACCAGTAAGCTGCTCATCAAGCATGTTGGTCGTTCCGTAAATCCTCATCATATTCAGGTTAAAATATAGCACAACAAAGAAAATCAAAGACACTGGTCCTCACATGACAGATAGAGTTTGACCGCAGCATGAAAAACAGAATTTGTGCCTATTCTACACCAACAAGATTCAGACAGACCCAGAGTTCACATACGAAGGAAAGGATCGCCAGATAACAAAACTGTAGAAATAAAATAAAATCATCCGCATTCATTGGCAGGAAAAGTTTTCCCCGAGCTACCATTGATAATAAACATATCAGAGATGATAATTAAAATTTTCAAAACATATCATCTTTGAACGTCGGAGAACCCAGACTGACTTTTAGTCAAACAATACAATTGCCAAAATTGTAATGGCATCCCATTTAGAAGTGGCTGTTCCTCTCTCAAATTCTTCATATAAACATCAAAATTTAACAGTTGTTTTGTCTCTGTTGAATACGGTTATGATCAAATTTTTGTACCTCATCATGATTATTATTCTCTTAACATATGATTTTCAATTTATATATTTCATAAATGCACAGTTTTGTTCATTCATAATTTTTCTTTATTTCATAGTAGACAGAACAGAGTTGGGAACCCACTAAATTCCTTGCTCCAGAAGTTTGGTGAATTGAGCTGTGGAGCAGCAGCTTGTCCATCACTGCTGCTTTTAGGAAAGCATCTCGTAAGGAGCCACCTTGAATCAGACACAAAAAGGGCCCCAAGGATGC
Organism: Spirodela intermedia; assembly: GCA_902729315.2. Lineage (NCBI taxonomy): Eukaryota > Viridiplantae > Streptophyta > Magnoliopsida > Alismatales > Araceae > Spirodela > Spirodela intermedia. The sequence continues at coordinate 3,024,132 of LR746280.1, forward strand.
TACCGAGGATGCCTCTGATGCTCAAGCTAATTGGTGGCAGAGTGTGAAAGAGGTATAGAAAACTACAAGATAGCAGCCGCCTCTACAGAAATTTGCAGTGAAGCTCTAATGCATCGGCACTGAGTTCAGGTGAGGATGAGGAGTGTATCTATGCGTCTGTCCCCTGCAGAGGGGATAAGGATATGGATTCTACATTAACAACTGGCCCTCTGTCGGTTAAAAGTGATGTAAAATATTAAAATTCATAAAGAAGAGAAAACTGTATATGATGGTGTAGTATAAAATAATCATTGTCACAAAGAGGTGGTCTTCAGTGATAACAGCAGCAAAAAGCCTAGCAACTTATCTTGTGCATAGGGACTTATGTGACCTACTCATGTTATACACGGGATGGCCAACTAGAAGTCAGGAGAATGGGTGAGGTGAGGAAGAACCGAGCAACAATGCATTGAACTATCTTGTCAATAGAAAGTTCTCACAATTGAAGTGGATATCCATAGATAAGATGTATGAGTCTGACAGAGGTCAGCAGAAAGAGAATCAGCTGTTGAATGCCCGTTAACTTAATAAGGCACACTGACCATTTTGTCTCTTCTTACCCAGACTCTTCCAAGATGCACTGCACAATGCCATAGATTCAAAAAGTCCAAATATATTTCACAGTTGCAATTCCTCAGTGTTTTAGCATCCCTATAGAGTTATAAACGAACCAGCAAAGAATGGCACTAACAAAAGAAACTGAAGGTAATGCAAGAAATCGTACCTTCACGTCCATCTTCCCCAACAAAGTTGGTACCTTGACCTTTCCACCAAGGTTAGCCTGAATAATAAGTTGAATACTAGTAAACAATCAGAATTGTTATAAATACATATGATTTCATGGGAGAAATCAATTGTCCTCAATCCTAACAGGACAAGATGAGGCATAACCAAGTGCAAATAAAACTCAACCGAATTTCAAATATCTCTCAAAGTAATGTCATGTATCTAAATCCTCATGCATGCCAACTTCCCAATGAATTTTCTTCAAATGATTGTCCATTCCTTTTGACGGTTTGCGCTAGTTTTCTACTCCTAATAGGAAATATTCCTTCTTTATAAATGGAGGACTCAATTTCTATTTCCTTGCTTATTTATATTTCTCCAGGTTCGAATATGGGCCATACTAGAGCTTATCCAGCTCACTCAATAATACCTATAGTAATAAAAAATAATTAGATTCCTTTATTAATTATATATTATTTTGTAAAACCATATCAATAATAAAAAAAGGAGTCATTGTTCTTTATCTGCTGTTCGAAGCCTTGAGTTTCCTTAAATTTAGATATGGGCCAAGTTAGAGGTTAACGAATACATGTTGGACCGAGCTGTTCTTAACTTTTAAATAACAAAATATTGACACCTCCCATAGTTGCCGTCCTGTAACCACAGAATAATGATTCGCAAGAATCATGTTGTTTAGTTATAGTCCCTCCAATTTTCCTAGGTGAAAGAGATGGGAAGTAAATACCTATTTACTTGAGTATATTACAGTGGCCTCCAAAAGAACAGAAGATTGCAGATATTTGATTCCATTGCTCTTATTCTCCACACTTTACATCCCAAGTTTGTTCTTATAGGAAGAGGTAGTCTTCTTCTCTGACAAATAGCAAACCATGATCTCTATTCCCTATAACTCTTTTTCCATCAATGGAGCTCTAACATGAAAGGTGGTTTTGAGCAGACTGATATTCCTACCAACATAGGTTTACCAGCTCCTATTCCTCTTGCCTACCAAATTTTTATCTTCTTTCCCAAACAAAAGAACCAATTCCAAGGAAGATCACGGTTCCTTGTCTGGGATGTTGTAAAGGGAGGGTGTGGTTCAGCCTTCGTTCTGAAGGAGCTTTTCTTCATCTATTTCAAATGCTTTCCTCGCCTGTTTAAGCTCTTCATTCATGGACAGCAGTTCAGTGCACCGATGGAGCTTAGGCAAATCCTGTGCAAAGAAGAGATCCACAATCAATGCACACGTTCTGGGCTCCATTGACAAAATGTGGATCCTTCCCAGGATAGAATTCTCATAAAGTCTCCTGCCAGAAAATGAGAAGGCAGAATCTCATAGGGCACAATTCACAGGGATCATTAAAATTAGAAATGTAAAACTGTCAAGTACCTTACGAATCAAAAACAGGAAATCCTCCGTCAAGAGCTTTCCTCGTTTTGATGCAATATCCTGAGCTTTATGTGCCTAGAGAAGGTTTACATATGACCCCAACGGTGAGAAGAGTAAAAGCAAGAGAAAAACTTCAACTCGGAAAAGAAATTGTAAATAATAGGCACGATGAATTGCTTAGAATTCACGTTCGAGTCCCTTTAAGACTGATGGAAACAGAGCCAATCGAGGAAAGTAGAGATGATGTTCAGAAGTGCACATTCATTACAAAAGACAAGCAGCTTAGTTGACCTTTGTGCTTAGGGAGTTTACTACATAAATAACTTTCTCAATTTCAGTGAAATATATATCATCCATCTGCATCTTTTTATCCCAGTCCAGTGGGAAACACATTAAACTGATAAAAATACAAGTCCAAGGAAAATTAAGTTTGCAGAAGGGGGGCAGTTGGGAATATCCAAAACAAAAAATAGATAAAGCACTGTGAATGTACCACAGGAAATGAGAGTTCTTGTCACCTGCTCATTTTTTTGTTGAGAGAAATTTGAAAAAAAGCTCTGAGAATTCGGAAGACTCAGAAGTAATTAGTCCATTTTAGAGATATAAGAAGACCATAAATATTCAACTTAAAAACTTATCAGTCACTAGTCGACAAAAGATGAGAAAAAAACAAAATTGTTTTTTGGAGGAAATAAGATCTTCTCACATGTCAGTTTGAATGCGAGACTAGTGTCTCTCATACTTTCTTCCTCTTCATTCAGATTCACATATTTGGACGAATTCAAAGATTGAGAGCTGCTTAGAGGGTGACCAAGTGTTGGTATAGGGGAACGCACCAATTTCAGTTGAGTTTTTATGCATCAAGGTTTTATAATTATAGCCCTTAAGAGGGACTGACAGCCACTTACCAAGTCAGTCACGTATTCAACAACAATGTCTTCCACGAGGGCAACAGTCTCTGGAAGTGGCTGCAGAAAAGGCGATGGCATCAGAATGGAATCAGATATTTAAAAAAAATAGGAGATTAACATCTACATACAGATAATAATAGCGCATACTAAGAGGGAAGTCAGAACCTGAGTGCCACATTCAAAGCACCTGTGGGTAAAGCTTTGCCTCCATTATTACTACTATCAATAAATTCGATTTTTTTATACATAAAAAAGGTTATTTGGTTTTAGATCCCTGCAAAAAACTTCATTTATAAAAAACCTTTTACTATCCTGCCAACTACCAAACATACTCGCTAATATTCTAGTCAAATCTCCATTCAACAGATGAAAAATACTTCTAGTATATTTCACAATCATTTAATTAATGTGTTAAAAAAAACTACATGTTGAGCAAGCAAGTCACTATGAGGGGGAGTACAGGTAAGTGTTTAGTATTTTGGAAAGAGCCCGACAGTAATGATGACAAGGATTTCTTTTTTGGGGAGAGAGTAACAGCTCATGAAGAGGCTGTCAGGGAGAAGGATTTGGGTCTCAGAAGGAGACTAGCATCAAATATGCTTTAGGACTTAGATAAAGGCAGATAGCGGACATTACTACTCTGGGAAGAGTGCAAAAGAGATGAGTAATCTGGTACTCAGGGAAACAAACAAGCCTAGTGTAAGATGTGAGAGACAGTCATTTGTATTACAAAAAGAGGAAGGAACTCAGGACATGGAGCACAAGAAGATGGTAAGGGAGGCAGTCAATCAATTTAGGATAATGTCATCATTCACACCGCACCTCCAATTATTGTTAAGAGGATCAACCTCACCCACGAGTCAGTTGATTGAAATAATGGACTGAGATGGAATGACTACACAATAAAAGTTTCCTAAGGATGGGAATTTTAAATCCAATGAAAAAATGGGCATATTACTGGAGACTTTTAAAGGAAAATAAGAAAAAATATTCTTCTATGAGTTTGTAAACAATGCATCAATGGATCACCTATAGAGCAGAAGAGAGTTTTGATAGAGTTCAATGACTTTGATATCAAATTATTTGACTATACTAATGAATAATAATCAGTGCTGTGAGCACCATCGTAGCTTAACAATCCTAGTAAGCACATAAAGGTCTTCTCCAACCTACACGGCTTTGGGGACTGTTGAAAGCAAATTTGGTCTTTGAGCCTACACAAAGATGGTTTAGTTATATGGTCTCAGGTTTCTTACTGAAGCATCTTAACCCTAAATTTGTGGAGATCTAGAGATGATAATCCTGTGTTGCTTCTTGTTTTTTGTTCAGGTGGAATAATTTCTTAGTAAACGATAGATCATTTCATTTGAGCCTAAATTGGGCAAGCAATTTGAGGATGATTCTTCAGCACCACATTTCCTCTCTTGTGAAATAAAAAATAAGAATATTTCTATATGGTTTTTCCACAATGTAACTCAAGTGTGAAATTCACAAGTTTAACTTTTCACACAGCAGAAGGTATAGGAGAATTCCATTATCAAGATACATATCGTGGTTTACCAGCTTTTTCGTCATTCCACATATATAACCATGTTGTCATCTTAAACATGTTTTCATGATAGATTGTCAACGGCAAGTTTCAGACTTAGATACATCTTCAATACCAAATCTTGCAGCCATAAGTTATCCCCTATCCAACAACTACATCTAACCGTTTAGCTCATCAGAAAAGGTTTTGAGAGACTTCACTTCTCTATTTTAATTGTTGACAAGGTGGCTTGGCTCTCTTCACTGTATTTAAAATTGAGTATCCTAGTAAGTAATATAATCATATGGACATCAAAAGAAGTTACCCGCTTCTGTGAATTGACAGAAAAGAACTAAAATGTACCAAGCTCTTAAGGATAACGGGACCAGAAATTTCGTTTGAATGAGGATAACTAAGCCATTCAGCTATTTGTAATAGAGAAAATTTCAAAAGCAGGGATTTTAGCTATCATGTCCCGAAATATTTTTATGCTCACCTAGTGGACGCCATATTATTAGCACATCATCATCATCATCATTCTTGTTCTTATAATAATCATTATTATTGCCATTCTTGTTGTATTGTTGTTGTAAGACGCCCACAAGCCACAAGTCATTGAAATAACAATGCAGCATGGCTTTGAATATTGCCCTTGAAAAATATATTAAAGAAGAATCCAATGCGAAAATACGCATTCACTTACATTGGGATCGTCGCCAAATCCATACATCATATGTTGTACTGCAATAGAAAAGTTAAGTGAGTTAGAACAAAATCCCATTTGTGATGTGCACGCGAAATGCAGGAACTCAAATACTGATCAATATGAAAACCAAATGGAAACATTGAACGAAAGAACTTAAAAAAATAAAGACTAAAACATAAATTTTAGATGTCTCAATTAAGATACATAGAGTAAGATGAACCTCAGAAACGTCATTCAAAACATTCTCGGGCTCAGTTCGGAAGTTCATGCTCAGAGAGTGTTACAAGACTCCGTGTAAAATTGTTCTGGATATTCTCATGATAATAATAGAGCTCGGAGAAGCCACTTGAAACATTACGACAGATTATATTTACGGAGAGGGAACCCTGAGCTCTTCCCGCCAAATCTTTTAATTTCCCTCTTTAGGTCTTTGGTGATATAAAGAGCAGTAAAACCATATTATTTCACTCACAATCTTTCTGGAAGACTCCCCGCTTGCGCTTGAACGAAGCCTCAGAAGGGAGCGAAGACCCTGTCTTCGGCTTTGACACGGTCCCCGAGGAGGAGTTCTGCATCTTGAACGGCAAATATCCGTCGGCAGTTTCCTAACAAACCAGAGAACGATGAGCAGGGCGTCACACGATCTCGTAGTTGCCGCCCAAAACCGCGAACAATGGCCGCTATTGCGAGAAAACCCAGCAACAACAGGAAATCAAGAATCGTCCAGGAAACCGCAACTAAAATTTTCGCGCAGGGAGAGAGAGATGCAGAGGATCGGAAAGCCTCTCACCAAATCGAAAGAGATGAGCTGAGAATACCCTCCTTCGTTGTGCAACAGAACGAGCGACAAAGATACAAGAGAGGAGTGAGAGAGAGAGAGAGAGAGGGAGAGAGAAAGTAACCCGAAGGTTGCCCCAATTGGGCTGTCCCTCATTGGGCCATCTAACCCCAAGGTTGGCCCAGTTTTTCTAAATTGGGCCTCCAAACCCTCTTCGAAACAGAAATATTTATAGACCGGCCAGGCCCGTTACTCTCTCTCTCTCTCTCTCTCTCTCTCTCCCTCTCTCTCCGTCTCTCTCCGTATCTCTCTCTCCCTCCCCCTCCCTCGCGTTACTAGAACTAGACTTTGAAAATTGAAAGATAATTTTGTATTGGATATAGCCAAAGAAGATCTTAAATAATTTATGAATATTTTATTATAAGACCTATATGAGCACATTGGAAAAAAATTGTGAATATGTCCTGGTTTTGAAAATCTTCCAAGGATGCACTTAAATTATTTTTGTTTCCACTTTCTTTGATACATATAGCTAAATATTGATTATACACCCTAGAGAAAAATATGATCCAAACTACTACAAAAAAAATTTCAAGATAATCATTAGAACCATGGCAATGAGAAACACAATCCTTAGATTTATTCAAAACCCCAGATAATCATTTAATGAGTCAAGAGAATGAATTAATTAATAAGAAAATGTCCTCATCATGAGATACCAACATGAGAGATAGTGCAAAATTTATATGATGGATTAACATAATAACGTAGGCAGATGATAATGAAAAATCTTTGCATTATGCTTCATTGAAATATTAAGAGAGAAATAATTGACCCTCTAAGAAGGGCAAAATGTGTAAGATAAAAAAAAAATAAAGATAAGGAGTTAATACCTAAAGTGAATGAAAATAATAAAAAATTAACACAAATAAGATCATTTAGCTAAAAAACTAAATCATATCTTAACTATGCAAAGTAGGCCAAATCAAGTACATCTTAACTCCCTCAAAAAAATTTGGTATGTTGTCTTTTCACTAATTGTACTCACACTAAAAATGAATGTCTCAGTCCAGTTTAGTCCTTAATATCTTTTTAAGAGGAACAACTAGTTGTCCAAAGGTATTATAAATCATAGTTTAATTCTTATTATAAGACTTACACTCCTAGATAGAGAAATCATCCCAACTTCTCATAGAAAAATCAATTAATGAAATGTAAAATTTTGTTTATATGTTTTAGAAATTTCTAGTTATTAAAAATAATTCACCTATTAAAGCTAGATTTATATGTTTTAATTATTTTTATTATTTGATTTTATTTTGTTAACTTGTAGAATAAATATAGGATATATTGTAGAATAAATATAGTCTAAGAATACTTAGCATAATTTTTATTATTAAAATGGAAATAATAAAATATAAAAAATTCTTTTACACCCTAGCAAGCCAACACTTGGCTGCTGACCTGAAGGGAAAACAACAGTTGAGCAGGTTGATCCTACATCTCTTAGAGCGCCATGTGACCAAACTCATTTGATCCAACGGCTTGTGAAGTACGTCGCAATACCAGAAACTTAAGTTCTCACATGTATTATTATTAGAGATATAAAGACAATAATTGATTATTATTTAGTAAAATAGAAATTATCAATTATCATTAAAATCCCAATGATAGTTGCGAATACGACAATTTGTTCTTCCCTCCTTTTATGTGATCAACATCTCCAGCGATTGGCAAACTCATTCCTTCCTCCCCCAATTGCACTCAAGGCCTCCAACGAATGACCAGCTCTTCCCTTCTTCCCCTAGATGACAATGACAGCATGTTCGACCTCTCTTTTGGTAGATCTCTTTAGCAAGTGATGCAATGTTTTCAGATGATACTTCTATGACTTCTAGCATGGTGTGGCACGATCAGATGAAACCAAGCTACCACACTAGTCTCCAATTGCCCAAGAGGTAGACTAAACTTGGGCAATGATTTATTTACTATTTTTAGTATTTACTTATCTACTTTTGTCATTTATTTATATTTTATGACAAGTTCTTTCCATTTCATGCACATTTCGATTGAAATAAGTAGAACTAATTCAAAACTTGATGAATGATTTTCGTTCTTCTTTTGAATCCTCTGAAATTTTTTTGAGATTAAATTAAGATCATTTTCAACTTATTTTCTATTAATTTTCGTTGTTGAATCTTGATTTATTCACATTCCTAGTGTTCCATGAATAACAAGTATTGTTCTATTTTTGAACATAAAATCATTGAGATTAAAGGCTGATTAATGAATGTTCAATAGTTAAAACAAGCTAGAGACATTCATGGTTGACCTCATGTCATGTGTGTGAATCCTTGAGCACATATTTTTTTGAGAAAATGGGTTGATTGTATTTCTCTCTTTCTTCATTCTTGTCTTATCTCTTTCTCTCTCATTTGTGAGAGATCTCATCCTTTCTCTCTCTCGTGAGAGATTTATCTCCTCCTCTCTCTTTCTCTCCCTTTCGTGAGAGATCTCATCCCTTCTCTCTCTCGTGAGAGCTTTCTCTCCTCCTCTCTCTTTGTCTCCCTTTTGTGAGAGATCTCGTCCCTTCTCTCTCTCGTGAGAGCTTTCTCTCCTCCTCTCTCTTTGTCTCCCTTTTGCGAGAGATCTCATCCCTTTTCTCTCTTGTGAGAACTTTCTCTCCTCCTCTCTCTTTCTCTCCCTTTTGCAAGAGATCTCATCCCTTCTCTCCCTCGTGAGAGTTCTCTCTTTTCTCTCTCTTTTCTTCTTTCCTTTTCTCCACTTCCCTTCCTTTATTCTTGTCACCTCACCTTTTACTTTATTATTTTTGTTAAATATTAATAAATTATTTTTAAAAAATTATCTAAATAAAATTAGTTTTCATGATGGATTAATCAATATCCCTATGTTCAACTTGAGACTTACTTCTATATTGGTATTTTATTAAGTCTTAGTTATAAATATTATTAGATAGTGTGCATTTAAACACAACAACAAGTGCACACCATCTTTTTGGCACCATTGTTGGGGAAGATTTATTTTTAATCAGTGTTAATTGATTTAGTTTTTCATATTTCAGTGATTTTAGATAAATATATATATATTATAATTTTCATTATTTTATTATTTTTATTTAAATAGTATTTTGAATTTTTAAAAAAAGGTTTATTATGCTAATTTGATTTCTACTTTTCTTTCATAAGTTAGAATTTAAAATCTTTAGTTTTTATTTTTTTTACTTGAGTATTTTAATTTTTCATTGATTCTATACTCCTCTTTGACATATTTATTAGAATTATATCTTTATGTCATAATTATTGCTAGATTTAAATTCTAAAAAACTGATTTATGAACAATAGACGCAAATTGCAACCAATCTTAGAAAATCAAGCTACCAACCAATCTAAGATCTAAGGGCACAAGAAAAATATAATTTACCACCCATATTAGAGACTCCAACAATAGAAAAAGGAAAAAATCATCTCCTATCGAAGTAGAGTCACCTAGGATGAATCATCCAACCTAAGAGAGTGAGAATGTTGAAAATACTCAACCTTATAAATCTATGTGTGATTATTATACACTAGATTTATATAGACCTACTTTGTAGATTAGACCTCCTATTTTGCTAAATGTTTACTTTGATATTTATAAGTCTTCATTATCATGAGTTAATAATTAGTAAATAATATAGTTTTAGCCTCAACTCATGATAAATAGACTTTTATTTGTGTTAAAGTGTGAAAAGCAATTTTTAATTGATTAATATGAATTTTTGGTTAATTATATAATTTTTGAAGAATTTATATAATTTATATAGTCTTATTTTTGAGATAAATAAAGAAAAAGAAATAAAATAAAAATATAACAAAATGAAGAGGATCCGTCAGCCAACTAGGCCCACAAGCAGGTTGGAAGTATAGTCAAGGGGAGCCATGAGCAAATGCTTGAGCAGCTAGAACCAATGAGGCCATGTGTGTGACACTCTTTTTTCACGTCACTAGTAACTAGCCAATTGTGGGGCAAAGAGTGGTCATACATGCGGAAGAAAAAGACTTATTACTTGCAAATATGATATTACTATATATTCACCCAAAACTTTAGCAAACAAGTGATGTGAGACTAAACCCCCATCACATCTTTCCTAAAAAAAATTTTAAGATTTTAATACTTAAACTACTCCTTTGTTATAATAGAGATATATCATGATGACGTCACTTGATAAGGGTATTAGAGTATTTATTTTATTTGAATTTAGAGTTGAAACCTTTTCCCTCTAGTTTAAAATATATCTCTTTTAGAGAAAAATAATTCATCTCCTATTATTATTATAGCTAATTTGAGTGATGAAAAAGAAGGAGAATTATTAGATGTACTTTGAAAAAATAGGAACACTATTAACTAGAAAATGAATGATCTTAGGGGCATTGATATGAGTGTGTGCATGCATAGTATATCTAGAGGAAGGGACTAGAACTAGCAAGGAACCACAATGAAGATTAAATCCTAACACAATGTAAATTATAAAAATAGAAATTTTAAAGTGGCTAGCTACTGATATTATTTATCCTATTTCAGATAGCAAATGGGTTAGTCCTACACAAGTGGTGCCAAAAAAATCAGGGATCACACTTATAAAAAACGAAAATGAGAATGAAATAAAAACACAATTAACTACTAGTTGGAGGCTTTACATTGATTATAGAAAATTAAATTCAGTTATCAAAAAAGATCATTTTCTCTTATCATTTACTAATCAAATTCTAGAAAAAATAGCTGAATTTTTTTTTTCTAGATGGATACTCTAGTTATAATCAAATGTATACAAATCCTTTAGATCAAGAAAAAATAACTTTCACTTTTCCATTTGATACTTTTGCTTTTAAATCCATGCCTTTTGGTCTGTGTAATGTTTCAGTCATATTTCAAAGATGTATGCTATCTATTTTTTTTAATATGACTGAAAAATATATAAAAAATTTATAGATGATTTTTCTATTTTTGGTGAATCATTTGATGAATGCTTAAATCATTTACAGCATATACTTGATAAATGTGTAGAGAAAAAAATAGTTTTGAGTTGGGAGAAATCATATTTTATAGTTTGAGAGGGAGTTGTGTTGGGTCATATTATGAGTCAAAGGGGTTTGGAGGTAGATAGAGAAAAAATTAAATTATATCTAAAATGAAACCTCTGAAATCAATAAAATAAATTAGATCTTTCTTAGGTCATGCAGGTTATTATAAAAAATTTATTCAAGATTTTTCAAAATTTTATAAACCTCTCACCATGTTATTATCTAAAGATGTGCCTTTTAATTTTGATGAAAAATATTTTGAGTCTTTTTCTAAAATAAAAAGATTACTTGCTAAGGCACCAATTTTATAAGTTCTTGATTGGTCCCTTCCCTTTGAAATAATATGTGATGCATCGAATTATGAAATGAGAGCCATTCTAGGACAAACAAAAGAGTCAAAACTCATAGTAATTTTATATGCTAGTAAAACTATATCTAATACTTAATTAAATTATACCATGACTAAAAAAGAATTGTTAGCTATAGTATTTTTATTAGAAAGATTTAGATAATATATTTTGGGAGCTAAAATTATTATTTATACTGATCATATAACATTAAAATATTTATTAAATAAGAAAGATGCAAAGCTATGTTTATTAAGATGGATTTTATTATTGTAGAAATTTGACTTAAAAATAAAAAATAAAAAGATTTTGAGAATGTTGTTGCTGACCATCTTTCTAGATTGAGTGATACAAGAATAAATATAGTGCTTTTACGAAACATATTTCCAAATGAACAATTGATGATAGCTCAACATCAACCATCACCATGGTATGCACATATTGTTAATTTTTTAGTTTCTAAAAAAAATCTAGAAAAATAGGATAAGAATAGAAAATATCATTTATTTTCTAAAATTAAAAATTATTTTTGGCATGATCTTGATTTATATTACTTGGGCAATGATCAATTTTAAGGAGATGTGTTCCTGAAGAAAAATATCATAACATTTTTAACATGAGCCATTCATCTAACTATGGAGGACATTTCTCTAGATGAAAAATAGCTATAACTTTTTTTTGTTCTACTAGGTGATAGCTATCAAAGATGATTCGATGACCCATTTCATTGATATCTAGACTTTCAAAGAGATCTAGAGATTGTCCACATCGTCTTTGTCCAAAGAGAGCCTTTGAAGCTATAGACATTGATAAATCTTTATTATCATGAGTTAATAATTAATAAATAATATAGTTTTAGCCTTAACTCATGATAAATAGACTTATATTTATGTTAAAGTGTGAAAAGTAGTTTTTAGTTAATTAATATGAATTTTTTTAGTAATTATGTGATTTTATATGAATTTATATGATTTTTACAGTCTTACTTTTGAGATAAATGAAGAAAAATAAATTAAAATAAAAATAAAACAAAATGGGGGAGACTTGCCGGCCAACTAGGCCCGTAAGTGGGTCGAAAGTGCAGTCAAGGAGGAGCCGCAAGCAAGGGCTCGAGTGGTTAAGACTGATAGGGGCATGTGTGTGCCACTCCCCTTCCACATCACCGGTGGCCAGCCGGTTGTAGGGCAAGGAGTGGTCATACACACACGAGAAAGGGACTTGATTAGAAATATAATATTACTATATATTTACTAGAAACTTTGGCGCACAAGTGATGTGAGACTAAACTCGTGTCACACCTTCTTTAGAAAGGGTGGACAACTAACGCGGGTTCAAATCCTCCTAAAGCTAAAATTCATATTTTATATCTGATTATCACGACTTCCTATAGATCATTGGTGAAGGATTAAGCAACTAGAATCGCTAGATCATTGACGAAAATCTCGTCAGCGTAATCCGTAGAACATTATTACTAAAATTGTTGAACGATTCACGATAAAAAGATTACAAATCTATTGAGTAAAGCATCTCTAATTGATCGATGAACAAACCGTCATTGAAAAGATGACGATCTGTCGGGAGATGAGTCGTCACCTCCTGAGAGCATACCAATGAAGAGCCTCCTCTTGCTACGCAAACCTGAGGATGAAGCTCCTTAACATGCGCCCCACCTCCATCCAACTCCTCTCCATCGAGTGATAGTCGTTGGAGAGTCACAAAGTCACTATTTTTTTACTCTGTCGAGTGAGAGTCGTCAAAGATGATTCGATGACCCATTTCATTGATCTCTAGACTTTGCAAGGAGATCTAGATATTGCCCACATCATCTTTGTCTAAGGAGAGCCTTCAAGATTATGGACATTACACGACGATCCTCTCGAACGCTCAAGATTTTGATGCATCACTGACGTGTCGCCGCCGCGATGTCAGAACTCTATTTTCCTACTTTCAACTTAATTTCTACTTCATTTAGTGATAATTTGTTGATTTTAAATTTACCAAGATATAATTCATTCTATTACGATTCTTCTAGCTTTTACAGATCTTAATTTGATCAATTAAATCGTCTATAATCGCTTACGTAAGAATTATCAGGCAGAACTCTATTTCTGCACGATTCGCATTTGCTGATGTCATCTTGACATCTACACCCTTATTTTCTTTTTTGTGAATTTTAAATATATTTCTTTTTTATTTCCTAATATAAAACACATAGAAAATAGTATTCTTTTAGAAACATTCTAAATAATTATCAGATATTATATTACATCCTTGTGATCAACCTAGAAAATTACATACATACATGCTTCACTTAAAAATTATATTTTTTACATATTTTATTTTAATTTTTCTATGTCATTGAGGACAATGTCATTTTTAAGTTGAGAGGTGAAGTATTAATTCTTAATTTATGTTGTAAGAAGATTAAGAACATGTGTTTGTATTTATTTTCATGCTCACTTAGAATAGTAATTAAAATAATAATAATAATAAATTTAGAAAAACTACTACAACATCCATTTTCTAGTTTTCTATCAAAAACAATTGACAAAAAACAGCAAGAAATTCAAAATTCTAGAGACCCTTTTCTCACATTTCAATCCTCTAGATATATATTACTGAAATTCAAAATTATAGTTATAAAGAGGATTATTTTAATTTATTTTTGATAAATTTATTGTTGCTAAAAACAAAACTGAAAATAAAAAGCAAAACTGTTAGAACTATCTAACTTATAAATTTTTAATAACATATTATATGTACAAAAAATTAAATCAATTAGATTGATTTAGTAGCATGAAATATTGAAATACTCCTTAGATATATAATAGATAATATGAATTTGATTTTATAGATTTTTACTTCATGATCTTGATAGATCATATTTACTTGATGTGGAAATGTGATTGATCATTTGAGTTTAATAGAGATTTTTACATCTTGATCTATAAGACATGTGAGGAAAAATCACTTATTTTGAAAAAAAAAGAGAAAGCAATGTAGAAAATCTAGAAATGAAAAATACACATAGAGAGTGTGAGACATCATTCTCATTGTCAAAAATTATGCATAGAAAAATAATTACCGCAAAATAAGTAGATAAAGTGAAAGCCCTAAAAATAAAGAGTATACATGGAGGGTGTGAGACATTATTCTTATTGTCAAAATTTGGCTATAGGAAAAGCTACTTATCCATCATATATATAAATATTAAAAAAGAAGGTAGAAATATAGTACAAATTTTAAAAATCAAGCCATGAAAAAAAGGAAATATAGTTGTAATGAAAAGAAGGTAGACATGACTTAATCCTTGTATTGTAAAGCACACAAATTCAAAATTTATAAAACTAGAAAATATGAATTTTCAAATATTTAAAAGTATTTTTGAATAAATATATCAATTATAATTCAATAAAACTTTCAAAAATAATAATAATTTTCCAGATTGATCACAAGAATATAATATAATATTTGATAATTATTCAGAATTTTTCTCAAAGAATATTATTTTCTATAAATTTTACACTAGTAAATAAAAAGGAAATATATTTTAAATTCATGAAAAAAGGAAATAAGGGTGCAGACGTCAGGATGACGTCAACGTCTCAACGAACGTGAACTGGGAAAAAATAGAGTTCCACCTAACAATTCTTACATAAGCGGTTACAAATGATTTAATTGATCAAATTATCTATAAAAGCTAGAAGAATCATAATGAAATGAAGTATATCTTGGTAAATTTAAAATCAATAAATTATCACTAAATGAAACAAAAATTAAGTTGAAATTAGGAAAATAAAGTTCCGATGTCACGGCGGTGATGCGTTGGCAATGCACCGGAATCTTGAGCGTTCGGGAAGATCATCGTGTAGTATCCACGACTTTGAAGGCTTTCTTTGGATAAAGACAACATAGACAATCTTTAGATCTCCTTGCTAAGTCTAGAGATCAATAAAGTGGGTCATCGAATCGTCTTCAGCGACTGTCACTTAGCGGAGTGGAAAAATGACAACTTTTTAACTCTCTAGTTGTTGTCATCTGATGGAGAGGAGCTGAATGGAGGTGGTGGCCATGTTAAGGAGCTTCATCCTCAGGTCTGCATAGTAAGAGGAGGCTCTTCATCGCATTTGGTACACTCTCAAGAGGTGGTGACTCATCTCTCGGTAGATCGCCCTCTTCTCAACAATAATTTATTCGTTGATCAATCGGAGATGTTTTACTTGATAGATTCACAATCTTTTTATCGCGAATCGTTCAACAATTTTAGTAATAATGCTCCGTAAATCGTGTTGATGAGATTTTCGCCGATGATCCAACAATTTTAGTTGCTTAATCCTTCATCAGCAATCTGTAGAAAAGTCACGATAATCAGATAAAAAAATATGAGTTTTAGCTCTAAGAGGATTCGAACCTGCACTAGTTGCTCGCCCTTTTTGAAGGTGTGACGCGAGTTTAGTCTCACATCAGTTGTGCGTCGATTTTTTGGGCAAATATATACTAATGTTATATTTCTAAGCAAGTCTCTTTTTTCGTGTGTACGACTACTCCTTGCCTCAAAATCAATTGGCCACTAATGACGTGGAAGGGGAGTGGCGCACACATGCCCCTATCAGTCTTAGCCGCTCGAGCCCCTACTTATGGCTACTCCTTGACTAAGCTTCCGACCCACTTGCAGGCCTAGTTAGCCAACAGGTCCCTCTCATTTTGTCTTATTTTTATTTTTTATTTCTTTTTCTTCATTTATCTCAAAAGTAAGACTATAAAAATTATATAAATTTGTGTAAAATCACATAATTATCCAAAAAATTATATTAATCAACTGAAAACCACTTTCACACTTTAACACAAATATAAGTCTATTTATCATGAGTTAAGGTTAAAAATATATTATTTACTAATTATTAACTCATGATAATGAAGACTTATTAGAGGGTGTGAGACATCATTCTTATTGTCAAAATTTGTCTACAAGAAAAGCTACTTATCCACTATATACATAAAAATAAAAAAAAGAAGGTAGAAATATAGTACAAATTTTAAAAATCAAGTCATAAAAAAAGGAAATATAAGATCAATATTATTCTTGGATGAGTATTGATGATTGAAACATCTTGTAAATATATTTATGAGTAAAGAAAGGATAAAAATGTGAATAGAAGAAGTGAAATTAACATTGTTATTTTAAAGAATACTTAAACATTTAAGTGTTTGACATCATTCTTAAATATTTATTGTAAGAATACAAAGCGTCTAAAAGTGCATCATTTTTAATTGTATTTTCTTTTTATGCATTGAAATATGATGTTTGAGATTTGTAAATTTTTATTTTCGTAATTCTATTACTGAGATACTAAGAATTATTTAAGTTGAAGGTGTGATAAATCTTCATTATCATGAGTTAATAATTAGTAAATAATATAATTTTAGCCTTAACTCATGATAAATAAACTTATATTTGTGTTAAAATGTGAAAAGTGGTTTTTTAGTTGATTAATGTGAATTTTTGGTGACTTCTTCAAAATTTGACATAACTTAGTCATTGTATAGTAAATCACACAAATTTAAAATTTATAAAACCAAAAAATATGAATTTTCAGATATTTAGAAGTATTTTTGAATAAATATATTAATTATAATTCAATAAAACTTTAACAAATAGTAATAATTTTTCAAGTCGATCGTAGGAATGTAATATAATATCAAATAATCTTGACAAATGTAAATCAGACAGAAATAGAGTTCTGTCAAATAATTTTTACGTAAATAATTACAGACGATTTAATTGATCAAATTAAGATATGTAAAAGTCAGAAGAATCATAGTTGAATGAAGTATATCTTAGTAAATTTAAATCACACAAATTATCACTAAATGAAGTAGAAAGTAAGTTGAAAGTAGGAAAATAGAGTTCCGACGTCGCAGCGACAATGCATCAATAATGCAACAGAATCTTGAGCATTTGGGAAGATCGTCGTGTAGTGTCCACAACCTCAAAGGCTCTCTTTAGACAAAGACAACATGGCTAATCTCTAGATCTCCTTGTGAAGTCTAGAGATCAATAAAATAGATCATCAAATCATCTCCGGTGGCTGTCACTCGACAGAGTAGAAAAACAACGACTTTGTGGTTCTTCGGTGACTGTCACACGACGAAAAGGAGCTGGATGGAAGTGGGGCGCGTGTTAAGGAGCTTCATCCTCAGATCCGTGTTGTAAGAGAAGGCTCTTCATTGCATCCGATATGTTTTTAGGAGGTGGCGACTTGTCTCTCGGCGGATCGGCCTCTTCCTAACGACGGCTTGTTTGTCAATCAATCAGGAATCTTTTACTCGATGGATTTGTGATCTTTTTATCGTGAATCATTTAGTAATTTTAATAACAATGCTCCACAAATTACATTGACGAGATTTTCGTCGATGATCCAACAATTCTGGCAGTTTAATTCTTCACCGGTGATCTACAAGAAAGTCGTGATAATTAGATAAAAAATATGAGTTTTGACTCTAGAAGGATTCGAATCTACACTAATTACCTGCCAACATAAGAGAGATTGACATAAATACTCTAATGATGTTATCAAATGACATCATCATGGTATATCTCTATTATAAATAAGGGATATTATAGGTTTTAAAATCATTGAAACCTTTCTAGGGAAGATGTGACACAAGTTTAATCCCACATTGCTTGTGCACTCTTTGCCCCACAATCAGTTTAATCCCACATCTAGAGAATGTGTGACATGAATATTATATTTGTAAATAAATCTCTTTCTCTAATGTGTACTATCACTCTTTGCCTCACAGCCAATTGGCCACAAGTGATGTAGAAGTAGAATGGCACACAACGCATCCCCATCGGTCTTAGCTGCTCAAGTTCTTGCTCGCGGCTCCTCCCCAATTGCACTTCTAACCAGCTTGCAGGCCCGGTTGATCAGTTACCCTTTATTTTTGTTATATTTTTATTTATTTATTTATTTTTATTTCAAAATTAATAGTGTACAAATCTTATAATTTTATATAAAATCACATAATTAGCAAAAAATTATGTTAATCAACTAAAAATAACTTTTTACACTATAACATAAATATGTCAATTTATCATAAGTTAAAGCTAAAACTATATTATTTACTAATTATTACCATATAATAATGAAGACTAATCAATAGGTTTAGTCTATTTAACATAAGTTAAAGCCATGGTCACCCCACCGCCTGCTGCTGAGGAGCAGAGTGGACGACCTGGGGGCGACGTATTAGTGCTCCTCGAGCTCCTGGTGAGGTCCTCCTCTTCTTCCTCCAATCCGCCTCAGTAAGCATACTGACACTGGCTGAGGTCCTCCCCCGTCGCCTCTCGGTCATCCACCGGCGCCGACAATGGCATAATCCACTAGGCCCTTAGGAGTAGGCGTCCGGGATCCGGTGGATGATGAGGAATCCGAAGGGTAGCTTGCAAGGCGGGAAGGTCGGGTTCCTGTCCTTGCAGGAAGCCCAGCTCATGGTGCAGGTGACGCAGACTGGGAGGGGAAGAGTGGAAAATAAATAGCACGAAGCCGTTTATTTTTTCCACACTTTCTTTCTCCTTCGGCGCCACCGGCACCCTGAGATGGGCATCGTACAGGGACAAGAACCCAACCTGTCCGCAGTGCAAGCTGTCCTTCGAGGTGCTCATCGTCCACCCAACCTTGGACACCTGCTCCTGAGGGCCGAATGGTTCGTGCCCCACTCGGTGCCGGTGGATGGCCAGAGGGCGTTGGAGGAGGACCTCAACAACCACCAGCATTATTACTACGGTGGATTGGAGGATGAGAAGAGGAGAATGATATAGAGCGCGACAGCTATGTCGACGCCCGGACCTCCATTCTGCTCATCAAACACAAGGTGGCGGAGCGACAACGGCCACATCAGGGCCAACCACACGGAGGCCCAACCGTTGAACTGGCAGTGCTCCGGCGGCGCCCATCCCCAGCCGACAGCAGAAACCAACAGCTTGTTCTCCTCACCGTCCTCGTCCTCGACCCACAGGGACAAGAAGCTGGAAAAAGGGGGGGGGGGGTGGTGGAGGTGGTGTTGGGGAGGCGGGCAAACAAGGCCATGAAGAGGGAAGTGGTGGACAAGGCGGCATTATTTACCTTTTGTTTCGTGTAATCATGGAGGCCATAGTGCCCATATGCTTGCCTGCCAATTTTTTGTTGTGTATATCAGTTAGATATAAATGAAAGAAGAAATCAGAGTCCAAACCGAGATCCCCGACTGTGTGTGTGTGTGTGTGTGTGAGCGAGTGAGTGAGAGAGAGAAGAGGGTGCCGCCATAAGTGGGTTTAGTTCTCCCGACGGCTTATTCCTCTTTTCTTAGCCAGGTCGAGCAGGACGACGGCGCAACCGGCAGAAAAAGAAGCTCGTCACTGAAAATCCCACAAAGACACAGGTATCTCTCTGTCTCTCTCCCCCCCCGCCGTCTATCTCTCGTGATCTCTTTCTAAGAAAGAGGCCTCCACTTTTCATTCAATCATTTTTCCTGGACCCATAGCTTCGGGAAGCAGAGAATTACCTGTGGGATGAGCAGTACACCTTCCGGTCATCGGCGCCGACGGGACCCACCTCAGGATGAGAACCTCGGCGTAGCCCGTCCTTGGGCGTAGTCCCTGTCCGGGTGGTAAGGGACCTCCTGCCTGCGGGCGCAGTTGCACTTGGCGCACATCTTCGCCACCTACTCCGACGGGTTCTCAAACGCGAAAGAGTGCTGCCGTCTCTTTCTCTCTCCCTCTCTTCTGCGCCTTGTGGGTTTCTTGACGATCGGCGGCTGGTGGGTGGGCGGGAGGAGGGAGGGCCGCCTCCGGGGAGGTGGCCGGGGAAGAGTCGGAGGAAGTGGCGACGTGCATCAAATGCAAGTGCGACCGCAGGCAGGAGTTCCTTTTCCGGCCGAACAGGCCCCGGGCTCCCGTCTCTTCCGCGTAGCAGAGAAGAAGATGGATCTGAGCGTGCTTGTGTGTGAGGGAGAGACTAGGCGGGAGATGCATATATATAGATAAAGAAAGAGAGAGGGAAGCCGATGTCCAGGAGATGAAGAACGACAGAGGAGAAGAATGACGTTCAAAGAAGATAACAGCGCACCCACATACGAAACCGGAGCCGATAGGGAAACGCAGCGAAGAACAACGACAACGACAACAACAACAAAAGGAGAGAGCAACATAACACAGAAGAACGACGACTATGGCGGCTGCTTCCCCTTTCGCTACTCACCCAGCCAAACAGCATCCACAAGCCTTATTACCACCGCAAAAGAGGAGGAAAGGGAGCGGAGGGAGGAGGCGAATAGTGAGCCGTCATCATCCCTCACCCAGGGACTATCAATCCATCCATCCCCTATCCTCACCCCAGCTTGTCGAAGCACTGCTGGTGCTTTGTGGCCGCAGCCTTGTCTCCCGCTTCGCACTTCATGGCCCTCTCTCCCTGCCTCTCCACGGCCGTCACCGCCTCGTTAGACTCCAAATACTCTTATGGCACAAGGATAAGAACCAGAGACGAGAAAGCACCACGGGTTGCCGCCACCGACGGTGAATCGGCCATGCAAAACTCGCCCCTCAGGAGCAACAAAGCGCCAGAAACCATATCTCGATACACGACAATTGAAGCACATCTGGGATATCAAAATAACACGTGAAATAGAGAGAGATGTCCAGGACGAACCACTTGGCGTGCCCGCGAGCTTTGACCACAGCCGTCTCCCGAAGGGCGATCTTCTCCAAGCAAATCACGCAAGTCCAAACCCCCGACCGTCTCCTCCTGAGAAGACCGAGGAGCCTCCCCCTCGTTCCCAATCACGCTGACGGCCTGACAATAGAGATCCAGTCCGTACCCGTGGAATTACGAAACCCTAGAAAATCTCTCAAATCAAGATACCTCCAACAGATCTCGGGAAAAAGGAAAACAAGAAACGGAAAGACTCCCGACTCCTTGTCGACGGAGTAAAGCTCAAGAGTCCGAGCGCGTTACCTTCTCCACGGGGATGAACGCCAACGTAGAGCCGGTCGCGCTACCGGACGCCCCCTGCCATGCCGCAAGGGCGATGGCCTGGGGGAACGAGGAGGAGAAGGCAGGAGGAGGAAAGAAGGGGCTAACAGCGCACTCACCGGCCACCGACGACGTCCACGAGAAGCTTCTCGATAGGAACGATCACCAGACGCCCAGCACCAGGTTTTATAGGCGTTGGGGGACGGCAGGTACATCCCGCGAAAGCGCGCCAAAAAGTTCCTGATATTGCATTCACGGTAGTGAGAAAACATTATAAAAGATTTACAGATATTGCGTTCATGATCCCTTGCTCGATGGTTATTCTTAGGCTATGAAGGAAACCGTTGAGACAATGAGTTTAATACGTAACTCTACACTGAATGAAAAAAGTTAGTCCCAGCTATTATGCAGAGTAAGATTGTAGGCCATATCGGGAGATAAATGGGTTAAACGTAGTACACAAATCTCAAATTCTGCTAACAATCGAAGGGAGTAACCATTTGCTGATTGATTAAAAATTCTGAGTTTAATCTCGTGCATTCAATAGACTGAAAAAAATAAACAAATATTACGCATGCTTTGCCAATCAGGAAAATAAACACTATCAATGATGCATGTGGACGGCCGCAACAATACAAACCGCATCCATAATCTCGTCTGTTTCTTGTAACGGTTGACCCACATTGCGATCACCAAGTCAAATGAGATTTGACTTGCTTTGTCAGAGTAAACATCGCCGCACATGGAGAACAAGAAACAACTTCTGTGTGCTTCAGCAGGGTAACGACACGCGAGAGATTTAAACGGTGGTGGATGTAAGGTGGTTTATGATGCTCGAGAGAAACACGAGAGATTTAGATAATAAAAGGGAGAGGGAGAAGAGATGATTGGGCACTGTAGATGACGAAACAGCGGCGACGCAACCGGACAAAGGCTCTCGCGATCTAGACGACGACGATCTTCTCCAAGGCGGAGAGCGGACTACGAACCGTGGTGGACTCGGGGAACTCCGAGGACAGTAGAGAGGGAGAGAGAGAGAGAGAAAGAAACCAGATAGGGTTAAATACTACCAAGAGGAATGGAGGGGTGTCCAAGAAAACTAACGAGAGGAATTAAAAACCACTAGGCGTGCTCGCGAGCTTTGGCCACAGCCGTCTCCTGAACGATCTTCTCCAAGCAAATCGCGCAAATCCCACTCCTGACCGACACCTCCAGAGAAGACCCAGGAATCTCCTCCTCCCTCCCGATCACGCGGACGGCCTGACAATACAGATCCATTCCATGCCCGGGGGATTACGAAGCGATACAGAATCTGTCAAATCAAGATACCCCCAACAGATCAAGGGAAAAAGGAAAACAAGAAACGGAAAGACCCCTGGCTGTCACCCCGTCGCCAACACCGTCCCCGGCGACTCGGCTCTTCAACGGAGTAAATCACAAGATTCGCAGACTCAGAGCACATTACCTTCTCCACAGGGGCGACCGCCGACGTAGAGCCGGTCGCGCTATCGGACGCGCCGTGCTATCCGAAAGCGCGATGCGCGGGGGGGAGGAGGAGGGAGGAGGGAGGATGGGGCCCGCACCGCGTTCGCCCGCCACAGACAGCGTCCAAGAACGGCTTTCAGATTTGTACGACCACCGGAAGACAGATCAGACGCAGCAGGAGGATTTTGTAGGCGGCAGGGGCGGTAGGGGCGGCAGGTGGATCCCCCGAAGATGCACCAAAAAGTTCTTGTGGGTTCTGCAAGAATCATGTGCGCTTACCTCAACAGCACTGCCTCACTGTGAGGCCGACGACGGTTGGCGACGATCGTGCACTAACGCAATTGCGTGCATTTTTAGTAAGCCCTTCCCGTCCGCGGAATAACTTTCCATGCTTGTCCACTCTGTAGGACATGAATAACGAAAACACGGTAGACTACGTAAAATGAGAAAATTAAAAGAATAAAAACAGGGTCGAAACTGGAGACCCAGGATTCTATTTTATTAGAGCGGTTATCTTATGCCGATTATATTTTATTGTTTCTCCAGTATTATTGAGGTGATATCAATCATGCCGACGGTAAATGACTGGAGATGTCACACATGGCATAAACAGAGGAAAGATGCACCCTTGGGAGAAAAAGCCAGATTTAAAATTGTGCTCTTACTTAACTTCTTGAAATGCTGTATTACGCATCTGCTATGCTCTTGCCAATAATTTTCATATATTGTGTGAAGGATAAGGAAGCATGCCATTACCAAGCAGACAAAATGTTCCACCGTCAGGTAAGAGTATATTGATATTTGCCTAAATTCACGAATAAAGTTTTAAAATCAGGTGATAATGAGAAAGCACCATTAAAAATTCGTAGAAAATGGGTTCATAGAAAATTTTAGAACCATTGTGCTCATTGATATCTTTGTTTATAGTCGATGACTCATGAGCTTAGCGTGTCCATGGACGGTGTGGAACCCCCCCGGGTCTCGAGCCTTCAGTGCCCAAAGACTTTCTCTACCCTTTTACTGTGAATCTCTCTCTCCCTCTCTCTCTCTCTCTCTCTCTGTCGACTCTTAAACAGCTTCCAGTGGTTGAAAAACCACAGATCACAACGTGACCAAGCACGCAAGAAAATATGCTGATGTCTAGTAAATGGAAGACAACGAGCAAATAAGAAGAATAACGCCAAGAAAAAAGAACAGCCCACCCACATACCAAACCAGAGCCGATGGGGAAACGCAGCAAAGAAGAACAACCACAACAGAAGGAGAGAGCAACATAACACAGAACAACGATGACTACGGCGGCTGCTTTCCCTTTCGCTACTCACTCAGCCAAGCAGCATCTACAGGCCTTATTACCACCACAAAAGAGGGGGAAAGGGAGCTGAGGGAGGAGGCGAATAGTGAGCCACCGTCATCCCTCACCCAGGGACTATTAATCCATCCATCCCCTATCCTCACCCCGGCTCGTCGAAGCACTGCCGGTGCTACGTGGCCGCAGCCTTGTCTCCCGCTTTCCACTTCATGGCCCTCTTTGCCTGCCTCTCCACCGCCGTCACACCTCGTCCCCTCTGCTGCGTCCTTGGTCTTATGGGACAAGGATAAGAACCAGGACGAGAAAGCCCCACTGGTTGCCGCCACCGACGGTGAATCGGCATCGTCAGAGGCCCCACTAGTTCACCGGCCGAACCTCCTTGTGGCCGGCTGGCCCTGATATGGCCATGGTCACCCCACCGCCTGCTGCTGAGGAGCAGAGTGGACGACCTGGGGGCGACGTATTAGTGCTCCTCGAGCTCCTGGTGAGGTCCTCCTCTTCTTCCTCCTCCAATCCGCCTCAGTAAGCATACTGACACTGGCTGAGGTCCTCCCCCGTCGCCTCTCGGTCATCCACCGGCGCCGACAATGGCATAATCCACTAGGCCCTTAGGAGTAGGCGTCCGGGATCCGGTGGATGATGAGGAATCCGAAGGGTAGCTTGCAAGGCGGGAAGGTCGGGTTCCTGTCCTTGCAGGAAGCCCAGCTCATGGTGCAGGTGACGCAGACTGGGAGGGGAAGAGTGGAAAATAAATAGCACGAAGCCGTTTATTTTTTCCACACTTTCTTTCTCCTTCGGCGCCACCGGCACCCTGAGATGGGCATCGTACAGGGACAAGAACCCAACCTGTCCGCAGTGCAAGCTGTCCTTCGAGGTGCTCATCGTCCACCCAACCTTGGACACCTGCTCCTGAGGGCCGAATGGTTCGTGCCCCACTCGGTGCCGGTGGATGGCCAGAGGGCGTTGGAGGAGGACCTCAACAACCACCAGCATTATTACTACGGTGGATTGGAGGATGAGAAGAGGAGAATGATATAGAGCGCGACAGCTATGTCGACGCCCGGACCTCCATTCTGCTCATCAAACACAAGGTGGCGGAGCGACAACGGCCACATCAGGGCCAACCACACGGAGGCCCAACCGTTGAACTGGCAGTGCTCCGGCGGCGCCCATCCCCAGCCGACAGCAGAAACCAACAGCTTGTTCTCCTCACCGTCCTCGTCCTCGACCCACAGGGACAAGAAGCTGGAAAAAGGGGGGGGGGGGTGGTGGAGGTGGTGTTGGGGAGGCGGGCAAACAAGGCCATGAAGAGGGAAGTGGTGGACAAGGCGGCATTATTTACCTTTTGTTTCGTGTAATCATGGAGGCCATAGTGCCCATATGCTTGCCTGCCAATTTTTTGTTGTGTATATCAGTTAGATATAAATGAAAGAAGAAATCAGAGTCCAAACCGAGATCCCCGACTGTGTGTGTGTGTGTGTGTGTGAGCGAGTGAGTGAGAGAGAGAAGAGGGTGCCGCCATAAGTGGGTTTAGTTCTCCCGACGGCTTATTCCTCTTTTCTTAGCCAGGTCGAGCAGGACGACGGCGCAACCGGCAGAAAAAGAAGCTCGTCACTGAAAATCCCACAAAGACACAGGTATCTCTCTGTCTCTCTCCCCCCCCGCCGTCTATCTCTCGTGATCTCTTTCTAAGAAAGAGGCCTCCACTTTTCATTCAATCATTTTTCCTGGACCCATAGCTTCGGGAAGCAGAGAATTACCTGTGGGATGAGCAGTACACCTTCCGGTCATCGGCGCCGACGGGACCCACCTCAGGATGAGAACCTCGGCGTAGCCCGTCCTTGGGCGTAGTCCCTGTCCGGGTGGTAAGGGACCTCCTGCCTGCGGGCGCAGTTGCACTTGGCGCACATCTTCGCCACCTACTCCGACGGGTTCTCAAACGCGAAAGAGTGCTGCCGTCTCTTTCTCTCTCCCTCTCTTCTGCGCCTTGTGGGTTTCTTGACGATCGGCGGCTGGTGGGTGGGCGGGAGGAGGGAGGGCCGCCTCCGGGGAGGTGGCCGGGGAAGAGTCGGAGGAAGTGGCGACGTGCATCAAATGCAAGTGCGACCGCAGGCAGGAGTTCCTTTTCCGGCCGAACAGGCCCCGGGCTCCCGTCTCTTCCGCGTAGCAGAGAAGAAGATGGATCTGAGCGTGCTTGTGTGTGAGGGAGAGACTAGGCGGGAGATGCATATATATAGATAAAGAAAGAGAGAGGGAAGCCGATGTCCAGGAGATGAAGAACGACAGAGGAGAAGAATGACGTTCAAAGAAGATAACAGCGCACCCACATACGAAACCGGAGCCGATAGGGAAACGCAGCGAAGAACAACGACAACGACAACAACAACAAAAGGAGAGAGCAACATAACACAGAAGAACGACGACTATGGCGGCTGCTTCCCCTTTCGCTACTCACCCAGCCAAACAGCATCCACAAGCCTTATTACCACCGCAAAAGAGGAGGAAAGGGAGCGGAGGGAGGAGGCGAATAGTGAGCCGTCATCATCCCTCACCCAGGGACTATCAATCCATCCATCCCCTATCCTCACCCCAGCTTGTCGAAGCACTGCTGGTGCTTTGTGGCCGCAGCCTTGTCTCCCGCTTCGCACTTCATGGCCCTCTCTCCCTGCCTCTCCACGGCCGTCACCGCCTCGTTAGACTCCAAATACTCTTATGGCACAAGGATAAGAACCAGAGACGAGAAAGCACCACGGGTTGCCGCCACCGACGGTGAATCGGCCATGCAAAACTCGCCCCTCAGGAGCAACAAAGCGCCAGAAACCATATCTCGATACACGACAATTGAAGCACATCTGGGATATCAAAATAACACGTGAAATAGAGAGAGATGTCCAGGACGAACCACTTGGCGTGCCCGCGAGCTTTGACCACAGCCGTCTCCCGAAGGGCGATCTTCTCCAAGCAAATCACGCAAGTCCAAACCCCCGACCGTCTCCTCCTGAGAAGACCGAGGAGCCTCCCCCTCGTTCCCAATCACGCTGACGGCCTGACAATAGAGATCCAGTCCGTACCCGTGGAATTACGAAACCCTAGAAAATCTCTCAAATCAAGATACCTCCAACAGATCTCGGGAAAAAGGAAAACAAGAAACGGAAAGACTCCCGACTCCTTGTCGACGGAGTAAAGCTCAAGAGTCCGAGCGCGTTACCTTCTCCACGGGGATGAACGCCAACGTAGAGCCGGTCGCGCTACCGGACGCCCCCTGCCATGCCGCAAGGGCGATGGCCTGGGGGAACGAGGAGGAGAAGGCAGGAGGAGGAAAGAAGGGGCTAACAGCGCACTCACCGGCCACCGACGACGTCCACGAGAAGCTTCTCGATAGGAACGATCACCAGACGCCCAGCACCAGGTTTTATAGGCGTTGGGGGACGGCAGGTACATCCCGCGAAAGCGCGCCAAAAAGTTCCTGATATTGCATTCACGGTAGTGAGAAAACATTATAAAAGATTTACAGATATTGCGTTCATGATCCCTTGCTCGATGGTTATTCTTAGGCTATGAAGGAAACCGTTGAGACAATGAGTTTAATACGTAACTCTACACTGAATGAAAAAAGTTAGTCCCAGCTATTATGCAGAGTAAGATTGTAGGCCATATCGGGAGATAAATGGGTTAAACGTAGTACACAAATCTCAAATTCTGCTAACAATCGAAGGGAGTAACCATTTGCTGATTGATTAAAAATTCTGAGTTTAATCTCGTGCATTCAATAGACTGAAAAAAATAAACAAATATTACGCATGCTTTGCCAATCAGGAAAATAAACACTATCAATGATGCATGTGGACGGCCGCAACAATACAAACCGCATCCATAATCTCGTCTGTTTCTTGTAACGGTTGACCCACATTGCGATCACCAAGTCAAATGAGATTTGACTTGCTTTGTCAGAGTAAACATCGCCGCACATGGAGAACAAGAAACAACTTCTGTGTGCTTCAGCAGGGTAACGACACGCGAGAGATTTAAACGGTGGTGGATGTAAGGTGGTTTATGATGCTCGAGAGAAACACGAGAGATTTAGATAATAAAAGGGAGAGGGAGAAGAGATGATTGGGCACTGTAGATGACGAAACAGCGGCGACGCAACCGGACAAAGGCTCTCGCGATCTAGACGACGACGATCTTCTCCAAGGCGGAGAGCGGACTACGAACCGTGGTGGACTCGGGGAACTCCGAGGACAGTAGAGAGGGAGAGAGAGAGAGAGAAAGAAACCAGATAGGGTTAAATACTACCAAGAGGAATGGAGGGGTGTCCAAGAAAACTAACGAGAGGAATTAAAAACCACTAGGCGTGCTCGCGAGCTTTGGCCACAGCCGTCTCCTGAACGATCTTCTCCAAGCAAATCGCGCAAATCCCACTCCTGACCGACACCTCCAGAGAAGACCCAGGAATCTCCTCCTCCCTCCCGATCACGCGGACGGCCTGACAATACAGATCCATTCCATGCCCGGGGGATTACGAAGCGATACAGAATCTGTCAAATCAAGATACCCCCAACAGATCAAGGGAAAAAGGAAAACAAGAAACGGAAAGACCCCTGGCTGTCACCCCGTCGCCAACACCGTCCCCGGCGACTCGGCTCTTCAACGGAGTAAATCACAAGATTCGCAGACTCAGAGCACATTACCTTCTCCACAGGGGCGACCGCCGACGTAGAGCCGGTCGCGCTATCGGACGCGCCGTGCTATCCGAAAGCGCGATGCGCGGGGGGGAGGAGGAGGGAGGAGGGAGGATGGGGCCCGCACCGCGTTCGCCCGCCACAGACAGCGTCCAAGAACGGCTTTCAGATTTGTACGACCACCGGAAGACAGATCAGACGCAGCAGGAGGATTTTGTAGGCGGCAGGGGCGGTAGGGGCGGCAGGTGGATCCCCCGAAGATGCACCAAAAAGTTCTTGTGGGTTCTGCAAGAATCATGTGCGCTTACCTCAACAGCACTGCCTCACTGTGAGGCCGACGACGGTTGGCGACGATCGTGCACTAACGCAATTGCGTGCATTTTTAGTAAGCCCTTCCCGTCCGCGGAATAACTTTCCATGCTTGTCCACTCTGTAGGACATGAATAACGAAAACACGGTAGACTACGTAAAATGAGAAAATTAAAAGAATAAAAACAGGGTCGAAACTGGAGACCCAGGATTCTATTTTATTAGAGCGGTTATCTTATGCCGATTATATTTTATTGTTTCTCCAGTATTATTGAGGTGATATCAATCATGCCGACGGTAAATGACTGGAGATGTCACACATGGCATAAACAGAGGAAAGATGCACCCTTGGGAGAAAAAGCCAGATTTAAAATTGTGCTCTTACTTAACTTCTTGAAATGCTGTATTACGCATCTGCTATGCTCTTGCCAATAATTTTCATATATTGTGTGAAGGATAAGGAAGCATGCCATTACCAAGCAGACAAAATGTTCCACCGTCAGGTAAGAGTATATTGATATTTGCCTAAATTCACGAATAAAGTTTTAAAATCAGGTGATAATGAGAAAGCACCATTAAAAATTCGTAGAAAATGGGTTCATAGAAAATTTTAGAACCATTGTGCTCATTGATATCTTTGTTTATAGTCGATGACTCATGAGCTTAGCGTGTCCATGGACGGTGTGGAACCCCCCCGGGTCTCGAGCCTTCAGTGCCCAAAGACTTTCTCTACCCTTTTACTGTGAATCTCTCTCTCCCTCTCTCTCTCTCTCTCTCTCTGTCGACTCTTAAACAGCTTCCAGTGGTTGAAAAACCACAGATCACAACGTGACCAAGCACGCAAGAAAATATGCTGATGTCTAGTAAATGGAAGACAACGAGCAAATAAGAAGAATAACGCCAAGAAAAAAGAACAGCCCACCCACATACCAAACCAGAGCCGATGGGGAAACGCAGCAAAGAAGAACAACCACAACAGAAGGAGAGAGCAACATAACACAGAACAACGATGACTACGGCGGCTGCTTTCCCTTTCGCTACTCACTCAGCCAAGCAGCATCTACAGGCCTTATTACCACCACAAAAGAGGGGGAAAGGGAGCTGAGGGAGGAGGCGAATAGTGAGCCACCGTCATCCCTCACCCAGGGACTATTAATCCATCCATCCCCTATCCTCACCCCGGCTCGTCGAAGCACTGCCGGTGCTACGTGGCCGCAGCCTTGTCTCCCGCTTTCCACTTCATGGCCCTCTTTGCCTGCCTCTCCACCGCCGTCACACCTCGTCCCCTCTGCTGCGTCCTTGGTCTTATGGGACAAGGATAAGAACCAGGACGAGAAAGCCCCACTGGTTGCCGCCACCGACGGTGAATCGGCATCGTCAGAGGCCCCACTAGTTCACCGGCCGAACCTCCTTGTGGCCGGCTGGCCCTGATATGGCCATGGTCACCCCACCGCCTGCTGCTGAGGAGCAGAGTGGACGACCTGGGGGCGACGTATTAGTGCTCCTCGAGCTCCTGGTGAGGTCCTCCTCTTCTTCCTCCTCCAATCCGCCTCAGTAAGCATACTGACACTGGCTGAGGTCCTCCCCCGTCGCCTCTCGGTCATCCACCGGCGCCGACAATGGCATAATCCACTAGGCCCTTAGGAGTAGGCGTCCGGGATCCGGTGAGGGAGGAGGCGTATAGGCAAAAGAAAAGTTTGTTGTCTTTTGGTGTCGTTTCTATGTCTAGGTTGCCAAAGATCCGATTTTTTCAAGGGACGGTGCCGATATGTACGTGGACTCTAATATTAGCTTTACACAGGCAAGAACTTTTTCTTTTTGTTACTCTCCTCTTCGAAGAAGCACAAGTGAGAAAAAAAATTATTCCCCTGGGAATCATTATAAACCAGCATGCTCTCTCTCTTCAGAAAAGACTGCAGTATGTGAACTCAGTGTTCTGTTCAGTGACTGCTTGATTTGATGATGTCTCAACACTAGCAAGATGTCTACTACCTTCAACTTTCGAGCTTTACTTGCATCTCTTTCGATCTAACTTAGCTCAAAAGAATCTTATGACTTCAAATGTTCATAGCAGTATGTGGGTTTTGTTCTGAATGATCGGCCATTTGTGGATTTACAAGATAAATATTTTTTACCATATTTCATGTAAAGTATTAGTTTTTACCAATAGAACCTTATCAAGTCAATTCAGTTAGTGTATTTATGTTTATGTTTGGTAATAATTATTGCATCTTTTGTCGTTTCACGTTTGCTTTATCTCTTTGGGTTCCATCGCACACTGATTTAAACTGGTGATTATGATTATTAGTTGGTGAGGAGAGTATTGGCATCCTAATCGTTTTTATTGGTGGTTATATTGAGCAACATCTTGGATGAGTGTTGTAGTTGCGAGATAAGTAATACTAAGTAATATGAGTGATTGATACTAGTGGTTATAATCTTTCCGTGTTAGCACAAATGGCCACTAGTAGGGCATTTTCTTTTCGAGTAGTTTTTGGGTAGCTTATACTTGTCAGGTAATGATAAACCACAGAGATAAAAACAAATTAGTTGACTTTATGGATTGCTAATTTGACGAAAAGATGCAATTTATTCTGTTCTTGAGATGATCTTGTGGGAAAGTTGGTCAGTTCTGACTGTTCTGGGAGAGTTTTATTTAACAGTGGTTTCTCTTTATAGCGATGAATATATGCTTCCCTGTTAATGAGAAAAGGAGGCTTGATGGAAAATAAAATTGTCCTCGCTGGGTTCCATGATAGTTTGGAAATATCCTGAGGACAAATATGGCTGTGAATTTTCCAGGCGCCAAAATACAGTCAGTGGTCTTGCGATCCTAAAATCTATTTTAATTTTGTGGTATTTCTTCTGTTAATGTATTTGATGCAATTTTCCCCTCTAGTTGACTGTTGATGGTGCTTTCTTTGCTGTGACGTCGTTTTTATTATGGTCTGTTTGAAATATTTTTGAATTCATCCTTGTTTCTGTCATCATTGTCTATATGTTTGTTGACTTTTGTGAGAAGCTAAGAGCCAATGCTGTGGGAAGTATTCTATCAAGAGCTCTAGTACTACTGGTATCTTGAGAGACTCCATTCACAGTTTAATCAACTCTGTGAGAAGGTTTTGTTGAGAGCTATAGACCCTATTTTCTCCAATACGAGACTAATTAGAATGAACTAGGAGAAACTGATGCACAGGAAAACTTTATGGTAGTTCATTTTCCATGTGAGTACTTCCAGCTTCCATTATAGTATACCATTGAGTTACAAGTTGTTCACGGTGATGGCTGCATAAAAAATTCCCTTCTATATCTTGGGAATCAGCATTGACCTTACTTTGACAAATACTGAAAATACTCCCATGTAAGAAGCATTTTACAAGAAAATAGAAAATTTGGTTTAAAGACTCTAGTCCCATGACTGCTGGAAGGGGGGTTTACCCGCTCCCCAACATTCTTTCCAAACCACATTGAGAAATGACAGTTGACTGACCCTTGTGCGAACTCCATGTAAGGGCAGTTGTTAGGCTCCACATTGCTTGATTAGTGTGATCTTCTGATCTTCAATACTCAAGATTTTTAGTCTTCATACTGAGTATCCAAGAACAGAAACCTCATTCAAAATGCTGAATGCTTGATTTATTTTAAAGTTTAATTTTGTCATGTCAATGATTAGCAGCACACGTAGTTTTATTTGCTTAATATACTACTGTTATTTTATTAATTGAATTATTGTGAGAGATATTTGAAATTGGGTTGAGTTTTATTTGCAATTGGTTATGCCTCATCTTGTCCTGTTAGGATTGAGGACAATTGATATCTCCCCTGAAATCATATGTATATATAAAAATTCTGATTGTTTACTAGTATTCAACTTATTATTCAGGCTATCCTTGGTGGAAAGATCCAAGTACCAACTTTGTTGGGGAAGACGGACGTGAAGGTACGATTTCTTGCATTACCTTCAGTTTCTTTTATTGGTGGCATTCTTTGCTGGTTATTTTATAACTCTATACGGATGCTAAAACACTGAGGAATTGCAACTGTGAAACGTATTTTGGACCTTTTTCAGTGTGTGGCATTGTGCAGTGCATTATGAAACAGAAAACATGGCTGGTATAAAGCATCAACTCCTAGATAAAACAGCCATCTTTACTTTGAGAAATATTTGAGATTAGCGAGATTTTGAATTGATCTCTGCAGGAGTCTTAAGTTCCTAAATTTGGCTGACTTATATTGTTTTCGCTTCCATTTGTGCATATCATAGAAAAGATATCGATTTATTTCGTATCTCAAAGGTACACAAACAGGAAGGGTTTGTGTGCATCTGTTGTAGTGGCACCAACTAAGAAGGAAATTGAACAGCGGGTCTTAGAAGTAAGACTGTGCCTTAGATTATAACTTTTAAGCTATTGCATGAACTATTAAGCCATTGTCATTCCTCTCATTCTTACCTCATGTAAAAAGGTTGAGATAATACTCATTTTCTTCATGTTTGACTATAATGTTTTTAATGTATTTTTGAAAAAATGACTTAAAGTGCTTCATTATCTAGTAAATTTTTGTGTTGCCATTAGTAATAGAAATGTGATTGTATCGAACCCAGTTGGGTAGTTTTTTCCTTCGAAGAACTCTTGACTTATTTTTTGAGCTTCTGAACTGGACATTAGAATATAGTGTACTTCAGATTTCGGATTTTATATTTCTTCTTTCATGTATTTGAATTTTTCTTTTTAATGTAACTTCAGAGGAAAATGTTCCAATAAAATGGTTGCTTCAAATATCTTATTTACTACTCAGATACCGAAAGGAGTCCAACCAGGGCAGCTGTTGGTCCTTAGAGGGAGAGGTATATCTGCTGAAGAATTTACATTAAGAGATATGCCAAATGAACTACGACAGATTTTATTTTCTTTCACTATATTTCCTCCGTGTAACGATGAAATCGTACCAGGTTTGCCAAAGCGTCTTGGCTTTGTGGACCATGGTGATCAGTACGTGCGTTTCTGTGTAAATTTTCCTCTGTAAGATGCTACTTTCCTGGTGTAACAGTTTATACGCTTTGAATTTCTCCAATTATGACTGCCTGATTTTTTTGCGAATCATATACCCTCATTGTTCTTCGTAACGTTTCCATTCGATCCCTTGCATTGTGGAAGAGTGTGGATTGGCAGTAGGGAGTAATGTTTGGACCCAGCGGAGTGATTCTGAAGCTTCGTTGATTTATCTAATTGAATGGGGCAAAGTCCATGTTTTTGGATTTATAAAATTGAGTAATCAAAACCTTCCCATCATGGAAAATCAGTGAAACACCATACAAGCGTTCTAACATAACATATTTCAACCACGCCAACACGAAATAAGCTGCATTGATTGTCCAGGTTCCTTCTTCCTTTTCTCTGATCTTTGTTCTCCAGTTCTGGCCTTTTTCTCTGCCTCTTGTTGCTGCTCACGACCACAGGAAGGTGAGGATCCAGAGTCCCGCAGCTGGCCTGCTGCTGGTCCGTTCTTTTCTTATCAGGCCAATTCAGCCATCCTTCTCCATCTATAGCGACATTCTCTTTTCCAGCCTTGTTTGATTGTTCCTCTTCTACTTCTGGTTCTTTTGCTAGTGGTGGGGAACTGGGTTTTCTTTTCAATGTGAGGCTCCCATGCCTTTTGTTTTCTCCCATGCATACATACCTGAGCTGGTGGAAGATAAAATGAATATCCCCTTCCATGATTATGCATGTATTTTTTTATGGTAGAATCTTTAGTCAAGTCATAGTTTACATCGTAACTCAGATTTATTTATTTTTTTGTTTGATCAAATCATAATATATTATATGGTAGGTCATTCGTCAAATTGTTGATGTTGCATTTATTTACTACTTGTAGATCAGTGAACGACCGCCAGAAGTCCCTTTTGGAAGAGTTTGCAAAGGAGGAAGAGATTATTGAAAGAAATGCATATGAAGAAACAAAATGGTTAGTGTCTTATGTTACTTGCCTGGCATTCAAGACCCGATTTATTTCTGCTGACCTCTGACAGGCTCATGCATCTTGTCTATGGATATGCACTTCAATTATGAAACTTTCTATTGACAAGATAGTTCAATGCATAGTTGCTCAGTTCTTTCTCACCTTACCCATTCATTCCACTGACTTCTAGTTGGCGATCCCTTGTATATAACATGAGTAGGTCACACAAGTCCCTATGCACCAGATAAGTTGCTATGCTTTGTGCTGCTGTTATCACCATGGTCTAATCACTGAATACCCCCCCCTCTTTGTGACAATGATTATCTTATATTACATCCTCATGTGCAGATTTTTCTCCTTGATGAATTTTAATATTTTACATAACTTTGAACTGACAGAGGGCCAATTGTTAATGTAGAGTCCATAGCCTTATCCCCTCTGTCTGCAGGGGATCTACCCAGGACAGGCACATACGTACACTCTTTCTCATCCTCACACGAAGTCACTGCCGATGCATTAGAGCTTCACTGCAGATCTCTGTAGAGGTGGCTGCTACCTTGTAGTTTTCTATGCCTCTTTGAGACTACGCCACCAATTAGCTTGAGCATCAGAGGCATCCTTGGGGTCCCTTTTTGTGCCTCCTTCAAGGCGCCTCATTAGGAGATGCTTTCCTAAAACCCAGCAGTGATGGATGAGCTGCTGCTGCTGCTGCTCCACACAGCTCCATTCACCAAACTTCTGGAGCAAGGAATTTAGTGGGTCCCCAACTCTATTCCATCTATCTATGAAATAAAGATAAATTACGAATGAATAAAACTGTGCATATATGAAAATATATAAAATAAAAATCATACGTTAAGAGATAATTAGTCCTGGTGGGATATAAAAATTTGATCATAAAAGTATTAAATAGAGGCAAAATAGCTGTCGTATTTTAGTGTTTATTTGAAGAATTTGAGAGAGGAACGGACATTTACGAATGGGATGCCATGGTAGCTGAAGCATTAGGAGTATGCAGGGTTATGTTCCCTCGTTGCAATTGTATTGTTTGACTAAAAGTCAGTCTGGGTTCTCCGACGGTTAAATGGCAGATCCTATGTTTTGAAAATTTGCATTATCCCATCTGTTATATTTATTATCAATGGCAGCTCAGGGAAGACTTCTTCTTCCAATCAATGCAGATGGTGTTATTTTATTCCTAGAGTTTTGTTATCTGGAGATTCTCTCCTTCTTACGTGAACTCTGGGTCTGTCTGAATCTTGTTGGCATAGAATACAAATCCTGTTTTTCATGCTGCGGTCAAACTATAGCTATGATGTGAGGACCAGTGCCTTTGATTTTCTTTGTTGTGCTATATTTTAACCTGAATATGATGAGGATTTTCGGAATGACCAACAGGCTTGATGAGCGGCTGTCTACTGGTTGAACTTACAGGTGGCATCAAGTCTTCTCTCGTCCGAACAGGCATCTGTTCTTCTATCTGACTATCGGGGTCTTGTTCCTGGTGATCCAGCTCTTGCCTGATCTGTGATGATGAGTGGATAAATGAGTGGGCAGGCTTTGCTGTGGGTCCCAGCGCCAAGTTACAATTTTTAACCGCAGACGGCTACTTATGGGAGGAGGATATTTTCTAATCTTCTCCACTCGCGGGGGCAATTTTTTCTTCTTTTTTTTTTTTTTTGTATACCAGTCGAGGAAAGTGTAAATCTCTGTTTTCAATAAGGTAATTTTTGTGTATAAAATTAATTCATTGATGTCATGTTTAAATAATCCCCTCTCCTTCCTCCCTTGCCTTTTTTCTTAACTCTCCTTGATCCTGGATTACTTCCACCAGGAGTGACTTGTAAAATGTTGCAGCCAGAACTTATGGTTTTTGCCAAAGATGGAAATAAACCCCTTCTGTTCCTGTAAATATTGGGTAACTAATGTGATACCAAGATTGCACGCCTACTGACTATTCTTGCACCCAAATTGGCTGCAGCAATTGGCTAGGCCGCCATGCATTACTCTCTAAGTTACACTTAGATGGGATTACTTATCATGGGTTGCATGATCGAAGATGTGGCATATTCAAATTTCTAAGATCTAAAACGACATGTCTACCTATTCAACTATTCACCATTATTAAGAAATTTCCTTGGACTCTCGAATGAATCCAAGGCTTTCTTGTCTCCCTCCACAACATCTAGTCATCATCTGCATGTTTCCATCTACTTACCTCTGAAATTTCATCTGCATGACCTCTGCTCATATCCATGGAAGCCTTTATATTTCATGATTCTAATCTTTGCTAATAACAGCAAGCTACTAATCGCGCGTCACATACCCATTAGATGAGTTACTTTCATATTGGCAAGGTCATGTCCCAGAGTCTAATGAATGAATGCCACCACTCATCTCTGACAGGATGGTGGATGGATTAGTGTCAATGGTGATATAAGCTCTTTTGTACTTGGGCTGCTTGGACCACCGGATTGATGATTTCAGCTTTCCTAGGATGGGTGGGTCCTGCCAGGAAAAAGAGATGGCACAATGCCCAAGTGTGAAGAGATTAATGGCGTCCACATGAAATCTTGTCACAATCCCTCTTCCTTCCTCCTGAATTTTCACGGATAAATATTGCTATAAAACATGGGCTAAAGTTCTTAATAAGCTGCTAAACCTGTTTGATGAACTTAAGCAAAATTGGTCATGCTGAGATTCTTCTAAGTGAGAGATTTCCTGTTTTATTTTACTTTCTTATTTTTTTGCATAATTCAAGACTCAGACTCAGTTTATCGCAATAAGGGTACAATGGACTCATCGAAGGAATCTTTGATTTCACCTCACGAGAGTAACCTGCTGCAAAAGTCAACTTCTAGCGTGAGATTTGCATGCACTTGTGCACATGCCAATGAAGGTGGACCTCTATCAAATGAAGGGGGAATAGGTTGCATTAGCTGATATACTGGGGGTGGTTTTTGTCGGTAAATATAAAGCTTGTTTAAAAAACAGGACAGAATTTGGCAATTAGATAGCCCAAAGCATGCCGTGAGAGTAGAAAAAATTAAGCCTTGGAAAAAGATTCGATTACCCATTGACCAAAATCATGGGAAAAAAAAAGATTAATTTGACTTCATTATGAAAATCAGAGTTGTAGACGAAAAGAAATCATGAGGGCCTTTCCTTACTGATCACAGCACAAATAGTATCATTATTTATTGTAGCAACCTTCCCCCACTTGTAATATCAAGGAGGGGTGGTGGCAGAAGAAATACAAAAAGATTCAAGTATACAATGGAGAATGGATGATGAATGGATGAATATGGCGCCCACTTCTTCGTATTGCAAGAATTCACAGAGCCCAATGCTCAATTTGTGCATGGATGGATGATCAACTGCAGGAGATAGAGTTTTGAAAATCGGGACTTGGGAGAGAGGTTATCTTCTGTAGCTTATATCGGACCGCTTCTCCTTCACTTTGCCTCCTCTATTTAAGCCCTTTTTCAACAGCTTCGGCTTGAGCTTCGATCCTCCTCACTATTAGATCATGGACGGACAAGGTCGTTAGAATGCAGCGTGAATTCACGTGATAGGCAAAGCATTGACCCTTAACTTCCCTCTGCCTCCGTTTCAGATCCTCCAATTCCTGTTGTATCTTCTCAGGGTCACCTCTCTCACGATGAGCAATAGAGAAGCGTTTATGTGTACATTTTTCTCTGTAAGATGCTACTCCCCTGGTATAGCAGTTTTTAAGCTTTGAATTTATCCGATTATGACTGTCTGATCTTTTTGTGCGTTTCTGACTTTTTTTCTGAATCTTATACCCTCATTTTTTACGACAATACTTTTTCAGAATGTTTCCATTTGATCCCTTGCATTGTGGAAGAGTGTGGATAGGCATTAAGGAGTAATGTTTGGACTCATGGAGGGATTTTGAAGCTTCGTTGATTTATCTAATTGAATGGGGCATTAAGGAGTAATGTTTTTGAATTTATAAAATGGAGTTACCGAAACCTTCCAATCATGAAAAAAAACCAGTGAAACACCATACAAGCATTCTAACATAACGTATTTCAGCCACGCCAACACGAAATAACCTGCACTGATTGTCCAGGTTCGTTCTTCCTTTTCTCTGATCTTTGTTCTCTAGTTCTGGCCTTTTCCTCTACCCCTTGTTGCTGCGCACCACCACAGGAAGGTGATGATCCAGAGTCCTGCAGCTGGCCTGCTGCTGGCCGCTCTTTTTTTATCAGGCCAATTCAGCCATCCTTCTCCATCTACAGTGACTTTCCCAGCGTTTTTCGATTGTTCCTCTTCTATTTATGAATCAATGCATAGTTGCTCAGTTCGTTCTCATCTTACCCATTCATTCCACTGACGTCCAGTTGGCCATCCCTTGGATATAACATGGGTAGGTCACACAGGCCCCCATGCACCAGATAAATTGCTATGCTTTGTGCTGCTGTTATCACCATGGTCCAATCATTGAATACCCCCCCTCTTTGTGATACTGATTATTTTATATTACATTATCATGTGCAGATTTTTCTCCTTTATGAATTTTAATATTTTACATAACTTTGAACTGACAGAGGGCCAATTGTTAATGTAGACTCCATAGCGTTATCCCCTCTCTCTGCAGGGGATCTACCGAGGACAGGCGCATACATACACTCGTTCTCATCCTCACCCGAACTCACTGCAGATCTCTGTAGAGGCGGCTGCTACCTTGTAGTTTTCTATGCCTCTTTTACACTAGGCAACCAATAAGCTTGAGCATCAGAGGCATCCTCAGTAGTGTCCTTGGGGTCCATTTTTGTGCCTCCTTCAAGGCGCCTCGTTAGGAGATGCTTTCCTAAAACCCAGCAGTGATGGGTGAGCTGCTGCTGCTGCTCCACACAGCTATTCACGAAACTTCTGGAGCAAGGAATTTAGTGGGTCCCCAGCTCAATTCTATCTAACTATGAAATAAAGACAAATCATGAATAAATAAAGCTGTGCATTTATGATAATCTATACAATTAAAGATCGTATGTTAAGAGAATAATAGTCGTGGTGAGATATAAACATTTGATCATAAAATTATTAAATAGAGACAAAAAAGCTGTCGTTTTTTGGTGTTTCTTTGAAGAATTTGAGAGAGGAACTGCCACATCCAAATGGTATGCCATGGTAGCTGAAGCATTGGGAATACACAGTGTTAAGTTCTCTCGTTGCAATTGTATTGTATGAATAAAAGTCAGTCTGGATTCTCCGAGGTGAAATGGTAGATGCCATGTTTCGAAAATTTGAATTATCCCATCTGATATGATTTTATCACCAATTGCAGCTGCCAATGAATGCGGATAATTTTATTTGATTCCTAGAGTTTTTTTGTCTGGAGATCCTGGAGTCTGGGTGCCTTTGAGTTTCTTTGTTGTGCTATGTTTTAACCTGAATATGCTTCTTTCGGTTTCTTTGAGTTTCTCTGTTTTCATTAAACTAGTTAATTGATTATTTTCATTTTATGTAATCATCCCTCCTCCCTCCTTGCCTTTTTTCTTTCTAACTCACCTTGATCCTGGAATATTTCCATAAGGAGTGAAATGTAAACTATCACCTTGATCATGTTCCCTGAGAAGTAAACCCTTCTGTTCATGTTTATTTGGTAACTAAAGAGATCCCAATGATGCACGTCTACTGACTATTCTTGCAAAAAAATTGGCCACAGCAATAAGACAGCCCAAGGCATGCGTCAGAGTATAAAAAATTAAGCCTTGGAAAATGATTCGAGTACCCATTGACTCAAATCATGGGAAAAAAAATATTAATTTGATTTCATGATGAAAACCAGAGTTGTAGACGAAAAAAACAATCACGAGGGTCTTTCTTCCTGATCATAGAACAAGTAATATCATCATTTATTGTAGCAACCTCCCCCCACTTGTAATCTCAAGGAGGGGTGATGGCAGAAGAAATACAAGAGGATTCCAATATACAATCGAGGAAGGATGATGAATGAATGAATATGACAACCCCTTCTTCGTATTACAGTAATTTTCAGAGGCTAATGCTCAGTCTATGCCTTCATCTCAATCAGCCCTTCATGGTCATGCTCTGCTTCAAATCAGCTAGCTCTTTAGCTGAGAGGTCCACGCACTGGGCATAGCCCAGCATCTTAAGATCCTCCCATATCTCGTAACAGTCATCAATCTCGACCGTCTTCTCCATCTGAAAAGTCAACATGGCCACCTTGAGTTGAATTAGGCCAGAAAAATACCTTTTACTTGGAAGGAAGAATTGGAAATGGGGGCCGGGGGAGAGAGGCTACCTTCTGTATCTTCAATCGGGCCGCTTTTCTTTCCCTTTCCCTCTGTTTAAGCACTCTTTCAACAGCTTTGGCTTGGGCATTGATCCTCCTCCTCTCTTTTGGATCAAAGGACGAATGAGGTCGTTAATGTGGCGTAAATTCAAAGTAGAAAATTCCTTCATGCATTCACGTGATGGGCAAAGCGTTGACCCTTACCTTCCCCTTGCTTTCGTTTCAGATCCTTCAGTTCCCGCCGTAACTTCTTTGGGTCACCTCTCTCACACTGAGGAAGACAGAAGATAGAAGAGAGAAGAGGTGAGAGTCTCAGGATGACTGATCAGGGAAGCTGACCAAAAACGGTGAAAGTTCTGTAGCGAAACGTTACCTTGTGAAGAATCATCTTCTCTTGGGCTCGAAGGATGGTATCTGCAAATCGTCTCTTCAACAGGGCAGCGCGAAGTGCTCTATTGGGAGACAAAAGACTCTCGGATGATGGAGGAATTCGATCACAGGTCTTCAGGGGCCTGTGATTCTTCCCTGAGATTGTTCTGTGCGAAATACATGTCACTTGAGCAAGCTCCCCCTTCGATTGCCTCTTTAATGACAGCTCGACAACAGCACTCATGGACGCACAATCTGGTGCCATAGCTGGCGGATTTTATGAAAAAGTGACGAACTCTCAGAAGGGAAGAAGATTTTGATCGCAGCCGGAAGTAGGACGGTAAAACAAAGGAAAACGAATGCCTGAACAACTACCAGGGTGGCTGAGCGTTGGGAAGAAAGATGGGTACAGAAGGGATCCACATTACTGAAAGGAAAGAAGAGAAACAGAGCAACGAGAACGGCAGAAAGAACGTACCTGGTCGACCGACGAGAAGAGTGTCACCTCCGACCCAAGAACCCCTCCTCTCTCTGTCTCTCTCGTTCTCTCTTGCTCTCGCTCTCCCTCTATCTCTCTGTCACTCTCGTTCTGTCTCTCTCCCTCTCTCTCGCTCTCGCTCTCTGTCTGTCTCTTTCCAGGAGTGGAGAACAGTAGAAGGAAGCGGTCGGCCAGCATCAGAGTGACAACAACGGCCGAGCGCGTGTGGTGAGAGCGGGCGGGAAAGAGGCGGGAAGGGGTCATTTAATCTTTTAAAACGAGTACCCAACGAGCTCTCCGGTCGACACGTCACTAATGGCCGTTGAAGTGGCGGGAAGAAGGCGGACGGCTATTCTTCACTCTCACTCTCTCTCTCTCTCTCTTTCTTTCTCTCGCTCAAACCCGCCAAGTCTCCCTCATCTCCCTGATCGCCCACTACAGCGCTTTTGGTTCTGTCAACATGGCCCTCTCTCTCTCTCTCTCTCACACACACACACACACACTCTTAGCAGGAACTTCCGGAGTGAGTCAGAGAATGTTATCCCCCCCTCTTTGTGATACTGATTATTCTTGGGAATCAGCATTGACCTTACTTTGACAAATACTGAAAATACTCCCATGAAAGGAGCATTTTACAAGAAAATAGAAAATTTGGTTTGAAGGGGGGTTTACCCGCTCACCAACATTCTTTCCAAACCACATTGAGAAATGACAGTTGACTGACCCTTGTGCGAACTCCATGTAAGGGCAGTCATTAGGCTCCACATTGCTTGATTAGTGTGATCTTCTGATCTTCAACACTCAAGATTTTTAGTCTTCATACTGAGTATCCAAGAACAGAAGCCTCATTCAAAATGCTGAATGCTTGATTTATTTTAAAGTTTAATTTTGTCATGTCAATGATTAGTGGTGCACACGCAGTTTTATTTGGTTCATATGTTACTGTTATTTTATTGATAAAATTATTTTGAGAGATATTTGAAATTGGGTTGATTTTGATTTTAAATTGGTTTTGACTCATCTTGTCCTGTTAAGATTGAGGACAATTTGATCTCTCTCTCACACACACACACTCTTATTAGGAACTTCTGGAGTGAGTCAGAGAATGTTTTGCATGGTGTTTCCAAGGAGGCTCATCTCAGGATGGTGGGTCCCATATTTTTTTCTAACCTCCTAGTTCCTTTCAATATTTCCAGCATTTGGTCTTCATATTGATCAGCATTCTTCTGAATTTCCTGCATTTCACGTGCAGGCAGCCCGCCACAGTTGGGGTTCTCTCTCTCTCTCTCTCTCTCTCACTCACTCACTCTCTCTATCCACCTTTCTATCTCTCTATATCTCTCTCTCTCGCTCTTGCTCTTGCTCTCTCTATCCACTTATCTATCTCTCTATATCTCTCTCTCTCACTCTCACTCTCTCTATCCACCTATCTATCTCTCTATCTCTCTCTCTCTCTCTCTCTCTCTCTCTCTCTCTCTCTCTCTCTCTCTCTCTCTCTCTCTCTCTCTCTCTCTCTCTCTCTCTCTCTCTCTCTCTTTGTAGGGATCAAGGAAGTCTAGATGTGCAAGATGGTGAAGAAAACAAGAAGGCAATGGCTTAGGATTTTGCTGAAGCGCAAGGGTTTGGAGCTGATACCACCAAGGTGGAAAGGGGAGGGTCCCACCCCTCTCTTTGTCGACATCAGCTTTAAATTGTATTTACATTTA
Source organism: Spirodela intermedia (assembly GCA_902729315.2). NCBI lineage: Eukaryota > Viridiplantae > Streptophyta > Magnoliopsida > Alismatales > Araceae > Spirodela > Spirodela intermedia. The sequence goes on from LR746280.1 coordinate 3,068,233, forward strand.
AAGTTAAAGTTAAATTTCAATTAGAAAATTTTCAACCCATATTGACTGTTATAATGTATATGTATTAAATATATCCCTTAAATTTCACTAGAGATTTTCTTCAATGATTATTTTTACTTAATGAAACTATCATATTAAATTATAAATATTAGTCTAATTAATTAAGATAAAACTTCTAAAACTGAAATTTAATTTTAATTTGAATAGGTTATTCGAGAACTTATTCCTTCTCTCTCATATAGACAGATTATCAGTACAGGTTTGAATCCTACTAGAGTCAAAATTCATATTTTTATTTGATTAAATCGTGACTTTCTTATAGATCACCAGTGAAGGATTAAGTCACCAGAATCGCTTGATCATCAACGAAAATCTTGTCAATGAGATTCACAGAATATTATTACAAAAATTACTAAACGATTCACAATAAAAGGATTACGAATTCATTGAGTAACTCATCTCTAATTGATCAACGAACAAATCATCTTAGGAAGATGATGATTTGCTGAAAGATGAGTCGCCACCTCCTTATTCAAACTCTTGTCAGTCGCCTACTTACATGAGAAAGAGTGATATAAGTACAAGAATACCTTTATAAAGTGGCATTGATAAGTCTTCATTATCATGAGTTAATAATTAGTAAATAATATAGTTTTAGCCTTAACTCATGATAAATAGACTTATATTTGTGTTAAAGCATGAAAAGTGGTTCTCAGTTGATTAACGTGAATTTTTGGGTAATTATGTGATTTTATACGATTTTTACAGTCTTAGTTTTGAGATAAATGAAGAACAAGAAATAAAAATAAAAATATTGCAAAATGGGGGGATCCGCCGGCCAGCCGGGCCCGCAAGCGGGTCGGAAGCGCAGTCGGGGAGTAGCCGCGAGCAGGGGCTCGAGCGGCTTGGTTAGATCGATAGGGGCACGTGTGCGCCACTCCCCTTCCACGTCACCGGTGTCAGCCGGCTGTGGGGCAAGGAGTGGTCGTACACGCGAGAGGATTTTGCCTAGAAAGCTAACTTTACTATATATTTGCCCAAATAATCCGCGCACAACCGATGTGGGACTAAACCCGCGTCACACCTTGTTCAGGGGCGGGCGACCGCCGCGGGTTCGAATCCTCCCAGAGTCAAAATTCATATATTTTTAACTGATTATCGCGACTTTCCTGCAGATCGCCGGTGAAGGATTAAGCAACCGGAATCGCTGGATCATCGGCGAAAATCTCGTCAACGCGATTCGCGGAGCATTGCTACTAAAATTTCTGAACGATTCGCGATAAAAGGATCGCAATCCATCGAGTAAATCATCTCCGATTGATCGACGAACAAGCCGTCGTCGGGAAGAGGACGATCCGCCGGGAGACCAGTCGCCACCTCCTGAGAGCGTACCAGATGCGATGAAGAGCCTCCTCTTGCTGCGCGGACCTGAGGATGAAGCTCCCTAACACGCGCCTCACCTCCATCCAGCCCCTCTCCGTCGGGTGACAGCCGCCGGAGAGCCGCAAAGTCGCCGTTTTTCCGCTCCGCCGGGTGACAGCCGCCGGAGACGATTCGACGACCCACTTCATTGGTCTCTAGACTTCGCGAGAAGATCTAGAGATTGCCCACGTCGTCTTTGTCCAAGGAGAGCCTTCGAGGCCGTGGACACTGCACGACGACCCTCCCGAACGCTCAGGATTCCGGTGCATCGCCGACGCGTCGCCGTCGCGACGCCGGAACTCTGTTTTCCTGCTTTATCTAGAGATTGCCCACGTCGTCTTTGTCCAAGGAGAGCCTTCGAGGCCGTGGACACTGCACGACGATCCTCCCGAACGCTCAGGATTCCGGTGCATCGCCGACGCATCGCCGTCGCGACGCCGGAACTCTGTTTTCCTGCTTTCAATTTAATTTACGCTTCATTTAGTGATACTTTGTTGATTTTAATTTACCAAACTATACTTCGTTCAATTACGATTCTTCCGGCTTTTACAGATCTTAATTTGATTAATTGAGTCGTCTGTAATCGCCTACGTAAGAATCGCCGGGCGGAACTCTGTTTCCGCCTGATTCGCGTTCGCCGGGCGCTGACGTCATCTTGACGTCCGCACCCTTATTTCCTTTTTTTTGTGAATTTTAAATATATTTCCTTTTTATTTCCTAGTATAAAATTCGTAAGAAAATCGTACTCATTGAGAAAAATTCTGAATAATTACCAGATATTATATTACATCCCTGTGATCGACCTGGAAAATTACCACTATTTTTGAGATTTTTATTGAATTATAATTGATATATTTATTTTGAAATACTTCTAAATATCCGAAAATTCGTATTTTCTAGTTTTATAAATTTTAAATTTGCGTGATTTAACATACAACGACTGAGTCACGTCAGGCATCATATGAGTATCTCCTTTTAATAAATATAGGATAGTTTAGAGGTATTAAAATTATTAAAACCATCAGAGAGGCTGTGAGTATTGTTTGTCCTACATCGATTATATGCTGAGTTTTGAGATAGATATATAGTAATACGAGATTTGATAATCAATGTATCCCTTTCTCACATGTCTACGACCACTCTTTGTCCCCTACTAGTTCATCCTTAGCCACTTGAGCCCTAGCTCATGGCTCTACTCTACTGTGTTTCCCCCTTTTTTCTATCTTTTTATTTTATTTTATTTTTCTTTATTTATCTCAAAAATAAGATTATAAAAATTATATAAATTCACATAATTAGCTAAAAATTCACATTAACCAATTAAAAATCACTTTTCATAATTTAACACAAATATAAGTCTATTTATCATGAGTTAAGGCTAAAATTATATTATTAATTAATTATTATTCATGATAATGAAGACTTATCAACCCCCTTCTTCAAACACACTTTTTCTTGAACTAATTGCAATAGATATAATTTCTATTAGTTTAATAGATTTTCCATAGGACTAAGAAAAAATATATAAATAGGAGATATATATGTTTCACTTACGTTCAGAAAAAAATATTTATTTAGTAAACTATTTAAGCACAAAGGTCAACTAAGTTGTATTTCTTTTATAATGGATGTGTTAAAGCTAGATTTATGTGTTTTAAGTAGTTTTATTATTTGATTTTATTTTGTTAACTTGCAGAGTAAATATAGGATATATTTTTAATTTTAAAAGTTTAAAGTTGAAATCTATAGCATCATTTTTTACTATTAAAGTCAAAAGAATAAAATATAAAAAAAATCTTCCACTTGGTAGCAAGCTGGCACTTGAAAGTTGATCCAAAGGGTGGATAGTAGTTGAGCGGGTAAACCCAAATTGGGGGAGCCACGAGCTAGGCTCAAGTGGCAAAGGCCTTGCTCTACGCACATGTGTGTCACTCTCCTTCCACATCCTAGTGGCCAACAAGTCGTGAGGCAAGGAACACTTGTACACTTGTGTGCATGAGGGAAAAACCAGCTTATTGCCTTCTCCCAAGATGGTCCTAGGCATTCTTTTATTTCGGGAGAAGGGATCTCTATTGAGAGAGAGAAGCTTTAGTTTATATTCGACACATGCATTCGATATATTTTTGATGTGGGACTAAATGTTTTTGTCTATTTCAGCACAGCCATCTAGAGTGCAGTGTGATTTAGTAATACATAGAGAGTCATGTCATCAGATTATCTTGTTCTTGTGACTAGTGAACTACCATGATATCAGATGTGGTGTGTGACTTTAAAGGATGATCCAACAGCTATGGAGGTGCCACAGTACCAAGAACTTAAGTTCTCGATCGGTAATGGTTCACGGTGAGTTGATCATGCACCACTTAGTGTGCCACGTACCAAGCTCATCTAATCTAGCAGCTCCCCAAGCATCACGATACTGAAAACTTAAGTCTTCACATGTAACACTATTAGGGATATAAAGACAATAATCAATTATTATCTGGTAAAATAGATATTATCAATTATCTTTAAAATCCCAATGGTAGTTGCGAATACGGCAATTCGTTCTTTCCTTCTTTTGCACAATTGATGTCTCTAGTGATCAACAAGCTTCTTCCTTCCTTCTCAGACTGCACTCAAGGCCTTTGATGAGTGGTCAGCTCTTCCTTTCTCCCCCCAAACGATGGTGATAGTGTGGTTGACTCCTCTTTCAGTGGATCTCTCCGACAAGCAGCGCAGCACTTCTAGACGATACTTCTATGACTTTTGACATGGTGTGGCACATTCGGACAGAACCAAGCCACCACACCGGTGCCTCTAGTTGCCCAAGAGGTAGACTAAACTTGGGCAACGATTTATTTCCTATTTTAAGCATTTACTTACATGCTTTGTTCATTTATTTAGATTTTATAGCAAGTTCTTTCCATTTCATGCACGTTTCAATTGAAATGAGTAGAACTAATTCAAAACTTGATGAATGATCTTCATTCTTCTTTTAAATCCTCTGAAACTTGTCTGAGATCAAGTTAAAATAGTTTTCAACTTATTTTCTATTGATTTTTGTAGTCAAATCTTGACATATTCATGTTCTCGGTGTTCTGCAAATAATGAGTATTTTTCTATTTTTGAATGTCAAATCACTGAGATTAAAGACTAATTAATGAGCATTCAACGATTAAAATAAGCTGGAGACATTCACGACTAATCTCATGTCATGTGTGTGAATCCTCAAGCACACCTTCATTTGAGAAGATGGCCTGACTGTATTTCTCTCTTTCTTCATTTTTGTCTTATTTCTCTCTCTCCCTCTCTCGTGAGACCTCTTGATAAGTCTTCATTATCATGAGTTAATAATTAGTAAAGAATATAGTTTTAGCCTTAAATCATGATAAATAGACTTATATTTGTGTTAAAGTGTGAAAAGTAATTTTCAGTTGATTAATGTGAATTTTTAGGTAATTATGTGATTTTATACGATGTTTACAATCTTACTTTTAAGATAAATAAAGAACAGGAAATAAAAATAAAAATATTACAAATTAAGGGGACCCATCGGCCAGTTGAGCCCGCAAGCAGGTCGGAAGCACAGTTGGGGAGTAGCCGCGAGTAAGGGCTCAAGTGGCCTAAATCGATGGGGGCATGTGTGCACCACTCCCCTTCCACGTCACCGGTGGCCAACCGACTGTGGGGCAAAGAGTGGTCATACACGTGCGAGAAAAGAACTTTACTTAGAAATCTAACATTATTATATATTCACCCGAAATATCATCGCACAACCGATGTGGGATTAAACCTGCATCAATCACCTTCCCTAGAAAGGGCGGGCAACCAACACGGGTTTGAATCCTCTTAGAGTCAAAAGTTATATATTTTTATTTGATTATCACGACTTTCCTACAGATCACCGGTGAAGGATTAAGCAACGAGAATCACTAGATCATCGGCGAAAATCTCGTCAATATAATTCGTAGAGCATTGCTACTAAAACTGTGGAACGATTTGTGATAAAAGGATCACAAATCCATTGAGTAAATCATCTTCGATTGATCGACGAACAAGCTGTCGTCGAGAAGAGGACAATCCGTCGGGAGACGAGTCGCCACCTCCTAAGAGCATACCAGATGCAATGAAGAGCCTCCTCTTGCTGCACGAACCTGAGGATGAAGCTCCCTAACATGCGCCCCATCTCCATTCAGCTCCTCTCTATCGGGTGACAGCTACCAGAGAGCCGTAAAGTCGCCGTATTTCTGCTCCGCCGGGTGACAGCCACTAGAGATGATTCGACAACCCATTTCATTAATCTCTAGACTTCGCAAAGAGATCTAGAGATTGCCCACGTTATCTTTGTCCAAGGAGAGCCTTCGAGGCTATAGACACTGCACGACGATCCTCCCAAACGCTCAAGATTTCAGTGCATCACCGACGCATCGCCGTCGCGATGCCAGAACTCTATTTTTTTGCTTTCAACTTACTTTACGCTTCATTTAGTGATACTTTGTGTGATTTTAATTTACCAAAATATACTTCATTTAATTACAATTCTTCTGACTTTTATAGATCTTAATTTGATTAATTAAATCATCTGTAATCATTTACGTAAGAATCGTAGGGCGGAACTCTGTTTCTGCCCGATTTGCATTCGTCAAGTGCTGACATCATCCTGATGTGCACACCCTTATTTCCTTTTTTTGTGAATTTTAAATATATTTCCTTGTCATTTCCTAGTATTAAATTCCTAGAAAATCATATTTATTGAGAAAAATTATGAATAATTACCAAATATTATATTACATCCCTATAATTGACCTGGAAAATTACTGCTATTTTTGAAAGTTTTATTGAATTATAATCAATATATTTTTCAGAAATACTTCTAAATATCCAAAGAATCATATTTTCTAGGTTTATAAATTTTAGATTTGCGTGATTTAATATACAACGACTGAGTCATGTCAAATTTGGTGTCGTTGTTGGGGATGTACTGCATAATATTTAGTATTTTTCTATTTTTCTCTTAGAGTACACAAAAAACTTTAACTCTTGTTTAATTTTGTTTTTGCTGATTTTTTTAGAAAAAGGAAATGAAAAGAAGCAAGGCAAGGACTGGAGCATCTTGAAGGAGGGTAATAATTACTAAACTTTTTTCTCAAATTATTGATTTTTATGCATGGTAGAAGATCTTTACATCTAAGGCTAGAAAATCCTTTCATTATTTCATTCAAAAATAAAAATCTAAAAGAAAAATTAATTTTGATGGATCCTAAAGGAAGTACAAGTCAAACTGAGAACAATCCTATGACCATGAAAAATCATTATATCCTTGATTTATTTCAAAGAGCATCTAATATTAGAATCCTATTAGCACCCATTGTTAAATTCGAAATAAATTCAATTTTTTTTCAAATGTTCCGTAATTTTCATGGATTACCTTTAGAGGAACCTCATTAGCGCTTAGAAAAATTTCATATGGTCTGTGATTTAGTTAATCTCTCTCAAGTTACACTGGAAATTATTAAGATGAAATTATTTCTTCATACACTTAGGGACAAAGCTAGTCATTGGCTATCCACATTAGATAGAGAAATAACTAACTAGAAAGATATAGAACAGGCCTTTCTTCAAAAATTTTATCCCCTAAGAAAAACTCAAAATATGAGAAAATATATATGAAATTTTTTTCAAAGACCAAGAAAAACTTTACATGAGACATGGGAAACATTCAATCTCTCTCTCTCCTTCTCTCATGAGACATGGGAAACATTCATTACTTAGAAAGTGTCCTCATCATGCTATACTTAAGTGGCAGCTCAATATAATTTTTTATGATGGATTATTAGAACAACATAGAAATATGGTTGATTCTATATGTAGAGGAACTTTTATAGAGAAAACTCTTGATGAGATTTATAGTCTTTATGAGAATTTAAGTGAAAATTCTAGAGATCAAGCCTCTTTTGAATTATATGACAAAGATAAGAAGAGAGGAATTTATAAATTGCATCATGATAATGAATCTAAATTAAGAAATGAGGTTAATCAGATTAATCAAAGATTAGAAAAACTTTATTTACTTATTGACAATATTAGAAAGCCTCTTAACCCTTAATTTAATTCAAATAGTATAGGTTCTATGTATGGTGAAAATAATTATTTTGAATTTCAATATTATCATAGACAAGAACAAGTGCAGGTACCTCACAATTTTAGTAAAAATAAAAAATATTTTTCTAATTCTTATAATCCTAATTAGGGGAATAATTTTTCGTAGAGAAACCCAAATAATATTCAAAATCCAGAAGTACTTAGATTCAATTCAAATTTTGAATTTCGTCCAAAATAGGAACACATATTTTAGAAAAATCAGCCCTCTCAAATCTAACCTGATGCTATGGAAATGATCTAGCAAAGGAGCCAAATGATGTAACAAACTATGAATCAAATGAGGCTGCACCAGAAACAAATTATAGAGGCTCTTGGGGATAAGAGAGAAGAGGGACAGCTACCTAGTCAACTCATAAAAAATTCAAGAAACTATCCAACAATAAGATTTCAGCAAGAAGAGTCTAGCTGAATAAATTTAAAAAAAAACCCACGAAATGAAAATGTTAGGACAATGAATATATTGAGTGAGAATATTTTACCTAATCTATATTTCTAATTATTAGAAGAAATTGATAATCCATTAGAAGTAAATGAAAATATTAAGGCCAAAAATGTAGTAGCAGAAAATTTGAATAAAATAATTTATTGCTCACAATTGATGAATGAATATAGTGAAGATGATGAGGAGAAAGAGCCCTTAGATGAAGAAACAACAGCTGATCATGGAAAAATCATCCAAATTTTAGTAGAAGAGAGTAAGGATAGAAATGAAGAAAAACATATTTCAGGTGAGGAAAAATCAGTTGATTTGGGAGATGTAGGAGACGAAACTAATAAATCTAATCATAATTTTGCAGCCATAGATGTTGATAGTGAGGATGATGATGTATATCATATACTGAAATTAAAAGATAGTTCTTGGGAAGATGAAGAATTTGATGAGTTAAAAAATGAAAAGCTAGAAAAAGAGTTGATTCAACTAATGGGGAGAAACAAAAATAATAGATATGAATATAGAGATAATTTTGGAGGAGAAAATTTAAATTTTATTGAATTCATTAGATTTGAGATTAAAGAAGACAATCCTTTCATCCTTCAAAACAACAGCCCATTAGAATTATTTCTAAGCTTGAAATATTTCACTCCTTGCAAATTGAACAAATATGTATGGAAGATAAAATGAAGTAAGGGAAGACTGCAGATAAAAGAACACATTAAGAAATGGGTGAGTGGAAGAATTATAGATATCAATTTAGATAAAAAATTCTACATTGAGTAAGAGCTAATTTGAAAATTATATGACCTGATCCCATTTTATGGTCTATTAATAGAAAGTATTTATTAATAAATGAAAGCCTTACAAAACAAGATAGAAATAAGGAAAGATTCTTTTCAAAATGGAAATATTATTTTTGGGAAAATTTTGTTAATTTCCATTTTTTTTTGGCTGAAAGTATGTTAAGGTATATATATGAAGTATATAAATTTATGCTAAATCTGAATAATAATATCATGAAACTTACCTTGGGATACAAATATATTTTGATGGCCATAGATCATCTTATATGATCTAAGAACTGTCCAACTAGAGACATTAAATGCAGCGCTGCATGGGAGTCAACCCATAGTTTTTATTTCATTCTGTTTGATTTTTTCTCTATTTTTCATAAAATTTTACAGTACTTGTTTATGTATTTGTTTTTTTTGAAAAAGTGTAGGAGTGTAAGATGAAGTAGAAAATTAAAAATGAGGTTGAGGTGATGTCTTTCTAAGCTTTACCATTTACGAAAATATTTTTAATGTTTAACTTTGCACATATGCATGCTTCAGTTGAAAATTATATTATCTGCATATTCTATTTCGATTTTTCTATGTCATTGAGAACAATGTCATTTTTAAGTTGGGGGGTGAAGTATTCATTATTAATTTATGTTGTAGGACGATTAAGAACATGTGTTTGGATTTTATTCAACTTAGAACAACAACTAAAAAAATAAAAATAAAATAAAATTCGAAAAAACTGCAACATCTATTTTCTGGTTTTCTATTAGGAACAACAAACTGTCAAAAACAATAGATAAAAAAACAGCCCAAAATTAATTCTAGAGATCCTTTTCTCACATTTCAATCCCCTAGACATATATTACTAAAATTCGAAATTACAGCTATAAAGAGGATAGTTTTGATTTATTTTTGACAAATTTATTGTGGTAAAAATAGAACTGAAAATAGAAAATAGAACTATTAGAACTATCTAATTTATAGATTTCTTACATCATATTGTATGTATGAAAAATTAAATCAATTAGATTGATTGATACCAAAAGATACTAGGAAGATTTTTATTGAGTCAAAAGAATGATCTAATAGCATGAAATATTGAAATACTCCTTGGATACATGATAGATAATATGGATTTAATTTTACAGATTTTCACTTCATGATCTTGATGGATAGTATTTACTTGATATGAAAATTTGATTGATCATTTGAGTTTAATGGAGATTTTTGCACCTTGATCTATAGGACTTGTGAGGAGAAATTACTTATTTCAAAAAAAAAAAAGAGAGAGTAATGTGAAAAATTTAGAAACAAAGAGTACACATAGAGAGTGTGAGACATCATTCTCATTGTCAAAAATCGTGTATAGAAAAACACTTGCTGCAAAATAAGTGGATAAAGTGAAAGCCTTGAAAATGAAGAGAACACATGGAGGGTGTGAGACATTATTCTTATTGTCAAAATTTGTCTACATGAAAAGCTACTTATCCACTATATATATATATATATATAAAAGAAGAAAGAAATATAGTGCAAACTTCAAAAATCAAGTCATAGAAAAAGGGAAATGTAGGATCAATATTATTCTTAGATGAGTATTGATAATTGGAACATCTTATAAATACATCTATGAGTGAAGAAGTGATAAAGATGTGAATAGAAAAAGTGAAGTCTAAATTGTTATTCCAAGGAGTGTTTAAACATTTAAGTGCTTGACATCATTCTTAAATACTTGATATAAGAATCTAAAGTGTCTAAAGGTGCATCATTTCTAATTGTATTTTTTTTTCTGTATTGAAATATGATTTTTGAGATTTGTAAAATTTTATTTTCGTAATTCTATTCCTAAGGGACTAGTAATGATTTAAGTTGGGGGGTGTGATAAGTTTTCATTATCATGAGTTAATAATTAATAAATAATATAGTTTTAGCCTTAACTCATGATAAATAGACTTATATTTGTGTTAAAGTGTGAAAAGTGATTTTCAGTTGATTAACATGAATTTTTAGGTAATTATGTGATTTTATATGATGTTTATAGTCTTACTTTTGAGATAAATGAAGAACAAGAAATACAAATAAAAATATTATAAAATGGGGGGACCCACCAGCCAGCTGGGCCCACAAGCGGGTCGGAAGTGCAGTCAGGGAGTAGCTGCGAGCAAAGGCTTGAGCGGCTTGAACTGATGGGGGCACGTGTGCAACACTCCCCTTCCACGTCACTAGTGGCCAGCCGGCTGCAGGGCAAGAAGTGGTCTTACACACGAGAGAAGAGACTTGCTTAGAAATGTAACATTAGTATATATTTGCCCGAAAAATCAGCGCACAACCAATGTGGGACTAAACCCACATCAGTCACCTTCCCCAAAAAGGGTGGGCAACTAGTGTAGGTTCGAATCTTCCTAGAGTCAAAAGTTATATATTTTTATCTAATTATCACGACTTTCCTATAGATCCCTAATGAAGGATTAAGCAACGAGAATCGCTAGATTATTGGCAAAAATCTCATCAATGCGATTCGCAGAGCATTACTACTAAAATTGTTGAACGATTTGTGATAAAAGGATCGCGAATCCATCGAGTAAATCATCTCCGATTGATCGACGAACAAGCCGTCGTCGAGAAGAGGATGATCTGTCAGGAGACGAGTTGCCACCTCTTGAGAGTGTACCAGATGCGATGAAGAGCCTCCTCTTGTTGTGCAGATTTAAGGATGAAGCTCCCTGACATGCGCCCCACCTCCATTCAGCTCCTCTTTGTCAGGTGACAGCCACTAGAGAGCCGTAAAGTTACCGTTTTTCTACTCCGCCGGGTGACAGCCACCAGAGATGATTCGACAACCCATTTCATTAATCTCTAGACTTCGCAAAAAGATCTAGAGATTGCCCACGTTGTCTTTGTCCAAGGAGAGCCTTCAAGGCCATGGACACTACACAACGATCCTCCTAAATGCTTAGGATTTCGATGCATCACCGACGCATAACTGTCGCGACAGCGGAACTCTATTTTTCTACTTTTAACTTACTTTATGCTTCATTTAGTGATACTTTGTATGATTTTAATTTACTAAAATATACTTTATTCAATTGCAATTCTTTTGGCTTTTACAAATCTTAATTTGATTAATTAAATCATTTCTAATCACCAAACGAAACTCTATTTCTGCTCGATTTGCGTTCGTCGAGTGCTGACATCATCTTGACATCTGCACCCTTATTTCCTTTTTTTGTGAATTTTAAATATATTTTCTTGTCATTTCTTAGTATAAAATTCATAGAAAATCATATTCATTGAGAAAAATTAGGAATAATTACCAAATATTATATTACATCTTGTGATTGACTTGGAAAATTACTACTATTTTTGGAAGTTTTATTGAATTATAATTGATATATTTGTTCAAAAATACTTCTAAATATCCAAAAAATTATATTTTCTAGTTTTATAAATTTTAGATTTGCGTGATTTAATATACAACGACTAAGTCACGTCACCTCTCTTCTCTCTCCACCTCTCGTGAGATCTCTTCCTTTTTCTCCATCTCTCTCAATCGATCTCCTTCTCTTTCTCTCTCTCGATCAATCTCTGACCTGACTTAATCGTTGTATTGTAAATCACACAAATTTAAAATTTATAAAACTAGAAAATATGAATTTTTAGATATTTAAAAGTATTTCTAAATAAATATATCAATTATAATTCAATAAAAATTTCAAAAATAGCGGTGATTTTCCAGGTCGTTCAAAGAGATGTAATATAATTTTTGGTAATTATTCAGAATTTTTTGTAAAAAATACTATTTTCTATGAATTTTATACTAGGAAATGAAAAAAATAAAATAAAATTAACAAAAAAAGGAAATAAGGGTGTGGATGTCATGATGATATCAGCACTTGGCAAATGTGAATTAGGTAGAAATAGAGTTTCACCTATTGATTCTTACGTAAGCAATTACAGATGATTTAATTGATTAAATTAAGATCTATAAAAGCCTGAAGAATCATAATAGAATGAAGTATATCTTGGTAAATTTAAATCACACAAATTATCATTAAATGAAGTAAAAATTAAGTTGAAAGTAGGAAAATAGAGTTTCAGCGTCGCGACGGCGATGCGTCGGCAATGCACCGAAATCTTGAGCATTTGAGAGGATCGTCGTGTAGTGTTCACAGCCTCGAAAGCTCTCCTTAGACAATGACGACGTGGGTAATTTCTAGATCTCCTTGCGAAGTCTAGAGATCAATGAAATGAGATTTTTGTAGCAATGCTTCGCAAATTGTGTTGATGAGATTTTTTGACGATGATCTAGTGACTCTTATTGCTTAATCCTTCACTGGTGATCTACAAGAAAGTTGTGATAATTAGATAAAAATATATGACATTTGACTCTAGGAGGATTCGAACCCACGCCAATTGCCCACCTTTTCTGGGAAAGGTGATGTAGGTTTAGTCCTACATCGGTTGTGCACCAATTTTTTGAGTGAATATATACTAATGTTTTATTTCTAAGTAAGTCTTTTCTCTTGCATGTATGACCACTCCTCACCTCACAACCGGTTGGCCACCAATGACATGGAAGGAGAGTAGCACACATGTGCCCCTATCTGTCCAAGCCGCTTGAGCCCCTACTCTTGGCTACTCCCTGATTGAGCTTTTGACCCGCTTGTAGGCCCAATTGGCCGGCGGGTCCCCCTCATTTTGTCTTATTTTTATTTTTTATTTTTTATTTCTTTTTCTTTATTTATCTCAAAAGTAAGATTGTAAAAATCATACAATTTTATATAAAATCACATAATTACCCAAAAATTCACATTAATGAACTGAAAACCACTTTTCACACTTTAACATAAATATAAGTCTATTTATCATGAGTTAATACTAAAACTATATTATTTACTAATTTATTAACTCACGATAATAAAGACTTATCACCCCACATAAACATGTGTCTTCTAATGCTCCTTACACCATGATTGGTTGGCCCCCAAGATAGGCAAGGGGAGCGACACATAAGTGTTGTACGTGAATCCCTTAGTCACTCAAGCCCTCTAACTCATGGCTCCCTGACTATGCTTCTAACCCATTTATGAGCTTGATTGGCCAATGGGTTCCCCCTCTATATATTTTTATATTTATTTTTATTTTATTTCAAAAACATCATTATAAGAATTATATAAATTCAGATAATCAGCCAAAAAGTCACATAAATCAATTAAAAACTACTTTACTTGATTTAACATAGATACAAGTCTATTTATCATAAGTTAAAGCTTCAAATATATTATTAATAAATTCTTGACTGATAATAATGAAACTTATTATCCATCATAATTATGACCTCATTTTAACACAAAATCAACATGTGTAATTAGCTAATGTCATGAAACAAATGACTTTTATTTCACAATTAATAATGTTCTTCATACTATCATTTACAATGTTTTCCATTATTTGAATTTCCCTTGTCTCTTTGTTGTGGTAGTCAAGGCACATAGCTTTTTCCTCACAATTATAGTTCTTTTTTTTGTAAGATTACACTTTCTATATTTAACAACCTGACTTTTGTAGCTCCATTTTGTCCCCTTTTTTCTCTTCTTGTTCTTCTTTTTTTTTTTTTCTTTGTTTGGACAAGGCTTTGACTTCTCCGTATAGTACTTTGACTATAGATTTTAGCATTCTAATCATATTAGATAGACATTTCGTATGGACTTGAGATGTGTCTTGACATGTTTCTATAGTTTCAACCTTTCTACTTAACCATAATTATTCTTGTATGCCTTGAATTAAGATGATTTTTGATTTTCTTTCCTAATTCAAACTTCACTAAATAGTCAAATAACATGAAAAATAAATGAATGTCTCTAGAAACTTGTGAAATTTTTAAGATGCATTTCCCTTGCACCTCACCCCCTCAACTAAGTGGCAAAGACCTCATTAGCATATGATAAAAAGAATATAAAAATTTGTTGTGAAGAGAGGATGGTGAGTATGGAAAACCTAGATAGATGGAGTAAGATGCTGCCACAATGGTTCTCTTGCTAAATGTGAAATTTTCACAAAGTTGTTTCTATGATCATATAAAACAGAACACAATGGATCAAAATGTTCAAAAAGCATTGGGTTCCCTCTCAACAAGCATTGGGCTTAATGTATTGAGGTAGACATTATGTTGATCAGTGGTCTTGTAATTGAATAGATTCTATGAAGTTTAATTATTCATTTTCCATATATGGTTTCAAGCACTCGCCATTCACTAAAAAGGTCAGACCATCCTATTGATCTAAAATCTTGGCTGCACTAATCTGATTAATATTTTAAACTATATATGGTCCATCCCATCTTGACCTTAATTAACTTAAAAACTATTGAAGCTTTGAATTAAATGTTGGAAAATAAGCTAATTTAGAATAATTTAATTTTATAGGGATTTTCCAAGTCGAACATAAGGAAGATAAAAAAATGAGTTAGTGATAATTATAATTTCTAATTGACAGATTAATTGTTTTGAATTTATAATTGCAAAAATTAAATACTTTTAAAATAAGAATTAGGTATTATGACATCAATAGATGTCAGCCAGCAAAGTTGAGGAAGATCCATATGAAATTATTTTACCACCCAAAATGCTCTATGTTCCAAGTCAACAAGTAGGTGACATAGTTTACCAAATACCACCCTATGAGGAGATATTTTGATTGGGGTTTTGTAAATATTTCTACAATAACCTTGATCAGTCTTTTCTATTTGGTTTTATACTTTTATATAGAGTATTTTGAATTTCTCTATTTGAAATCTCAACTTGGCCATGTTTTTGAAGGTGATAATGTAGTACTAGTTTATGGTTAACCCCATCTTTTCTAAGTAGAGATTTGAAATGATGGTTATTAAAATGTGAACCACTATCACTAATAATAGCTCTTGGACAGCCAAATCCTTAGAAAATATTTATGTGAATTTTTTTTAATAAAACTTTATGATCATTTTTTTTTGTATGGATTACTTCTATCCATTTTGACACGTAGTCAAGAACTACTAAAATAAATGCATATCCTATTGACGATGAAAATGGAACCCATAAAGGTCAATGCCTCATGCATCAAAACTCTCAACTATTAGGATGGGTTTAAGCAATAGTATATCTTTCTTAAAAATGTTTGTGATAGTTTTCATCTTCTTTCTAACGACAACTTATTCACTGATTAATCGAAGATACTTTATTCAATGAATTCATTATCTTTTTATCACAAATCGTTCAATATTTTAGTTACAAATCACGTCGATGAGATTTTCACTGATGATTGAGCAATTCTAGTGGCTTAATCCTTCACCGGCGATCTATAAGAGAGTTATAATTTATCAAATAAAAATATAAGTTTTTATCTTTAGTAAGGTTCAAACTTGTGTCAGTCACCCATCTGCATGAAAGAGATTGAAATAAATACTCTAATACCTTTATATAGTGACATCATCAGGGTATATCTCTTATAACTAAGAGGTATTTTAGATATTAAAATCTTCTAAATTATTTTGAGAGAAGGTGTGACATGGATTTAGTCCCACATCAATTGTATGTCAAAGTTTTAGACAAATATATAGTAATATCATATTTTAAAAGAATGAGTCCCTTTCTCTCATATGTACGACCACTCTTTGCCTCACAACTAGCTGGCCACTAGTGATGTGGAAGGGGAGTGGCATATGCATGTCCCTATTATTCCACAAGCATTTGAGCCCTTACTCATCACTCCTCCTTAACTACATTTTTGACCCACTTGCGAGCCTAGCTTGCAAGTGGGTCCCCCCTTTTTTTATTTTTTTATTTTATTTTCTTTTTTTATTTATCTCAAAAATAAGATTATAAAAATCATATAAATTCATATAAAATCACATAATTAGCCAAAAAATCACATTAATCAACTAAAAATTACTTTTCATAATTTAACGTAAATATAAGTCTATTTATCATGAGTTAAGGCTAAAACTATATGATTTATTAATTTTTAACTCATAATAATGAAGACTGATTACTAACTATTATGAAGAATAAGATGATCTACCTAGAGATGAGTCACTACCTCTTAGGAGCACACTGGATATAATAAAGAGCCTTTTGTTGTGTGAACTTGAGGATGGAGCCCTCTAAAATACACCTCACCTCTATCCAACATATCTTTACTAGATGATAGTTGCTAGAGATTCGAAAGTGAACATATTTTTACTCCACTGAGTGACAATCGTCATAGATGATTTATCAACTCATTTTATTGATTTTTAAACTACACAAGAAGATTTAGAGATTATTCACATCATTCATGTTCAAGAAGCACTTTTGAGGTTGTGAACATCACATGATAACCCTCTAGATCACATAGAATTTCAACAATCATTGCCACGAAGTCAGAACTCTATCATTCATGTTTTAAAATTTATTGCTTCTTAAATTAGTGATATTTTGTGTTATTTCAAGTTTTGAAAAATTGACTCATTAAATTATGATGTCTTACTTTTACAAATCTTAATTTGGTCAATTAAATCATCTATAATCACTTATGAAAGAATTATTGACCAAAACTCTATTTTCACCTAAATCACATCTGTCTTTTGACATCATCTTAACATCAATACCTAAATTTCTCTCTTTTGAAAATTTTTAAATATATTTTAATTTATTATTTTAGTATAAAAATCATAAAAAATTATATTTTTTCAATTTTTTATAAAATCATAGAAGATCTTAACTTACATCCTTGTGATTGATATAGAAATTTCTCATTATTTTTAATTTTTTTGATAAATTATAATTAATTTATTTTTAATAAAATATTTCTAAAAAAATCTAAAATTTGATATTTTTTAGTTTTATAAACTTTAAATTTATTGAATTTATCATACAATGATTAAGTTATGTTAATGGGTTACCTTGAGAAGTGTTGGTATAATGAGATATGATTTGTACTTGATGCTTACCACGAGAATTCAATGTCTTAAGCCAAGCAAATATATTGAGAATCAATTGTACTTTAAACTAATACCTTAAAAATAATACTTAGCCTAAACTCAAACCATTGTAGACATTGTTAGGAGATTAGTAATCATCTAAAATGGGGTGTGTGTGTTAAGGTATCATTCTTGTATTCAGATTAGAGGTAAATAATAAACAATAATGTATGAACTAAAGTTAAATTTAATAAAATAGAATGAAAAACATGAAACCTAAGTTTAGAAGGTATATCAAAAATTTGATTTAAATTTACAGATCAGCCATTAACTTACACCCTAATGCAATAGCCAAGTCATTGCCTTGAGAAATATGTGTTACTTTTTTTATAGTCAATTGTTGTTGGACTTGATGAAGAAGACTCAAGGTGACCTGCTAACGGGCTACACACACTAGGCCCAAATTTAAGGTTCATTAAAGAGAAGTATAAAATAGAAGAGAGGAGGAGAGAGAAAGGGTGGTGATTGGTTGGGAGCTAGGGCATGGGGCAGTGGTGGCTGGCCTCCCTCTACATGATAGGTGGAGACAGTCACAATGGTAGCTGTGATGGTGATGGCACAACAGCGGTGAGTTGATGGCGATGGCAGCTGTGAGCTCTCCTCTTGTGTGATAGGCAAAGGAGGAGTTGGGCTTGACGGCGACGGTGCAGTGGCAGCGGCAAATAGTGATGTTGGTTGTGAACTCCCCTCTTCCATGACAAGCAGAGGAGCCTAGGGTGATGGTGGTGATTGTCGCATCTACGACAATAGCGACAGCTGTGATGGAGCAATGAGCTGAGCACAATGGTGGCATGCATTCAACAACAATATTGACCTGTCTTCCCACTTCCAGAAATTGTGCTCTCCTCTTGAGTGGCAGATGGAGTGAGAAGTCAAGGGAAAAGGGAGGGTGGTTCTGAAAATTGAGTTTATTTTATTTAAATTCGTCCATTAGTTAGAGGTTTTGTCATCTTAGTGGTATGAGTGACAAATGCATAGCTAGAGTTGCTTTTTGATTGTATTAGTTACTAAGAAGTCTTTATTATCATGAGTTAATAATTAGTAAATAATATAGTTTTAGCCTTAACTCATGATAAATAGACTTATATTTGTGTTAAAGTGTGAAAAATAGTTTTCAGTTGATTAATGTGAATTTTTGGGTAATTATGTGATTTTATATGATTTTTACAGTCTTACTTTTGAGATAAATAAAGAATAAGAAATAAAAATAAAAATATTATAAAATAGAGGGACCTGTCAGCCAGTCGGGCCCGCAAGTGGGTCGGGGAGTAGCCACGAGTAGGGGCTCGAGCGGCTTGGACCGATAGGGGCACATGTGAGCCACTCTCCTTCCACATCACTGATGGCCAGCCGACTATGGGGCAAGGAGTGGTTGTACATACGAGAGAAGGGATTTTGCTTAGAAAGCTAACATTACTATATATTCGCCCCAAAAATTGGCACACAACTAATGTAGGACTAAACCCACGTCACACCTTCCTCAGAAGAGGTGGGCGACCAGTGTGGGTTCGCGTCTTTCTAAAGTCAAAAGTCATATATTTTTCTCTAATTATCGTGACTTTTGTGTAGATCGCCGGTGAAGGATTAAGTAACAAGAATCGCTGAATCATTGGCAAAAATCTCGTCAACACGATTCATAGAGCATTGCTACTAAAATTCCTGAACGATTCACAATAAAAGGATCGTGAATCCATCAAGTAAATCATCTCCGATTGATCGACGAACAAGCCGTCGTTAGGAAGAAGACAATCCACCAAGAGATGAGTCGCCACCTCCTGAAAGCGTACCAGATGCGATGAAGAGCCTCCTCTTGCTACGCGGACCTGAGGATGAAGCTCCTTGACATGCACCTTGACGTGACTCAGTCGTTGTATATTAAATCACAGAAATCTAAAATTTATAAAACTAGAAAATACAAATTTTTACATATTTAGAAGTATTTCTAAATAAAAATATCAATTATAATTCAATAAAACTTCCAAAAATAGTAGTGATTTTCCAAGTCGATCATAGGGATGTAATATAATATCTGGTAATTATTTAGAATTATTCTCAATGAATATGATTTTCTATGAATTTTATACTAGGAAATAAAAAGAAAATATATTTAAAATTCACAAAAAAGGGAAATAAAGGTGCGGACATCAGGATGACGTCAACACCTAGCAAATGCGAATCGGGCAGAAATAGAGTTCCACCCGGCGATTCTTACGTAAGCGATTACATATGATTTAATTGATCAAATTAAGATCTATAAAAGCTGAAAGAATCGTAATAGAATAAAGTATATTTTGGTAAATTAAAATCATAAAAACTATCACTAAATGAAGCGTAAAGTAAGTTGAAAGTAGGAAAACAAAGTTCCAACGTCGCGACGGCAATACTTTTGTGATGGATCAGAATCCTCAACATTCCGGAGGATTGTCATGTAGTGTCTACGGCCTCGAAGACTCTCCTTGGACAAAGATGATGTGGGCAATCTCTAGATCTTCTCGCGAAGTCTAGAGATTAACAAAATGGGTCATTGCGTCATTTCCAACGGCTGTCACCTGGTGGAGTGGAAAAATGACGACTTTGCGGCTCTCCAGCAGCTGTCACCCGACAGAGAGTAGCTGGATAGAGGTGGGATGCATGTCAAGGAGCTTCATCCTCAAGTCCGCACAGTAAGAGGAGGCTCTTCATCGCATCCGGTAAGCTCTCAGGAGGTGGCGACTTATCTCCTGGCAGATCGTCCTCTTCCCGATGACAGCTTATTTGTCGATCAATCAGAGATCATTTACTCGATGGATTGCAATCCTTTTATCGTGAATCGTTCAACAATTTTAGTAGCGATGCTCTGCAAATCGTGTTGACGAGATTTTCGCTGATGATCTAGTGATTCTCATTACTTAATCCTTCACTGGTGATCTGCAAGAAAGTCACAATAGTTAGATAAAAATATATGAATTTTGACTCCAGAAGGATTCAAACTCGTGCCCGTCGCCCGCCTCTGAGGAAGGTGTGACGCAAGTTTGGTCCCACATCAGTTGTGCGCCGATTTTTCGGGCGAATATATAGTAATGTTAGCTTTCTAAGCAAAGTCCCTTCTCTTGCGTGTACGACCACTCCTTGCCCCACAGTCAGTTGGCCACCGGTGACGTAGAAGGGGAGTGGCGCACACGTGCCCCTATCGATCCAAGCTAAGCCGCTCGATCCTTTGCTCGCGGCTACTCCCTGATTACGCTTCCGACTTGCTTGCGGGCCTGGCTGGCCAGTGGGTCCCTCATTTTGTAATATTTTTATTTTTATTTCTTGTTCTTTATTTATCTCAAAAGTAAAACTATAAAAATCATATAAAATCACATAATTACTCAAAAATTCACATTAATCAACTGAAAACTACAAATCATACTTTAACACAAATATAAGTCTATTTATCATGAATTAAGGCTAAAACTATATTATCCACTAATTATTAACTCATGATAATGAAGACTTATCACACCCCACCTCTATCCAACTCTTCTCTGTCAAGTGACAGTAGCCAGAGAGCTGCAAAGTCGCCGCTTTTCCGCTCTGCCGGGTGACAGCTACCGGAGATAACCCAACAACCCATTTCATTAATCTCTAGACTTCGCGAGTAGATCTAGAGATTACCCACATCGTCTTTGTCCAAGGAGAGCCTTTGAGGCTGTGGACACTACACGACCATCCTCTTGAACGCTCAAGATTCTAGTGCATCGTCGACACATCCTCGTCACAACACTAGAACTCTATTTTTCTACTTTCAACTTACTTTACACTTCATTTAGTGATAGTTTTTGTGATTTTAATTTACCAAAATATACTTTGTTCTATTACGATTCTTCCGGCTTTTACAAATCTTAATTTGATTAATTAAATCGTTTGTAATTGCTTACGTAGGAATCACGGGGCAAAACTCTATTTCTGCCCGATTCACATTTGCCAGGCACTGACGTCATCCTAACATCCGCACCCTTATTTCCCTTTTTTGTGAATTTTAAATATATTTTCTTTTTCATTTCTTAATATAAAATTCATATAAAATCATATTCATTGAGACAAATTCTGAATAATTACTAGATATTATATTACATCTCTATGATCGACTTGAAAAATTACTACTATTTTTGAAAGGTTTATTAAATTATAATTGATATATTTATTTAGAAATACTTCTAAATATCTGAAAATTTATATTTTCTAGTTTTATAAATTTTAGATTTACGTGATTTAATATACAACGACTAAGTCACATCAATTACTCTGTTTTATAACTACAATACTATTTATTCTACATATTAAAATCCTACTTGAGTGACAGATAAGGAGCATTTGGTTTTAAATTTGAGTCTATTCATTAAATTTTATTTTCGTCCTTGGGTGAGAGCTGAGGACGATTTTACTTAAGATTGAGTTTGACTTCATTTTTTTAATTGTTTTAGGTTGAGTTTAATATCACCTTATGTAGAGAAGGTGAATCAACCATTCAACTAGTAGTTGTCCTTGTGGATCGGCCTGAACCACTAAGAACTTAAGACTGATATCTTCTATTTTTGAGGTTGCATGTAAGTATTGAATTTGAATCATTTTAATTTAAAGACTAAAACGTGGACATGTGCTCACCCCCTATTTATAACGTAGGGTTAGGGGGAGCACCTAGGGACAAGACATAATGCCCTAAGCTGAAATCTACTTTTAGGGAGTGACTCTCTTAGACTTTGTGACAAGTCATCATAGATATAGATATGTGTACCTATAATGCATCTGAGATGATCATTCTCCACAAATTCCATCAAAATGTCTACATGAGCTGGCAAACAAGGTGAGCCCCTAAAAAGAAAACAATATAAACTATTTCTCAACACACTCAAGAGGAAGGTCATCTAACATGACTTAGTCATTGTATAGTAACTCACGCAAATTTAAAATATATAAAACTAGAAAATATAATTTTTTAGATATTTAAAAGTATTTATAAATAAATATATTAATTATAATTCAATAAAACTTCTAAAAATAGTAGTAATTTTTCAGGTCAATCACAGAGATGTAGTATAATATCTGGTAATTATTCAAAAATTTACTCAAAGCTGGCTGACCACTAGTGATGTGGAAGGGGAGTGGTGCACACGTGCCCCTATCGGTCCTAGCCGCTCAAGCCCCTACTGACAACTCCTCTTTAACTGCACTTTTGACCCACTTACGGGCCCAGTTGGCCGACAGGTCTCCCCCATTTTGTTTTATTTTTATTTTTATTTTTTTTCTTCATTTATCTTAGAAGTAAGATTATAAATTCATATAAAATCATATAAAATCACATAATTACCCAAAAAATTCACATTAATCAATTGAAAACCACTTTTCACACTTTAATTAATTGAAAATTCATATTAACTCATGATAATGAAGACTTTTCAATCTCTCTCTCTCCTTCTCTCTCTCTCTCTCTCTCTCTCTCTCTCTCTCTCTCTCTCTCGTGAAACTTTTCTCTCTCTCCATCCACGTGAGATTTCTCTCCTCCTCCCTCTTTCTCTTCCTTTCACAAGAGATCTCATCCCTTCTCTTTGGTGAGAGCTCTCTCTCCTCCTCTCTCTTTCTCTCCATTTCACAAGAGATCTTATCCCTTCTCTCTCTCGTGAGAGCATTGATAATGCATAAATAATACATTATATATGAGGTATATCATATCAAAGCTCGTGATTTTAAGATGCAAAATTCTTAATTTACTAATTAATTCTCATGTTTAGGGCATGCATTGACATTCATACACATTTTACATATTTCATTCATTTCTCATTATATTATACATTTTTAGATACCGTATATACATCGTGTGAGAACACGATGTAATTCCTTGTCTTCTAACCATGTGAGCTTCATATGTTCAGCGTTAGCTTATAGCTTATTAAGGAGCAAAGACTGCACTTGGTCATGGAGTGAAGAGTCATGAGTTTAAAGCTCATAATCACATAAGGAGAAGCAAGTGAATTGAGATCAAATGAAGAGTTAAGGACATAACGTCCATATTTACTTAGAGGGTGTCATCCAAAGAGGAGAAAAGGAGGATCCACTGCTCACTTAAGAGAGAGGAAGCATTGATTCAATAGTTGAGATGCATATTTATCAAGAGGCACATGAGAAAACATGAAAGAGGATCCACTGTCCACGCAAGAAGGAAGCAGCTCAGTCGTGGATTCAAGGGTTAATCGTGAGTTGTAAGGAATAGTAAGAGAATGAGGGGTGTCGTTGTATACATACCATGTATCAACGATGAAAAACATAGCTTATCTTAGTGGAACTTCAGGCAGTTGCCATCTCAACAAGGTTTGAATGGTCTAACATGACTCAATTGTTGTATAGTAAATCACGTAAATTTAAAATTTATAAAACTAGAAAATATAAATTTTCAAATATTTAGAAGTATTTCTAACTAAATATATCAATTATAATTCAATAAAACTTTTAAAAATAATGGTAATTTTCCAAGTTGATCACAAGGATGTAGTATAATATCTAATAATTATTTAGAATTATCTACAAAAAATACTATTTTTATGAATTTTATATTGAGAAATAAAAAGAAAATATATTTAAAATTCACGAAAAAGGGAAATAAGGGTGCAGACATCAAGATGACTTCAATGCTTGACGAACACAAATCGAACAGAAATAGAGTTCTACTCGGTGATTCTTACTTAAGTGATTATAGATAATTTAATTAATCAAATGAAGATCTATAAAAGTCAGAAGAATCGTAATTGAACAAAGTATATTTTGATAAATTAAAATTACACAAATTATCACTAAATGAAGCATAAAGTAAGTTGAAAGTAGGAAAATAGAATTCTGGCGTCACAGCAGTAATGCGTCAATGATGCACTGGAATCCTAAGCTTTCGGGAGGATAGTCATGTAGTGTCCATGGCCTCGAAGGCTCTCCTTGGATAAGGATGATGTGGGCAATCTCTAAATCTCCTTGCAAAGTCTAGAGATCAATGAATTGAGTCGTTAAATCATCTCTGGTAGCTGTCACTCGACAAAGTAGAAAAATGACGACTTTGCAACTCTCTAGCAGCTGTCACCCAATGGAGAGGAGCTGGATGGAGGTGGGGCGCGTCTCAGGGAGCTTCATCCTCAAGTCCACACAGCAAGAGGAGGCTCTTCATCGCATCTGGTATGTTCTCAAGAGGTGGCGACTCATCTCCTAGCGGATCATCCTCTTCCCAACGACGGCTTGTTTATTGATTAATCAGATATGCTTTACTTGATGGATTCACGATCCTTTTATCGTGAATCATTTAATAATTTTAGTAACAATGCTCCGCGAATAGTGTTGACGAGATTATTGCTGATGATCTAGTGATTCTAGTTGCTTAATCCTTCATCGGCAATCTATAGAAAAGTCTTGATAATCAGATAAAAAATATGAATTTTGGCTCTAGGAGGATTCAAACCCATGCTGGTTGCCTGCCCTTTCAGAAGAAGGTGTGATGCGGGTTTAGTCCCACATTACTTGTGCGCCAATTTTTCGAGTGAATATATACTAATGTTACATTTCTAAGCAAGCCCCTTCTCTCGTGTGTACGACCACTCCTTGCTCCACAATCGGCTGGCCATCAGTGACATGAAAGGGGACTAGCACACACATGCCTCTTTGGTCCAAGCTGCTTGAGCCCTTACTTGCAGCTACTCCCTAATTGTGCTTCTGACCCACTTACAGGCCTAATTGGCCAGCGGGTCCCACCATTCTATAATATTTTTATTTTTATTTCTTTTTCTTCATTTATCTCAAAATTAAGACTGTAAAAAATCATATAAATTCATATAAAATCATAATTACCTAAAAATTCACGTTAATTAGCTGAAAACTACTTTTCACACTTTAACACAAATATAAGTCTATTTATCATGTCTTAAGACTAAAACTATATTATTTACCAATTATTAACTCATGATAATGAAGACTTATCACACCCCCCAACTTAAATCATTGCTAGTCCCTTAGCAATGGAATTACGAAAATAAAAATTTATAAATTTCAAACATCATATTTCAATATATAAAAAATACAATTAAAAATGATGCACCTTTAGACACTTTTGACTCTTATATCAAGTATTTAAGAATGATGTAAAGCACTTAAATGTTTAAGTACTCCTTGAAATAACAATCTAGACTTCACTTCTTCTATTCACATCTTTATGACTTCTTCACTCATAAATATATTTAGAAGATATTCTAATTATCAATAATCATCCAATAATAATATTGATCTTACATTTTCCTTTTCCATGGCTTGATTTTTGAAGTTTACATTATATTTCTTCCTTCTTTATATATATATATATAGTGGATAAGTAGCTTTTCTTGTAGACAAATTTTGATAATAAGAATGATGTCTCACACCCTCCATGTGTACTCTTAATTTTTAGGGCTTTCACTTTATTTACTTAATTTTTCTATACACGATTTTCAACAATGAGAATGATGTCTCACACCCTCCATGTGTATTCTTCATTTCTAGATTTTTTACATTACTCTCTTTTTTTTTCGAAATAAGTGATTTCTCCTCATAAGTCCTATAGATCAGGGTGCAAAAATCTCTATTAAACTCAAATGATCAATCAAATTTTCACATCAAGTAAATACTATCCACTAAGATCATGAAGTGAAAATTTGTAAAATCAAATCCATGTTATCTATCATGTATCCAAGGAGTATTCTAACATTTCATGCTACTAGATCATTCTTTTGACTCAATAATCATCTTCCTAGTATCTTTTGATATCAATGAGTCTAATTGATTTAATTTTTCATGCATGCAATATGATGTAAGAAATTTATAAATTAGATAGTTTTGATGGTTCTGTTTTCTATTTTCACTTTTGTTTTTAACAACAATAAATTTGTCAAAAATAAATTAAAATTATCCTCTTTATAGCTGTAATTTTGAATTTCAGTAGTATATGTCTAGGGGATTGAAATGTGAGAAAAGGGTCTCTAGAATTTCAAATTTCGGGCTGTTTTGTGTTTGCTATTTTTGACAGTGTGTTGTTCTTGACAGAAAATAGGAAATAGATGTTGTAGTTTTTCCAAATTTTATCTTATTTTTTATTTTTTCAGTTGTTGTTCTAATACAAACACATGTTTTTAATCATCCTACAGCATAAATTAATAATGAATACTTCACTCCCCAACTTAAAAATGACATTGTCCACAATGACACAGAAAAATCAAAATAGAATATGTAGAAAATATAATTTTCAAGTGAAACATGCATATATGCAAAGTTAAGCATTAAAACTGTTATCATAAATGATAAAGCTCATAAAGACATCACCTCAACCTCATTTTTAATTTTCCACTTCATCTTACACTCCTCATGTACTTATTCGAAAAAACAAATACATAAACAAGTACTACGAAATTCTAAGAAAAACAGAGCTTAAAAAAAATAAATCAAACAGAATGAAATAAAAACCATGGGTTGCCTCCAATGTAGTGCTGAATTTAACGTCTTTAGTTGGACAGCTCTTAGATCATATAAGATGATATATGGCCATCAAAATATATTTGTATCCCAAGGTAAGTTTCATGATATTCTTTTTCAGATTTAGCATAAATTCATATACTTCATATATATACCTTGACATACTTTCAGCCAAAATAAAATGAAAATTAAAAAAAAATCTCAAAAATAATATTTTCATTTTGAAAAGAATCTTTCCTCATTTCTATCTTGTTTTGTAAGGCTCTCATTCATTAATAAATACTTTCTATTAATAGACCATAAAATGTGATCTGGCTATATAATTTTCAAATTACCTCTTACCTAATCTAAAATTTTTTCATGTAAATTGATATCTCTAATTCTTCCACTCACCCATTTCTTAATGTGTTTTTGTATCTACATAATCTTCCCCTACTCCATTTTATCTTATATACATATTTGTTCAATTTGCGATGAGTGAAATATTTCAAGCTTAGAAATAATTCTAATGGGCTGTGGGTTTTGAAAGATAGAAGTATTGTCTTCTTTAATCTCAGATCTAATGAATTCAGTAAAATTTAAATTTTCTCCTCCATTAGTTGAATTAACTCTTTTTCTAGCTTTTCGTTTCTCAACTCATCAAATTCTTCATCTTCCTAAGAGTTATCTTTTAATTTCTGTATATGATATACATCATCATCCTCACTATCAACATTCATGGCTACAAGATTATGATTAGATTTATTAATTTTGTCTCCGATCTCCCAAATCAACTAATTTTTTCTCACCTAAAATATGTTTTTCTTCATTTATGTCCTTACTCCCTTCCACTAAAATTTGGATGATCTTTCCATAATCAGCTGTTGTCTCTTCATCTAAGGGCTCTTTCTCCTCATCATCCTCACTATATTCATTCATCAATTGTGATCAATAAATAATTGTATTCAAAATTTTTGCTACTATATTTTCAGTCTTAATATTCTCATTTACTTCTAATGACTCATCAATTTTTTATAATAATTGGAAATAAGGATCAGGTAAAATATTCTCACTCAATATATTCACTACCCTAACATTTTTATTTCATAGGTTTTTTTCTAAATTTATCCAGCTAGACTATCCTTGCTGAAATTTTATTGTTGGAGGGTTCCTTGGATTTTCTATGGGCTGACTAAGTAGTTGTCCCTCTTCTCTCTTATTCTCAAGAGCCTCTATAATTTGTTTCTGATGCAGCATCATTTGATTCATAGTTTGTTGCATCATTTGGTTCATAGTTTGTTTCATCATTTGGCTCATTTGCTGCATCATTTCTATAGCATCAGGTTGGGTTTGAGAGAACTTATTCTTTTTAAATCTATTTTCTTATTTTGGACGAAATTCAAAGTTTGAATTGGGTATAAGTACTTCTAGATTTTGAATATTATTTGGGTCTCTCCATGAAAAATTATTCCTCTAATTAAGATTATAAGAATTTAAAAAAAGTTTCCTATTTCTATTAAAACCATGAGCTACTTGCACTTGTTATTGCATAGGGTGAAATGATTGATCTAAATTATAGTATTGAAATTCAGAATAATCATTTTCACCATACATAGGACATGTACTATTTGAATTAAATTGAAGGTTAAGAGGCTTTCTAATATTGTCAATAAGTAAATTAAGTTTTTCTAATCTTTGATTAATCTGATTAACCTCATTTCTAAATTTAGAATCATCATCATGATGCAATTCATAAATTCCTCTCTTCTTATCCCTATCATATAATTCAAAAGAGACTTGATCTCTTGAATTTTTACTTAAATTCTCATAAAGACTATAAATCTCATTAGGGGTTTTCTCCATAAAAGCTCCTCCACATATAGAATCAACTATATTTCTATGTTGTTCTAATAATCCATCATAAAAAATTCTATTGGGCTGTCACTTACGTATAACATAATGAGGAAACTTTCTAACTAAATCTTTGAATGCTTCTCATGTCTCATGTAAATTTTCTCTTGGTCTTTGAGAAAAACTCCATATATATTTTCTCATATTTTGAGTTTTTTCCTAAGGGATAAAATTTTTGAAGAAAGGCTTGTTCTATATCTTTCTAGCTAGTTAATTCTCTATCTAATGTGGATAGTCAATGGTTAGCTTTGTCCCTAAGTGTACGAGGAAATAATTTCATCTTAATAATTTCTAATGTAACTTGAGGGAGATTAGCTAAATCACAGACCATATGAAATTTTTCTAAGTGCTGATGAGGTTCCTCTAAAGGCAATCCATAAAAATTAGGGAGCATTTGAAAAATTACTAGATTTATTTCGAATTTAATAGTGGGTGCTAATGGAATGTTAATATTGGATGCTCTTTGAAATGAATCAGGGATATAATAATTTTTCATGACTATAGGATTTTTCTCAATTTGACCTATACTTCTTTCAGGATCTATCAAAATTATTTTTTTCTTTCAGATTTTTAATTTTGAATGAAATAATGAAAAGATTTTCTAGCCTTAGATGTAAGGATCTTCTATCATGCATAAAAAATTAAAAAAATCGAGGAAAAAAAGTTTAGTAATTGGTACCCTCCTACAGTATGCTCTAGTCTTTGCCTTGCTTCTCTTTGTTCCCTTTAAAAAAAAAAAATCAGCAAAAAGAAAATAGAACAAGAGTTAAATTATTTTGTGTACTCTAAGAGAAAAATAGAAAGACTGTAATATTTATCAATATTTTTATTTTTATTTTTTTCTTCATTTATCTCAAAAGTAAGAGTAAAAAATTATATAAATTTGTATAAAATCACATAATTACCCAAAAATTCACGTTAATCAATTGAAAACTACTTTTCACACTTTAACACAAATATAAGTCTATTTATCATGCGTTAAGACTAAAATTATATTATTTACTAATTATTAACTCATGATAATAAAGACTTATCAGGGTCCCAAGCTCCATACCTCTCAACGACCCTCAAAATTGACTCATCAAGTATTTGTTCTCTCTCTTCTATCTTTCCTCCTTTTTCTCCACTTCCCTTCTTTTATTCTTCTCACTTCATCCTTCTATTTTATTATTTCTATTCAATATTAATAAAATATTAAGAATTACTTTATATTTAAATTAAATTAATTTTCACGACAGATTAATCAATCTCTTTGTGTTCGACTTGAGACTTACTTCTATACTAGTATTTTATTAAGTCTTAGTCACAAATATTATTAGATAGTGATCATTTAAACATAATGACAAGTGCACACTATAAATTGTTTAAGCACAAAGGTCAACTAAGTTGCATTTCATTTATAATGGATGTGTTCCTACTTTTGAACATCATCTCCACTTTCCTCAATTGGGTTTGTTTCCATAAGTCTTAAAGGTCAACTAACCATTGCTCATTGTTAATCATTACTCAATAGAAGAAGTGGGCTCGACTTGCCCATCAGCCCACAATGACATGATTGACCAATGGAAGGCCCTACCTCTCTCCCTCTCTCTCTCTCTCTCTCTCATTATCAAATAATGGTCACTTAATTAAAGCCTCCATTTCTCTTGCTCTAGGGGGCTCTCTAGTCCACCATGCTCTCTCTTTTTGTAGAGGTGAGAGCCAAAATTTGTTGACTCACGAATCATTGTACCTAGCATATTCTCTCTCTTGTAGAGGTGAGAACAAAATTTGTTCACTCACAAATCATTGCAAACTAGTATGCTCTCTCTCTCACTTCCTTATAAAAGACTACAATATGTGAACTCAGTGTTCAATTTAGTGGCTGGTTGATCTCATAATGTCTCAAGACTAACAAGACACCTACTACCTTCAAGTTACTTCTGAGCTTTATTTGTATGTCTTTTAGTTTAATTTTGCCCAAATGTATCTGATATGACCCTATTATTTACATATAGAAGTCATGAGAATGAGTCACATGAACGGCATGTGTGAGGGCTATAAATATAGCAAAAGGGGGGGAGGGTCATAGAGAGGAAGATGAATCAGAACTTGGAGAGGTAAGAAAATCCTTTCAAATTCATTCCCCACCCCTTACTCTTCTTCCTCTCTTTCTTTTTCTTATATCCCGACAGGACTGTCATCTCAATGTTCTATCCCACATTATTGCCTAGATTTTGTGATTCAATAAAGCATGTCCTCTTTGATTTCACTCAGATCTGATCCTTTCAAGGAGGATCATATCATTGGTATTAGAACCACGATCTTCCACTTTTTTCAAGAATCATGATGCCAAAAGTAGCCAATGCTTGTTTGAAGCCCTAGAAGTAGACAACAAGAATTCTATAGGTGGATCATTTCAGGATCATTTAAGATATGAAAAAATCAAGAGAAGAATTCACAAATCTGACACATCAACTCCTACAAAATGTGCAATAGTTTCAACTATGGTATGTGTTCGATTTGATGCCTGAGAGAAGATGGAAACCCCCATTCTACAGCCAACATAGTATTCCATTAGAATAGACAAAATAACAATCTGAGATACAACCTCCTTTCCTTCCTCAAGAACCTATTCCAAATGGATCTACAAATAGGTCACAATGTCATTCAAATCACCCGAAAGGAGAGATACTAGTATTCCATAGTGAAAATTATGAAGGTTTGTTGAGCTATACGATTTATTTTTTCAGGTTAAATAAGGTAAATGAATGAGACGAATTAGAGATGGCTATGATAAAGATCAAAGGTCTGACACTAGAGTGGTACCTATGGAAGGATGAAAGATATTAGTTCCACAATTGACAAGATTTTAAGGTTCAATTAGGAAAATATTTTGCTATTACTAACATAGGTGACAAAATTCTTAAATATTCAACATGAAAAATGAATTTAAGAATATTGAGCTAAAAATGAACATTTATCTTCTTACTTGCCAAAACTCTAAGATGTTGTAATAGAGAATACATACATGAAAGGATTGAAATCAGATATTCAAGTAGAATTGAGTTGCATGAGTCTAGTGAGATTGATGGAATGATGGACAAATTAGTGGAGGTGGAGCATTTATCCACACCCTATGGGAAGATTGGGATAACCATCTGCCCAAATCTTTCCAGCAAGGGGTCAATTAAGATTGTTGATAGTCATTTACCCTCATTTCTAGTGAACAAGAAAAGAATAATAACATGTCCTCCTTAGAATAGAAGCCCAAGGGTAATCCTCCACCTCAAGTGACAAGGAAAGACAACCAGTACCACAAGTGTATCACCTCAACTGATGTAAAATATCAGATTCATCATGAAAAGGGCTATGTTATCATTGTGAAAAAAAAATTGGTCCATGACATCGCTGCAAGAAAGAACTCTAGATTCTAATAGTTTGCGAAGATGATCAAGAATCTAATTATGTCATTCTATATGATTTTAAAGATGATATAGAGCAACAAACATAAGAAGGAACATTATTTACAGCATGTCTCATTGAACTAAGTGGTAGGACTCGCTCAAACAAGAACTATAAAGATAGAAGGAACTTTGCAGGGGCATGTTATCACCATCTTAATTGATTCAGTTGCAACAAATAATTTCATATGTTCAAAATAATGTGCACGCCTCAAATTACCTCAAATAAAAAGTAGTGAATTATGAAATTCTCATGAAAAATGGTGAGGCCCTACAAGGTACCAGAGTTTATAAAAATGTCCCTCTATAAGTTCATGGTTCAAACATCACTCAAGATTGTTTAACCACTCATGTTGGAAAGTGCTGATGTTATTCATGGAATGCAATGGTTAAGTTCAATATGATAGATGTAGAAAATTGACTATGAATTTCTTAGTAAATGGGGTGTTTAAAGTTCTCAAGGTAGATCCAAAGTTATCCAAACTAGAACTAGCACTAAAGATGTAAGAGAAAGCCATCAAGCAGCAGCCCCCAATCCTACTTGAGTTACATAAAGTCCATATACAAGATGAAACAAAAAGTACCGCTATCGTTTCCTCAATCGGATCTCATTTCATATAGCTATTTCCATTTGCTTCTCACCTAAAGTCAGACTACAGTCAAAGCATGATACATCCTTTACAAACTCATAAAATAACATTTGTCCTTATTACTTTTAAAAATTTCCAGTAATGTGCCTATTGTTTTCCTGGGATAAAAAATTTCCTCCTTCCTCTATTTGCAATGC
The DNA here is from genome assembly GCA_902729315.2 of Spirodela intermedia. NCBI lineage: Eukaryota > Viridiplantae > Streptophyta > Magnoliopsida > Alismatales > Araceae > Spirodela > Spirodela intermedia. Next base: position 3,101,629 of record LR746280.1, read on the forward strand.
ACGACTTTATCTCTCACATCTTATGGTAGGTTTCTTTGTTTTCTTGAGTATCTAGTTTGCTCATCTCTTTTGCACTCTTCTTAGAGTAGTAATGTTCACTGTCTTTCTCTAAGCCCATAAGCATATTTGATGCCACTCTCCTTTTGAGACCCACCCAAATCCTTCTCCTCAACAACCCTTCATGAGCTGTTACTCTTCCCCCAAAAAAGTAATCCTTACCTATTGGGCTCTTTCCAAATTCCAAACACTTACCTGTACTCACCCTTTCATATTGACTTGCTTTCTCAACATGTCATGTTTTTAACACATTAACTAAATCATTGTGAAATGTATAGTATAAATATTTTTCATTTGTTGAATGGAGACTTGATGAGAATATTAGCCAGAAATGTTATGGAGTTGGCAGGAAAGTAAAAGTTTTTTTGTCAAAAATGAAGGTTTTTGCATGGATATAAAACAAGTTAACCTTCTTATAAAAAAATTCTTTTGAATTTCTTAGTAGTAGAAATTCTAGAGGCAATCATTTACCCACATGTGCTTTGAAGGTAGCACTCAGGTTCTGGGTACGCCTCTTAGTATGTGCTACTACTATCCTCTATGCATAGATGTTTATCTTTTGTTCTTTTAAAATGTCTAATGCCATCGACTTTTCTGCAGTCACTTCTAGAGACTGTTGCCCTGGTGGAAGGCATTCTTATTTAGGTGACTGACTTGGTAAGTGGATGTCACTCCCACTTAAAATAATGGCTATACTTCTACAACCTTGATTCATAAAAGCTCAACTATCTGCTTGTTTTTCTTATCTTTTGTCAATTATACTTCATAAAAAGATGCAGATGGATGATATATATTTCACTTCAAGTTGAGAGAAAATTATTTATGTAGTAAACTATTTAAGCAAAAAAGGTCAACTAAGTAGGATATCTTTTATAATGGATGTGTTCCTATTTCTGAACATCATATCCACTTTCCTCCATTGCCTCTATTTTCATCACTCTTAAAGGGACTTGAACGTGAATTATGAGTAATTCATCATCCCTTTTTCAGTTTCTTGACAATTGGTGGCTGGTAGGTGGGTGGGCGGGTGGGCAGGAGGAGGGAGGGCTGCCTCCGGATGGTGGCCGACAAAGAGTTGGAGGAAGTGGCGATGTTGTGCATCAAAGTGCAAGTGCCACCACAGCTAGGAGTTCCTCTTATGTCAGAACAGCCCTTGAGCTCTGGTTCTGCATACTAGAGCAAAATACCGATCGAGTGCATGTGTGTAGGAGAGAGAGTAGGAGATGTATATATATATAAATAAGGAGAGAGAGAGAGAGAAAGAAAGACAAGTCCTGAGCCCACCTAATATGTTACCCAATTTGGGATTGAGCTCAAGTCTGGTCATGCTCTCTCTCTCTCTCTCTCTCTCTCTCTCTCTCTCTCTCTCTCTCTCTCTCTCTCTCTCTCTCTCTCTCTCTCTCTCTCTCTCTCTCTCTCTCTTTGTGGGCATTAGGGAACTGACAACGTGCAAGATGGTGAAGAAAATAGGAAACCAAGGCTTAGGATTTTTCTGAAGCACAAGTGTCTAGAGCTGATACCAATAGAGTGGAAAGGGAATGCTGGTGGATCCCTCCCCCTACTTTGTAAGCTGCAGCTTTAATTTTAATTTAAAATTTTAATTTAAAGTTAAATTTCAATAATAGAAAATCTCCACACACTAACAGCTATAATGTATATTTATTAAATATATCCATTAAATTTCATTTGAGATTTTCTCAAATGATTATTTTTACTTAATTAAAATAGCATATTAAATTATAAATATTAGACCATATTAATTAAGATAAAACTGAAATTTAATTTATCTGAATAGCATTAAATTCTTCCTACACTAAATTTTTTTAATAGATACATAATTATTACAAAAATTTCTTCAAGTTTTTCTAAATTAATTACTTTTACTTATTTAAAATATCATATTGCATTATTAATATTATTTGACATTAATTTAGATAAAAATAAAATAAATGTCAATCCTAATGTGAGAAATTATTTCCCATAGTAACTTATGCATTTTATATATCTATAAATTTAATTATTATAGTAATTTTCTGTCTATTTTTCTAAAATAATTACCCTTAATAAAAACATCATTTTGATTTACCCTTAATTACCCTTAGGTATTAGAACCCTATGATTTTTCCACTGCCCCCGCTTTGCCTCCTCTCTTGGCATCACCTACCCATTCCTAGCGCAATCTCTTGTAGCATTGCCTTGCATGCCTACTTAGTGCCCAATTTGCATAGCCTTGCACGCCTGCCACACCTCTTGCTGCACACACCTACGTGCCCATCTATCGCTTGCCCAATGCCATCTTCCACACTCACCCGATGTCCTGCTATATTTGTACACCTGATGGCACCATCCCACTAGTGCCCCGTGATCGACTATAGGCACCTTACATATTGCCCGACTACCTCTTAGTACCTTGTTGACATGACTTAGTTGTTGTATAGTAAATCATGTAAATTTTAAATTTATAAAACTACAAAAATATCAATTTTTAGATATCTACTAATATTTCTGAATAAATATATTAATTCTAATTCAATAAAACTTTCAAAAATAGTGGTAATATTCTAAGTCAATCATAGAGATGTAATATAATATTGAGTAATTGTTCAGAATTTTTCTTAAAGCATACAAGTTTTTATAAATTTTATACTAAGAAATAAAAATAAAATATATTTAAAATTCACAAAAAAGGAAAATAAAGGTGCAGATGTCAGAATGACATTAGTGCCCAATGAATATGAATTAGGTGAAAATAGAGTTCCACCTAGTGATTCTTATGTAAGTAATTACAGATAATTTAATTGATCAAATTAAGATCTATAAAAGTCAGAAGAATCATAATTGAATGAAGTATAGCTTGGTAAATTTAAATCATATAGATTATCACTAAATGAAGTAAAAATTAAGTTGAAAGTAAAAAAATAAAGTTATAATGTCATAGTAGTGATGTATTGGTGATGTACTAGAATCCTAAGTGTTTAGGAGGATCGTCGTGTAGTGTCCAAGGCCTCGAAGGCTCTCCTTGAACTCTCTTTAGATAAAGACGATGTGAGTAATCTCTAGATCTCTTTATAAAGTCTAGAGATCAATAAAATGGGTCGTTGAACCATCTCTAGCAACTATCACTCGGCGGAGTGGAAAAATGGTGACTTTGTGGTCTCCGGTGGCTGTCACCTGACAAAGAAGAGTTGGATGGAGGTGGGCCGCATGTTAGGGAGCTTCATCCTTAGGTTCATGCACAAGATGAGGTTTTTCATCGCATTTGATACCCTCTCAGAAGGTAGCGACTCATCTCTCGGCCAATTGTCCTCTTTCTGACAACTGCTTATTCATTGATCAATTGGAAACGATTTAGTCAATAAATTTACAATCCTTTTATCACAAATCGTTCAGCAATTTTAGTAACAATACTTTGTGTTCACGTTGACGAGATTTTTGCCAATGATCTAGCGACTCTAGCGGCTTAATCCTTCACCAGCATCTGTATGGAAAGTTGTGATAATCAAATACAAATATAAGTTTTGGCTATGAAAGGATTTGAACCCGCATCAATTGCCTACCTATATGAGAGATATTAAAATAAGTACTCTAATGCCCATATCAAGTGACATCATCATAGTATATCTCAGTTATAATGAAGGGGTATTTTAGGTATTAAAATCTTCAAAACCTTTTAGAAGAAGGTGTGATGTGAGTTTAGTCCCACATTATTTGTGTGTTAAAGTTTTGGGTGAATATATAGTAATATCACATTTGCAAGTAATAAGTTCTTTTCTCTCACATGTACAACCACTACTTACCTTATAGTCAACTAGCCACCAATGATGTGAAAGGAGAGTGACACATATGTGCCTCCATCAATCCTAACTATTCGAGCCCCTACTCACAGCTCCTCTTGACTGTGCTTTTGACTTACTTGCGAGCCCGGCTAGTCGGCGGGTCCCCCCCTTTTGCTATATTTTAATTTTAATTTTTTTATTTATTTATCTCAAAAATAGGACTAGAAAAATCATATAAATTCGTAAAAATCACATAATTAACTAAAAAATCACATTAATGAGTTAAAAATCATTTTTCATAATTTAACATAAATATAAGTATATTTATCATGATTTAATGCTAAAACTGTATTATTTATTAATTACTAACTCATGATAATTAAAACTTATCACACCCCCTAACTTAAATCATTGTTAGTCCCTTAGCAATGGAATTACGAAAATAAAAATTCACAAATCTCAAACATCATATTTCAATGTAGAAAAAAAATATATACAATTAGAAATGATATACCTTTAGATACTTTGGATTCTTACATCAAGTATTTAAGAATGATGTCAAGCACTTAAATGTTTAAACACTCCTTGGAATAACAATCTAGACTTAATTTCTTCTATTCACATATTTATCTCTTCTTCACTCATAGATATATTTACAAGATGTTCTAATTATCAATACTCATCCAAGAACAATATTGATCCTATATTTTTATTTTTTCATAACTTTATTTTTGAAGTTTGCACTATATTTCTTCTTATATATATCTATATATATATAGTGAATAAGTAGTTTTTCTTGTAGACAAATTTCAACAATAAGAATGATGTCTCACACTCTTCATATGTACTCTTCATTTTCAAGACTTTCACTTTATCCACTTATTTTGTAGCAAGTGTTTTTCTATGCATAATTTTTGACAATGAGAATGATGTCCCACACCCTCCATGTGTACTCTTCGTTTCTAGATTTTTCACATTGCTCTCTTTTTTTTCGAAATAAATGATTTCTCTCACTCTCGCGCTCTCTGTGTGCCCCTTACCAGAGTGGAGAATAGGGGGAGAAGGAAGTAGTCGACCAGTAGTAGAGTGACACCAACGGCCGAGCGCGCATGATGAGAGGGGGCGGAAAGGGGTCATTTAATCTTTTAAAATGAGTAGTACGTAACGAGCTCTCCGGTCGACACGTCACTAGTGGCTATTGGGGGGGTGGGAAGAAGGCGGATGACTCTCTCTCTCTCTCTCTCTCTCTCTCTCTCTCTCTCTCTCTCTCTCTCTCTCTCTCTCTCTCTCTCTCTCTCTCTCTCTCTCTCTCTCTCTCGCTGAGCATGAACTTCCAGAGTGAGTCTGAGAATGTTCTGAATGGTGCTACTGAGGTGGCTCATCTCAGGATGGTCCTCATATCGACCAGTATTTTTTTGAAGTTGCTGCATTTGGCGTGCAGCCAGCCTACCACATATGGGATTTTTTGGCCAATCTCGCGTGCAAGTGAATGAGTGAGTATTCTCGCCCTCTACAGTGCTTTTAGTTTCTAGAATATCTTAGGAGACTTTTGGCTGGTGGGCGTCTTACAATGATGATCATCATAAAAACGAGAATAGTAATGATAATATGGCGGCCACTAGGTGAGCACGGAATATATTTCGGGCCATGACAGCTAAAATCCCTACATTGTTTTTAATTCTCTTTATTAGAGTGGACTGAATGGAACAGGATTCTTAAAAATAAATAAATTTCAAGAGCTATTTCGGTCCATTTTAGTTATTTGTTGTTCTTTTGATGCTCTCTACTCTTGTAGGTTTTTCTTGATCATTTGCAGTGCTCCATAAGTTGACAGAAAGTTATTTATGTAGTAAATTGTTTAAGCACAAAGGTCAACTAAGCAGCATGTCTTTTATAATGGATGTGTTCCTACTTCTGAACATCATCTCCGCTTTCCTCAATTGGCTCTAGTTCCAGCACTCTTAAAGGGACTCGAACGTGAATTCTAAGCAATTCATCGTGCCTTGTTGGATTTCTTGACAATTGGTGGCTGGTTGGTAGGTGGGTGGGTGAGTGGGCAGGAGGAAGGGGCGCCTCTGGAGGGTGGCCGGCAAAGAGTCGTAGGAAGTGGCGACGTTGTGCGTCAAGTGCAAGTGCCGCTGCAGCCAGGAGTTCCTCTTCCGTCAAAATAGGCCCTAAGCTTTGGTCTCTTCTGCATACCAAAGCAAAATACCAATCGAGTGTGCATGTATGCAAGAGAGAGGGCGGGAGATGTATATATATATAAATGTATAAATATATAAATAAGGAGAGAGAGACAGAGATAGAGATAGAAAGAGACAAGTCCTGAGTTCACCTAATCTGGTATCCAATTTGGAATTGGGCTCAAGTCCGGTCATGCTCTCTCTCTCTCTCTCTCTCTCTTTGTGAGCATCAGGGAAGTGACGACATGCAAGATGATGAAGAAAATAGGAAGCCAAGGGCTTAGGATTCTGCTGAAGTGCAAGTGTTTGGAGCTAATACCAACAAGGTGGAAAGGGGAAGGTGGTGGGTCCCCCCCCCCTTTGTGGGCCACAGCTTTAAATTTAATTTAAAATTTAAAGTTAAAGTTAAATTCCAATATAGACAATCTCCCCACCCTTACTATTATAATGTATATGTATTAAATATATCCAATTAATTTCATTCAATATTTTCTCAAATGATTATTATTAATTAAATAGATAATGTTTGTGTGTAAATACACACACACATATAGAAATATATATATATACGTATATATGTACATATATGTATAGAGAGATAGAGAGAAGTCCAAGTCAGTCCTTGGTATTAGATTAAGCTTGGCCTTTGTAACTTCGGGTCCAATAAGACTATTACTCATTGCTAATTGTTACTCAACACATTTCACAAATCCCTAGATATCAAACATGAACAATTAGTTCAAGACTATTGAGCTAAATATGAACATTTATCTACTTACCTCCCAAAACTCCAAGATGTTGTAATAGAGAATATATACATGAAAGGTTTGAAACTAGATATTCAAGTAGAACTGACTCACATGGGTCTAGTGTGATTGATGGAGATGATAGACACATCAAGGAGGTGGAGCAACATATCCATGCCCTATGAGATGCTTGGGATAACAATCTATGTAAATATTTCTAGCAAGGTATTCTACTTCAATTAAGATTAATTGCAATTGTTTACCTTGATTGCCCAATGAACAAGAAAAGAATAAGAACACATTTTCCTTCTTCAAATGGAAGCCCAAGAGTAATCCTTCACCTCAAGTGATAGGGAAGGACAACCGGTACCACAAGTGGATCACCCTAATTGATGTAGAATGCTAGAGTCATTGTGAAAAGGGGCTTTGTTATCATTATGAAGAAAAACTTAGTCCATGACATCACTATAAGAAACAACTCTAGATTTTAATACTTCGTGAAGATCACCAAGAAACTAATGATACCATTCTATATGATTCAAAAGATAATATGAAGCAACTAGTAGAAGAAGCAACATTATTTATGACACAAGTTTCATTGAACTCAATGGTGGGACTCACTCAAACAAGAACTATGATGAAAGTAACTTTGTAAGGATATGTTATCGCCATATTAATTGATTCAAGTGCAACACACAATTTTATACACTCAAAATTATATGCACGTCATAAATTACCTCAAATAGAAGTAGTGAATTATGAAATTTTCATAGAAAATGGCTAGGCCTGACAAAGTAACAAAGTTTGAAAAGTGTCTCTCTATAAATTCAAGATTTAGACATCATTTTAAGATTTTTTACCACTCACACTGAGAAGTACTGATGTTGTAGTTAGAGTGCAATGATTAAGTTCCACATAATACATATATGTAAATTGAGAAAAGTTTACCACATGATGTTGTTCTTAGTAAATGGGATGTTTCAAGTCTTCAAAGGAAACCCAAACCTATCCAAATCAGAACTCACATTGAAGATGTTGGAGAAAATCATCAAGCGACAGCCCCCAATCTTCCTTGAGTTACATAAAGTACAAATACAAGATGAAACCACAAGCATCACAGTCATTTCCTCAATTGAATCTCATTTCATTGAGTTATCTCCATCTATTTTCTCATGTACAGTCTAATTATTGCTAGAGCATGAGGTGGTCCATTCAATTAATACAAAATGAGATATCTAGCATGTAAGGTGAACAAGAAACTTTCTCCAAGATTTTTTGGATCATATAAGATCCTCACTTAAGTAGGTCAAACAACATACAAGCTTGATCTCCCACCTTGAACATCAATTCATCTAGTATTTCATATATCTCAATTGCAATGGGCCTTATCAACTAATAATTTGCTTTAGCTACTTCCACCTCACTTAGTACATATATGGAATGGCACATCAACCATCAAACAAAAAAAGGATTGTGGAAGACACCTATAGACCTAGAAGTTCTAATAAAATATGCCAATCTACCATATCATAAGTCTTTATGTGAACTGAATCAAAATATTTTTCACCAATTTCCAAAAATTGACTTAGAGTACTAGGTGAATTTGGAGGAGAGAGTAATGATACCATTCCATTATTGACATATAGAAAGCATAAAGAGTCACATGTACAGCACGTATGAGGCCTATAAATACTGCACAAGGAGGGTCGTATGGGGGGAGACGAATTAGAAGTTGGAGAGGCAAGGGACTCCACTCGAATTAATTCCCCACCCCTTACTCTTACTCCTCTCTTCTTTCTTGTATCTCGATAGAACTGTTATCTTGACATTCTATCCCACATCATTGACTAGATTTTGTGATATCAATATAAGCATTTCCTCTTTAGTTTTATTTAGATCCAATCCTTTCAAGGATGATTGTATCAGTATCTTATGATTTCAAATGTGCATAAGAATTATTGAAGTACATCATTTATCTTGCTATTGTAGTTTCTATCTGCCTTTGTTCATTAAAAAATATTAGGTTAAGTGTAAACCAAGGTTGGGTTTTATGTTGATGTGGGTTTCATTATGAATGATTGGTCACTTCAGAATTTAAAAAATAAATAGTTTCACCACATATCATGTAAAGTATTAGTTCTACTAATATAACCTTATCAAGACAATTCAATTAATTAACCTAATCTAAGTTTGTGTATTTATACACACTTTTGGTAATAATTATTACATATGCATTTTCTAATTATTGATGCATCTAAGGTCGTTTAATGTTTGTTTTATCTAAGGTCGTTTAATGTTTGTTTTATCTCTTTGTGTTTCATTGTAAATTGATTTATTAAACTAGTGATTCTAATTATTAGTTGCTCATGAGTATTGGCATCCAAATAATTTCTACTTGTGGTTATATTGAGCAAAATCTTTGATGAATGTTGTAGTTGCGAGATACATAATATGATTGTTTATACTATTTGGTATAATCTTCCCATGAGAGCACAAATGGGACTAGTGGGACATTTACTTTTTGGGTAGTTTTATTTTCACCATTGAAATCAATCATATTCTGAAATATTACTAGGAAACTATGACTTTAGATGAATATATTAACTTATGAGCCAGGACTTGTTTCATAATAATGATAAACCATGAAGATAAATAAAATAGTCAACTTTATGGATGGTTAATTTGACGAAAAGATGCAAATTCAGTTCTTGGGATGTTTTGTGGGAAAGTTGGTCAATTCTAATAATTCTTGGACAATTTTATTTAATAGTGATTTCTCTTTATAGTACTTAATATATGTTTCTATGTTAATTAGACAAGGAGGCTTGATGGAAAATAAAACTCTCCTCACAGGGTTTCATAACAGTTTGAACATATCATGTGGGTAAATATGGCTGTGAATTTTGCTGGAACAAAAATTTGATCAAGGCAGATACTTTGGGTCAGTGGTCTTGCGATCCTGAAATTTATTTTAATTTTTTGGTATTTCTTATGCTAATGTATTTCATGTAATGTTTCCTTGTGAATGTTTCCCATTCATAAATGATTAATGCTTAGAAAAATCTAAGGAAGCATTTCGTGATTGACTTGATGCATAGCCAATTGTAAACATTCTTTCAATTGGTTACATAATGCATGCAAATTTAACAATATTTATAATTGAACTCTCTAAATAAGCTATAATATTAGTATAAGTTTAGGTTGATCTTCAAGAATGGTGAGAACTAGTTTTATTGAACTTTTAGTTAATCTAAAATAATACTAACTAAAAAAAAAAAGACAGTGAAATGAGATGAGACAAGTACTATAATCTTCTCTCCAATATGTAATATCCACCTTCTCTAATTAATATCATGTTTTTAATTGTTTTGTCAACTCTAGATAAATCATGAATAGAAGAAAATAAATTAGAGATTATAAAATGAAAAGATGAGAAGGTTGTTGTCAATAAAATGACTTCTATTGACATAGAGGATGTTTTGAACTAATTAGATGTAAGACATAAAATAAAATTAACCTAAATATAATGTAAACTAAAGTCAAGGTTGGCTTTTATGTTGTTATGGGTTTCAATGTGAATGAATGGTCACTTGTGAATTTACAAAAATAAATGTTTTTACCACATGTTATGTAAAGTATTATTTTTTACCAAGTTTATCAAGTCAATTCAACTAATTAACCTTACTCTATTTTCTATATTTATGTTATTTTTGGAAATAATTACCACATATGCATTTTTCAATTGTCAATGCATCTTTGGTAGTTTCACATTTGTTTTATCTACTTCAGATTGCAAAGCAAACTGATTTACACAAATGGTGATTATGACTAGTAGTTTGCTCAAGAGAGTGTTGGCTTCGTAATCATTTCTACTAGTAGTTATATTGATGAGTTGGTAAGTGGTGTAGTAATATATGATTGATTTATACTACTAGTTATAATCTTGCCATGTTAATAACAAATGAGTGTTAGTAGGGCATTTTCTTTTCAAAAATAGATAGTCTTCTTGCTCTCAAGCAAGAAGCAACTCGAAGATCTTGACCATGTGATAGATATTCATCCGATTGGCATATATGTTTTCCAATGTTGTCCAAAGTTGTTGTGCAAAGCAAATCCAAGCAAAAGGCTCAACAATATTCAGCTCAATGCTTTGAAGAATCCAAACTAGATTTTGTCACAAACATTGCCTCTAGCACCCCATGCTCTAAGGACATCCCCTTCCAACATCATCTCATCTCCCACTAATCCTAATCTATGGATCTAGTGGGTGAATCCTCAATGTCTCATACAACTCCTCTATTAATTCTTCAACCAATTGTTACCCTTCATTTGATCAAGTCGGCTACTCCATGATACTCTATCATGGCACAACTCACTCAACCGACATGTCTTTAATGGACATAATTATACATCATGTACCTCTAGATTCGAGCACTTCTTAACATCTCATAACCTTCTCCACCACTTGTCGACTGATTTGCTCAATCTCACTGATCCATCCTTTGCTTCATTATCTCAACTCGATTTAGTCATCTTTACCTAGATGTTTCAGAGTATTGAGCCAAGTATTGTTGAACCTCTCGCTCAAATTCACCCTGTGCAACAACTCTGAACAATATTAGAAAATATGTACGTCAATCAGACAAATATTAGTCACACAGTTGAGATCTTCGAGTCACTTCTTACTTGCAAGCAAGGTGACTCTTCACTTCAAGCTCATTTTGGTCATCTTTAGACTTTGATACTATGTTGATAAGAAGAAGAGAAAACCCTAGAATTAATGATTGAATAAGAGTACATAAGGTTATATAAAAGAAGGGAAGAAAGAGAGAGAGAAAGAGAAGTGAAGATCATGAGAGAAGAATAGAGACATAGAGACAATAAGTCTAAAATGGGCCTGGTGGGCTCAATGAGCTTATTCTAACAAGTAGTTTTACTTTCACCAATTAAATCAATGGTGAGAATTTGTGGCTGAAGATTCATATATTGACTTACCAGTCAAGACTTATCAAGTAACAATGATAAACCACCATTGAGATAAACAATTAAAAAAAATAATCGACTTTATGGATGGTGTTTAGATATAAAGTTGACATCAAGAAATTGATGATATTAGATTAGAATTTTATTGGAGAATGAAATATCTAGATGTATCCTAAACTTGTGGAGAATGAAATATCTGGAAAATCATTACACTAACTTCACATGGTATAGAAGGTCATTTCTACTCTCATGCATCCTAAACTTGTGTGCTGAATTTAAGCAAATGTGGCCACACTAAACTTCTTTTAAGTGAGAGATTTATGTTTCATTTTATTTTATTATTATTTTGACAAAAGTTCAAGACTCAAACTCTGTATCGCAAAATGGGTAGAATATAGTTGAAACAAACTTAATTTAAAAATCTAAAAATAAAAATGGACTCATTGAGGGAATCTCTAATTTCACCTCACGAGAGGAACCTGCTGCTGAAGTCAAGTTCTACTATGAGATTTAAATGCAAATGAAGGTGGACCTCTACCAAATGAAGGTGGAATGGACTACATTATCCTTCTCCAGCCATGATATCCTGGGGGGTCTTCGTAGGTAAATATAAAGCTTGTACAAAAACAAGACCAAATTTGGCAATTAGGCACTGCAAAGCATGCACAAGAGTAGAAAAAATTAAAGCCTTGGGAAAAGATTCGATTACCCATTGACCCAAATCATGGGAAAGAAACCTTAAATTGACTCTATGATGAAAACTAGAGCTCAACACATGTGAGTTGTCCATCTGAATCTCTCTGTCAGGTATTGGCTTCTGTAGGATTTCTTGTTCTATCTTCTAGTTTGTTTCAGGGTCTGATTTTTCCTTGTCCCCCTTTCATTTTCCTCTCCAAGGAGGGGAGGGCGGGCAGGGCATGGGAGAGGGTGGTCACCAAGTTGAGTTGACTTCAAAACTGAGTAGAAAAGAAATGGAATTACTCGGAGAATTGGACTGAAAGCTTAAGCAAAAAGTATGCATCCCTCTACACCTGGAAATCTCATCACCGAACTTGGATTTGGCCACCGTAACCATAGCGTTTCAAAAGGCCCTCATCCTGCCGCCAATTTGCCTTCACCTTCACCTCCACCTGGTGCATCAAAGAGTAGTTAACAAAGTCAACGGAGATTTTGACGAAAAGACATGTCCGAGAGTTGTACAGATTTGGCAGAGAGTCTAAGCATGAACCTCGAGGAAGACCTTCTTCTGCAGGAAATCCTCAATATCAAGCCTTGCAGCAGTCGCCAAGAGCTTGAGGGCCTTTCCTTCCTGAAAAAGCAACAAATAATATCATCATAGACTGTGGTCAATGAGTCCCTAGAATCAAAATATAGCAAATAAAAATGATGCAGAAGAAAGAAAAGAGTTTTTCTTGTTCATTGAGACGAAATCTGAGGGCCAACCCACCTATGATTATTAAAGAGTGGATCATAGAATCAAAAGAAGGGTTTGGGTTTGTTGCATCACTAACATTACACTATATATATAACCAGTGTCTGAAGTTTAACAAGGAAGAAAAGAAACTAGAGAGAAATCTCAATGTCCTGAAGTTGTATGATCCAGAGAAACCTATAAGTAACCATGAAGTGGTGGCTAAGAACTACAAGAACAAGGGCCCAGGTTTTAAAAAATATAAGCATACTTTGCCAATGAGAATGATCTTCTGTGAATTCTTCTCTACAACAATCTCAACCACCACATAATCCTTTGAGGTAGGCCTGCTGATGTAGTTGACGACATTAACCTGCAGGCAAAATATTCTTAAATTATATTCCCATTGGAGGAATGCTTGTAAGAGAGAAGAGAGAAAATATTATGAATAACCTTGGAAGGAGATTCCTATCGTACAAGTACCTGGCATGCATATGGCACTTCGTTTCTGTACTGCATGAATATCTTCTCTCTAACGATTTCAGCCACAAAAAATCTCTCAGGATGCTCGCTGGTGATATCCTGAAAACCCAGTGGAAGGCACCACGCATCCATAAAATAAATTCAACTCGCCGTTTACAATTTTTTTCCAGAAGGGTGGGTGCTCCAGGCATGAAGTTTACTTAAACTTTTTTTTTTTAACTCATTGCAGCTTGGTGCAAGATGAATTTATTATACTTAGAAAAAATATATTTAGGAAAAAAATTAGAATCTATGAGAGATTTCGGGTTAGAGACTGATGGACATCAGAATTGGAGAGAGTTTATATAATCTAGCTGCATTTTTTCCAATTTCTGAGCCATGATGTGAGACAAAGTAGAATGATTTGTTATCCATACAGAGAAAACCATGTAAATCAGTTGCTCAAACAGGTGAAAGGATTGCTTGTACTTGATAATCTAGTGGAGATTTTCCCGTTAGTCATATGTACGATCTATGTGAACATGCATACAAAAAACTGTAGAGCCGAACTGATTTACTCTTCACTATAAGTGAGAATATATAGCGTTATTTTACCATAAATAGCATGCTTGATTTGCGTATTTTGCACAAACATATAGTCAATAAGTACACTCTTGTGGTCGACTGGTCATAATTGGATCCTATTTGTGCGCAAACTTACTAAAGTTCACACAGGCCATCATTTGGAGAAGAAGTGAACTCTAAGCCAAAGAAGTTAGACATGCTTCCGAATAGTCAAAATGGTCACGGGAAAGCACATCACACAGCATAAATTAAGCTACACATGGGGATATATTTATGGCAAAATTAGCTCTATTGTAGTCGAGCCTTCTAATCTTGGTATAATAACGGCATTCATGCCCTCTACTTTCAAATTCTGCCCTACCTCTAATAGTAGAAAAATAAACTCTTTACCATAGTTTATGTCATTGGAACAATTATCAGTCACGATGGGCGCAAGAGATTCTTTCAATAGACCGGATTGATACAGTTCCACAGTTCTGAACAATGCAAATGCCACACTGAGGACGGGGGAAGTCATAGAGTGTAAGAATGATAAATTGAGCATTGTTATATGAACAGCATAAAGAATCACATACACAATATATATATATATATATTTCTGATAGAAATACACACCTTTGGATAATAGGCAGGTCCCAATGGCAGTTTAGATAGAATCCAATCTTTGACATCATCAATACCCTTGCCGAACTTGGCACTTACAGGTATGACTTCATCAACATCAGTGAACTTCTCATACCACTATAAAAATATGATTTTCAGAAAAGAAAATAAAGTATTGGCTCTAAATGTGAGTGTACAGGAATTGTAGACAGGAAGACAACCTCAAGTCTTTTCGCAATCTCCCCAGGTTTAATCAGGTCTTTCTTATTCAATACTAATAAAACTGGAAGATTATCCTTGAGATTCGCTACACCGTCAAACACTTCATCAATCTGGTGACAAAAGAAAGAAATCAAAAAAGAAAATGCGAACACACGAAATAGCACAAAAATAACAAAACAGCTAACCGACTTTTTGATTTTAACTAGAAAACAACATTCTCCATGCAGACTATATCTATCACTAGATAGGGTTCCAGAAGCACACCTTCTGAGGCTCCTTACAAGCATCAACAACCACCAGCACACAATCCGCATTTATTGCAGCGCTGTGGACATTCTTCATCATCATTGAATCCAACTTATGCATCTTCCTCTCAATGACACCAGGGGTGTCATAAAGTATCATCTGAAAACAAGTCAACAGTTTACATGAATGATTATGCGGCATTCTCAATGAAGCCACAAGTAATAGGCTGCCCAGAATAACAAATAGTTAACATGGATATTTCAGGATTTTCTGAGAACACCCCAGGCAGGGCATTACCTGGTATTCTGGAGCAGAACATATGCCAAGTATTCGATGCCGTGTAGTCTGAGGCTTGTCTGTAACAATTGATAGCTTCTGGCCGACCATTTGATTGGACAGTGTGCTTTTTCCTACGTTTGGCTTGCCTAATACAGCAACATATCCTGTGTGTAACATCCACGCTCAATCTCTTAGTAAAAACCAAACAACAGGCATATAGCTGTAGTTTTCTGAAACAAAAGGCATCACTAAATATTACAATGGAATTTACAAGAATGATAATTGGATGACATACAGCTACACCTTCCCCAATATGTAGTATGAGGTAGACGTGTAACCAGAACTATTTGCTCAAAGATAAGCTTTTTCTAAGGCAAGGTGAAATCTCTATTAATCCCCGAGGTACACGTGCAACCAGAAACTATGTTGCTAACGCCAAAGCAATCCAGAGATGCTGATGAATAATTAACTAATTGCAATAAAGTAAGCACATTAAATTTAAGGTAACTATGTTAGTAATCCAGTAGTTTATTCACCCCAACAATGACCTATCACACCAGAAAGCTGCTATGTCATGGCCCTCTCCAGAGAGAGGCTCTCATAACACTTATTTCCATCCGGAGATTTTATCCAAATGGGCTTCAAAACTTTCCTAGTTCCATCAATAATAACTTCTTTAGCGAAAGGAAATTTCATAGGACTGGAGATTATGATTCAGGAGTAACTTTATCCAATTAGGAATTGTTTAGGA
Organism: Spirodela intermedia; assembly: GCA_902729315.2. Lineage (NCBI taxonomy): Eukaryota > Viridiplantae > Streptophyta > Magnoliopsida > Alismatales > Araceae > Spirodela > Spirodela intermedia. The sequence continues at coordinate 3,117,933 of LR746280.1, forward strand.
AGAGGTTCTACTCGTCGATCTGTCCATATTATCTCTAAATTCATCGTAACCAAACTCTTATCTGCTGAAAAAGAGATTTGCAGCAGGACATTGGGATGATCTATAAAAATGGTATTGTGTAGGTTTCTTCCTTGCGAGATGTCATCTACAGCATCTTCACGATCTCCATCTCTCACAGTGGAAAGTTGGGAGTTGGCTGGTCAATATTCCTGCCTTCCCATCCTTCTTCTCCACCACAGATCCGGAATTACACCTTTACTAGGCTGTTCCAATGTCTTCAGATCACTTGAATCCTTTCATCAGAATCTTCTCCTTCACTGAGCATCTTCTCTGTGAAAACAGATCCTCTGGCTCCCCATTAATAGACTGTTCCTCATGCTCCTCACCTTCCCATCCGATGTTGCTTTGACTACCAACATCAATACCGATAGACATTCACTCAGCTTTTCTCCACTTATTAGATCACAGATTTATTGCAGATCGTTGAATTTTTTTCAAGGTTTCCATGTTTGTAGCTCAACTTTGGGTGGTTCTCAAAGCGCTCAAGAAGTCAGCAAATGGATAGTCAGCCTAAATGATTGCTGCAGGGAGATGGACCTTGGAACATGCAGGGAGAAGAATAATGTGAAAGTGTGCCGGCAACTGCTGTCATTAGCATTGAATTCTTTTACTGAATAAAAGCTTGCATCAAAACTTTTACTGTGATCAGACATTTCTGCTCCAAATAATTACAATCGATTCAATCAAACCAGCTGATTTGCCCGATTTACATTGGAAGACGTTGCCCTATATCAACTTTCTCAAAGTGGTACAAAGAATAAAGTCAGTAACCTTCGACATGATGAACATCAAAATGCTCACGATATCTTGTTTGCAAGATATATATAGTGATACCCAAGAGGATCTGACGGGAATACTGAAAAAGTTCTACCGAGATTACAATTGAAATGTCAAAGCCCACGAGAAGGAAAGTATAGAAAAACGAATGCATCGGAAAAGAAGAATGCAGAGTACCAAAGAGCATCTAAAGGTGAATACTATAGTTCAAGCGAAAAGGAATGCGAAGCATAATAAAATCAACCAAGGCCGAGGCCCTGTCAATCTCATGCACACATCTTCTTCTGGACACTTTCTCCTTCCAGTTGAAGACTCGATAGTAACCTATGCATCCTGCCGTTACTTCCAACTAGCCCAGGGAATAAGAGAGACGGGGCAGCCATGGATAGAATAGTGCTCAGCAGGCAAATTAAAATTGAACATTAGGTAAGATAGCTTGGCAAGGAGCACAGATATGTAAGTAACGATTAATCAGAGTTGCAGGGTATCGAGGGGAAGTCGTAACGGATACTAATTCCCAGCGAATAAATCGGGAATAGAAGAAAAAACACATTTACTCTCCGGTGAATTCATCAACGGGCATCCTCCTCTCATGGCGGAGATCATGAGAGCATTAAGATGTCAGAGGTGCCGGGTACAAAACGGAACACAGCAGTAACGAGAATTCTTGTCTGGGGAACTCTAGATAGAGACTGCGAAGCATCAGATCAGGCTATGAGATGAAGCAACGGAGCAAGAAGCGGCAGTACCGCTCCGGTGAGTGCCATCGGGAGCATCCAGCTCCTCCATTTCATAGTCGTCAAGCAGCGCGAGGTTCCGGTCGGGCTTCTCACTCAGAGACAGGAAAGAAGCAGAAGTATACGGAGAAGATGAAGACGACGTCGCTTCTTCTCCGACACTCGTCGCCATTCCATCCAGGTCGCTCTCCACCCCACCTCGCAAGGCCTTGTTTCTGCACCTCCCAGCTCCAGAAGAGGGCCGATGGGGAGCTCCATAGAGGAGACGCTGGCGGAAGCGGAGGCACGAGGCGAAGAGGGTCGTCCTCTCCCCCGACGCAGAGGGAAGAAGGGTCGCGGGGATTCGGAGGCCACCCAGCTCCATCTCCGAGCACGCCCCAACACTCGCGAGCAGGGAGGGAGTCGGAAGACTGCAACTCCCCCGCGTGGCGACCGCATTATCCCGAAATTACTCCAGTTTTATATTTCCTATATTTAAAAATACCCATTCAATTTAAAATATTACTTATATTTGACCCTTTTTAGAATTTCCCCCTTAATAATATCCTTAAATAAATCTTATATATGTTAATTCATCTGAATTATGTCGAAAGAAAAATGAATAATAGCCAAATTCCCATTCATTGTTAGTATTGTGATTACGTGGCACTGATCATATTCTCCCACAGACTTACAAATAATGAATAACTAAAAATGTGGCTGTGTTTGGAGTAGTGGCGATTCTTCTCCGTCCCAGGATTTATCTGTGAATCCAACGCGCCGCAACCTGTGAGGTCAAGTAGAAAGTCAACCAACTTGGACAAAGTTGGCAACTTTCCGGTTGACTTGAGACACCAATCACCGTAAATGGTGGCATTCAAATCGGGAGGAAAAAGGAATAATGCCCATAAAAATTAGACATTGACAAAATCTGATGGGTAGAAAAATAAATAAACATTCTCAAAGACTCGTTGACTTCCGTAAATTTGAAAACCACTAGAGGTTCTTTAAGAGGACTCCACCACAACGTCTAGACAAAAAGAAAGGCGGCTGAGGCAACTCCTAATTAGTAGGCGCGACTGATTCCCCAGACCCTGATAACCCCATCTGTGTATCCGGTGAAGAGGGTGCTGCCATCGGAGCTCCAACTCAAGCTGGTGCAGTACAGCAGCTGTGGAGATCACCAATTAACCAAGTCAGAAAAATGTGGCTGTGATGTTCATTAAATGTGGTAGGCAAAAAAAATCATAGGTACACTCGGACATCTAAAATCTGTTAAATTGACAGAGCCCACTCAGAAACCAATTTAATTAACCAATTAGGCAAGAAGGGGCTATGATAATGGTCACATATGTCAGGCAAAATCTTGGGTACATTCGGAAATCTGCTCTCTGATTGATGCGAATTCAAAACATTGACAGAACCCACTGCAAACCCACAGATATGTTCATGTGAATTAATGATCTTCACAAAACCCACTTCAACCAAGCGCAATCAATATTCATCATAATGTTGAGGAAACCCAGTTCGAACCATTAATCTGGGAGCAATCTAATTTATCGAAGCTCATTCAGGGGTTGAGAGTAGGAAGGAGGAAACGCCCATTGTGGAAGGGAGAGACCCATATGGTGATGTGCGGCACAGACGAAAAAAATTACAGGACACTCAGAGTGAGTGCACTAAGAAAGCTTCAATCAGTAACAGAGGAATATTCATAATCTTGAGAAACACCCACTTTGACCCGTTAATGTGGGAAAATTCCAATTGGATGTAAGCTGAGATCAAAGAGCATTCAGAGGTAAGGGTTAAAATGCCCATTTATGATGCGGGGCACAAATACGGTTATCTTGTCATCGGGGGATAGATCAGAGAGTTGAGGATCTCTACAATTCCTATTCCAGGGACAAAATGAAAATCAGTCTGGAAGAAATGATTATACATGAAATTTCCAAGGGAAAACAATGAAATTTCCTAGATAAAAGCAGCTGAAGATACATCCCAGGAAAAATTATGAGCGGATGAAAGACGTGCATTGTAAGATTCATAACAGTATCAAAATATTGATAATAAATATTCACAAACGAAGTAGAGTCATTAATCTTCGTAATCCTGAATAGCATTACATTCTGATATTTCAAGAAATGCACCAACAATAATGGAAGGGAACCTAGAGGAGAATTGTTCCCCAACGCTAACAAATGATCCCAAAAAAACATTTATATTTATCTGTGTACGACCCAAAGAAAGCTTAACTTGCATTCATCATTGGATGATAAAGGAAAAGACGACCACATATATGATCGGGGTATGTACAAGAATAATCCCCTTATTGATACATTTTTATTAATATAACCCAGACGCGCCTTTCAATATCAATACATAAATCAACTTCGCACAGGACGAAGTTAAGGAATCCACATCAGATACGTCGCATACACTCAGATACTAAAGCCTAACTATAGGAGAAGACAGAAAGTCCCTTAAACATACACCAGCAGTTAGTCAATCATCTCCCACGGAAAGATTCTAATTAGTTCAACTGGAAAAAGCTACCCAGTCGAGAGAGCATAATCTACGAAAGGAATCTCAACTATCAGTAAAGCAGGTCCACAAGCTGGGACCAACAGAGCTTTCACTAGTGTTGGTCCAAAGAAGGATCATTTTTTCATTCCACGATAATCATGTCAATGAACTCATTAAACTTGCAATAAAAAAATAAAAAATCCGACATGGAGGTTAGAGATACCGATTCGCGCATCATACTACCACAAAATAAGAACCATCAAGTGACTGATGATTTATAGCGCATCGGATAATGTGTGTTATATAGACTTCAATAGAACGATTGATGAGAATTTGATAGTTGGATTCAAGTACCTGATTCTTTCCGGTGGTCACCTCGGGTTTGAGATCCTGCACTATGACTTTGCTCTCGAGGTCCCAGATCTTGATGCTGTCCTGGGTCGCGGCGCAGAGCCAGTACCTGTTGGGGCTGAAGCATAGGGAGTGGATGATGGAACCGGCGTCAAGCGAGTACAGCCGTTTCCCCTCTGCCAGGTCCCAGAGGAGCGTGACACCGTCCTTGCCGCCGCTCGCGCAAAGAGATCCGTCCGGGCTGACGGCAACGGTGTTGACGTACCCGCCGTGACCGGTGAGGGTGTACCTAAGCTTGCAGTTACTGAGGTTCCAGACCTTAACGGTCCGGTCCCAGGAGCCAGAGACGATGGTGGGGACGAAGGTGTTCGGGCTGAAGCGGACGCAGCTGACCCAGTTGGTGTGGCTCTCTCCGTCCTGAATGGTGTACTTGCATTCCCCGAGGGTGTTCCAGAGCTTGATCGTGCGGTCACGGGAGGCGGAGACGATCTGCCGGTTGTCGACAGAGAAAGCGACGGAGAGGACGTCCTTGGTGTGGCCGACAAAACGGCGGGTGGTGGCGCCGGTGTTGAGGTCCCAAAGGCGGAGATCGCCGTCCCAGGAACCAGATAGAGCGAACTGCCCGTCGGAAGAGAGGACAACGTCCTGGACGAAGTGAGAATGGCCCGTCAGCCGACGGCGGGGCACGCCGTAGTTCGTCGACGCCCCTCCCTCTGCGGAGAGAGCCGAATCCTTGGTAAGGTGCCAGACGAGGACGGACTTGTCCCTCGACGAGGATACGATCATATCGGAGTTGTCAATCGGGGTGGCGATGGCGGTAACCACATCCGTGTGGCCCTTCAGCACGCCCTTGAGCACGAGAACTTCTGCCATGGCCTCCGCTTCTTCCTCTTGTTTTCGTCCTCCTCTCCTCCACGCAGGCAGGCGCTGTTGTCCTGGCGGCGCGCTAAGCTCTCTGCGAGAGCGGCGGAGGTAAGGGAGGAGGCTTTTATAGGTACGTGGTGAGGCTAGGGTTTGGATGATAATCTCCAACCCACAGCGGTATAATGGACCTGCGGAATTCATTCCTTCACAACTATACTTCCCCCACCCCTTGGGGCCGCCTTCGATCCATGGGCTTATTACTTGAGATAAATGGGTGTGTATATATATATAGGTAGAGAGAGAGAGAAAGAGAGAGAAATAATAACATTTTGGTTAACGCCTGAAGCTAATAGGGAAGAGCCCAAATGCCTTGCTCTTCATGTTGCAGCACTCCTCTCTTAGAGATCGAGACACATCACACATTAACTCTTTATTGACTATTTCAAACTCTTGAAGTCAACTTCAACAATATGGTGAGCTCAATAGTGGTCTCTTACTGAAGTCAACACCTGAAGCTAATAGGAAAGAGCCCAAATGCCTTCATCTTCATGTTGCAGCACTCCTCTCTTAGAGATTGAGGCATATGAGACATAGCTCTACTATTATAGTCAACTATTGTGGCATCTCACTAAAATCAAGTCAACACCCCGAGTCACGAGGAGGATGTGGTCAATCATTCATTCATTCATTCATTTATTCAACCATATGATAAGTGGCTATGTATTGGTTTCTTATGTAGATGCCACAAGTAGAATACTAGATTTTATCGGGATTTTTCCAGGTTAAACTGGGATTATTAAAATAAATTAATAAACTAAGCCCATATAACTTAGGTAAAAGAAGATAATAATATCATATACAAAATGGGGAGCCAATGGTCAACGCCCATGGCCAGAAGTCTAACACGATGTTCCTCCGGTAGAACCCTTTTAAATGTTTGGTTCAAGATGGGGACTTTGCTGAAGAACGGCACAGGGACGTGGAGTCAACGGAAGAAATGCCTAATCTGAAGAAGATTAGCCCATTGAGTGCTTATTGGCGTGAGAATATGCGAAATTGCCGGTCAAGCCCACCTTGCTCGCAATCCCTCTCTCTCTCTCTCTCTCTCTCTGATTTTCTGTAGTGCACGGCAGCATCTTGACGATTGAAGAAGGCCCATCTCGTAGACCAGCTTCCTCAAAACCATCCTCAAGGCCCATCGACGCAGGGTCGGAATCCTGAGGAGAGAAGGGAGGGGGGGAGAAGAGAAGGGAGGGAGGTGGGGATGGCGGACAAGCCGAGCAGGGCGCTGGTGATATACGGGGACGGGTTTGCGCCGCTGCTGAATCAGTCGCACGCCGGTCTCCATTCCCTGGCATCCATGGGGGCCTGCGGCTTCCTCGCCCTCCGGGCTTCCGCACCCGCTCCGCCTTCGGCCTCAGGTCTTCTCTTTCCTCCTCTCTGTGATCCCTCTGACTCGGTACTCCATAGCTTCAACCCCGACGTTCATCGGCCGGAAAGATCTCCAATCTTCTTCTTCTTCTTGTTCTTCCTCCTCCATGGGATAATCCACCTTCTCCGCAAGTGATTTTACGCATATGTTCAGCATGATCGATTCTAAATTCCTGCAGCATAATCCACTCCTCCTTGTTTCTTTTGTTTGATCTCGTCGACGATCTTTGATAATCTCCGCTTATTTCCCGATTTCGCTCGCATTTCTCCGGTGGATGAACACCTCCAAACTGTTGGAACCACTCTGAAACCCTGCTCTTACAGTTAGTTCATGGCCGCATATGAATTTACCTCGCATGATGAGGTTTGGTTTGATTTGTCTTCGGTTCGTCATAAAGTGTTTGACTTTTTCATTGCATTCGCCACCCCTGACTTGTGCCTCATGGGTTCGATCCTCAGGAGGTCAACCCAGCCGGGAGATCAGAGAGTTGTCTCAGCTTCTTGATGCCTATGACTCGCTTGATGCCCTGGTAAGGCCATTAGCCATGTTTCTCAGGTTCCTTACACCACCTGAAGAAACCTTACCCTAGAAACTCACGCTGGGTCTCAAAATCCAGAACGAAGAGCTTGGCGAGGTAGATGCCAGTCTGCAGATCCAGAATAGGTGGCACAGCAGCAGAATTCATAGTCGAAACTGATTTTTTTTAATTTCATCGTATTATTTAATCTTTTGATGATGATGCTGGATTCTTCTCCAGGTTTATGGGGCTGAGAGCTGCCCTCTTCACTGCTGGCTCCAGCGTGGGATCATTTGCAAGAAAGCTCGGCTTCAGGCTCCTTGAAATCGACGAGCTGGTCAAGAAGGAGGCCCTCCCGGTGGAGTCGTCCATGGCCTCTGAGCTCCTCTCCCTTCTCGGGCTTTCTGGGGGGAAGGTCTCAGAGAAGAGTGACGTTGACCTGGTGGTTCTTCACATCAGGGCTGGCCAGGAGCTGAGAGCCCTGAAGGACAAGGTGGCCATCAATGCTGGGGTTGACTGGCTCGACGGGCTGGTCAGCACCTTGCTGAGGGCAGCTCAGCCCGGATCAGAAGTCGCCGCTCGCCTCCACTTCTCTGTGGTGTTGACCTTTGGGGACGTTGCAGAGGATGAGGGGAAGAACCCTTCTGCCCTAATTTCTCCCACGAGGAACGACTCTGATCTTTCTCTGCTTCGCCCCTGCCAGAGTTACTGCATGAAAGGTGGCAAGCGCCTGGACAACATAAGGTATGGTGACACGACGACCATATCCCGTCATTTGCAGGTGTAGGAGGAGCTGGAATTTGTTGTCTGAATCACCAGCTTCGTGTTCATCATCAGGCACCACCATCCCATGCTCGTAGCTCAATGGCAGGAGGGGGTCACCCGCAGGGACTCAGCCGAGGAGTTCTCCTTTGAGGAATTCCAGGAGGCAAGCCTAATCTTCTCCCTTCTTCCATGCTCTGATACAGTTTCTGTGATATTTATCTGCGATGCAACCTGATTGTAGTCAGTAATCCCTTGAATCTGATGCTGATCTTGGTGCTGAATCTTGGTGTTCTCCGTGAAATATGCTAATTTGCCAAGTTATTGTGCATTGAGAGGAAAGATGGAACCGAAGTGAGAGTGAGAGGACGGTGGCAGCATGACCATGGCTCCTTGAGAAAGTCAACGCTTCTGAAATAGTTGAAACTTCAGAAAAGAGTCAGAAATAGTGGTCAGAGGTCCTGTGTCATTGGCTGAATTTAGTTGGCATTAAGCTTTCTCTTCAGGAGTTGATTCTCGTGCGTGCTTTATGCATTGACTTTGGCAAATAATTCCCCTCTCCTCTCCTCTCTTCTGAAAGGATGCTAGGTTCGTAGAAGAAGAATTTTCTTCCGTTTGCTGTCATCTTTTCAAAAAATCCAAGGGCTTTTAACAAGTTGGAGGACTGATGAAGGCTGTAAATGAAAATTTAGCCGAACAAGAACCCTGGCTATGGTCTCACCCTTCATTAGAACTGTTGACCTTCATCCCTCCTCGGATGAGAGGAGGGAGAGAGAGGGAGAGAGAGAAAGTGGGTGTATGCACGTGTGGAATTATTATTATTATTATTATTATTTGATAAATCGTTCTCATACATACCTCTGATATGGTACTTTTTTTATATTTTCCAGCGTGGAGGAAATCTTGCTATACTCGCCGATCGATTTCTGCATGAGCTGGCATTCAAGCTCTGGAAGGCGCCTAAGTATGGAGCATGATGAGCATATGCTTCATTCACGAAGCCTCCTTCCCTCACATCTGACCCAGCTACAGAGGGTTGACTTTCCGGCGCTGGAATAAATCAACGGGTTTTGTAATAAACTGGCCCGGGGGGCGGGGGGGGAGGGGGGCTTCTGCTTGATCTCACCTTCTAGCCCGGCATCTCTCCCAGCCCATGCTCGAACGTTGACCAGGTCTCGTTCAGAAGCTCTTGAGGGATTGGATTTCTCTGTGTCGGTCAGAATCGCAGCGGTATGTTATTTATAAGTAGTTCGTTCGGTGGATGAGGCATTTATCAATGCCCAATCTACTCATCATATAATTTATCAATGATTTGATTTTTTTATCATTTAAGGGAAATTAATTTATGAAAAAAATGTATTTGGAAATTATATGATGGTATCTACTTCAAAATTAATATGGAAATAATCATTATGACGCATCATTAAACTTCAATTTTTCATATTATTTGAATAAAACGTAACTATGATAAAACTGATAGTTTTTAATTATCTCATCGCATTTTCAACGCACAAGTGAGATTGATGTGAATTATTTCATATTTGGAGAAAAAAATGAGGGGTTTGAAAAATGATAAATATTAAGACAGGTTTTATTTTGCATAGATAGTCAATGGAAATAATATGATTGTATTTACTGAAAATTAATATGAACATTAGTAATTATGGCTTAACATTAAACTGTAATTTAATCGCAGTATTTTATTTATACCACCTCATTTTCTCTTTATCTCATCGCTAGTGAAAAAAAAAAGGGGAAGCCTGTTCATTGGAGAGCAGGTCAACGCCAAAGTAAGATGGGTATGAAATATTTTCCCCTTAGAAAATATTGAGGGGTTTTGGAAATGATAAATATTTATACATGTTTTTATTTTCAAAAAATAATATATGGAAATTAACAATGTTATTTATTAAAAATTAATATGGGCATTGATAATTATGAAATACCATTAAAAATAAATTTACTTTCAGTATTTTATTTATACAGGTTTTATTTTCCATAGACAAAGTATCCTCCGACCAAGAAGATCCTGCTTGTGTGGTTTGAGGAGCTCTGAAAGGGTCAACGGTCCGGTCCAAGAAGATCAGGTCGGACCGGGTTCAAAACTGAACCGGGATCGCCGGCCAGAGCCGTTACGAAACGACCTTCCCATCTGGTTGATGTCTTCCTTCTATTTTCCTTGGGGTCGAGCTCCTTCTCTCTGCGGCCTTCCTCTCTCCTTCGGTGGCGATGGCAAGGGTGGTGGTGGCGCGGACCGTCACCCTCGTCTCCCGTTCGCCGTGGGGGCGCCGGCCGCTGGTGATGGCCTCTCCAGTGCTTCTCTCCCCCCCTGGATTCGTCGACCGGGAGTTCCACGCTGCTGCACTGAGGTGGAGGCTCAATGGGGCGGCGCCGGGGTCAATCTCTCCGGTTCGCGGGTTTGTGGCGTCGCTGAGGCAGTCAAGGAAGTCGAGGCGCAGCAGGCCTGGGGGGAGGAAGCAGGCGGCGCTCAGGGAGAAGGAGCTGGAGCTCGTCGTCAATGTCTGCATCGAGGAGGAGCTTCCAGATGACCCCGAAGTTCTTGTAATTTCATCTACTTCTTATCATTTCTTTCTGTTTTTCTTTAATGTGCGCTTTTACATTTTTTTTTCTTAAACTATATCATTACGCAGAGTCGGGTGCTTACCGTCACATTAGGAAGACGAAGCCGTGTTGATTTAATTCAACTGCTGTTTGGTCATCAAAATCAAGGATTCTGTTATAAATCGAGTGTTCCTCCAAATGCCTTGGAGAAAAGCTGCCCTGCGCAGTTTGCCTGTGATGAATGCAAACGACGAGTTTTTGCGTGTTCCATGGTATCCAATCATTAAGCTTAGAGACGAAACGAAAGTTACAACTGCAAAAATCAAATGTCTGATAGGAAAGCCAACGTTATACTTGCTAGCTTCATGCAGACAGTACTCTGAAAATAAACCAATCAGAAAATTACGGGTGAAAATGTCGAAACTAGTATGAGAATGGATCACGATGATCTCTGTCTGGAGACGCCTTAGCAAATTTAGTTCTCCATCCCTGTGCCAAACTGATATTTAATGATTCTGTCCGATGGTATTGACTTCTACTCCAGGACATGCTAGAAACTTAGAGTGCAGTCTTGGAGGGTTGGTTTGGTTTGGTCCATTTTCCTTGTGGGGTCATCTGAAATGAAAAAGTTTCCATCTAAAACCAATGGATCTGAAAATGGTCCTATCATAAACAGTTCCATTTCAAAGGCGTATAGGTCCGAATGTATTTGTCTTGGTATATCCAAGTTCGCATGCTGCAATCTATGTATCCTTCCGTTGAATAATCATAAGCTCTAGAGTAAAGAAGTTACAAATTTGCATTCAAATCAATCTCATGGGCTCTACAGTTGCTTCAGTCTGAGTCCGAATAAACTGATTGAACGTCGTCCCCAAGTTTACCGAAATTGAACTAACTTGGGTTAACTCGTTGAACCATGTATAGGTTAGCATATGGAACTGCGTTTGGTGCAAGCCAACATTCGATTCTCCTTATTTGCTGTAAAATAGCACCTTTATTAAATGCAAACGTACGTTTTGTTCCTTGGTTTGAGGGAGGATATATCCTACGAAGTGCATTTTTTGTTCTCCTCTTTTAATTCGCGGTGATTGTCTGTTACTGAAATCGGAGGAGTATAGAGTGTAAAGCTAGCAAAGTTGGATCTGTCTTCATTGGTTGAAAGCAAATTATCTTAATTGCGTCCACAATGCAGGGAAGACCTATTAGGAAAGACCAAGTTGTACAGTTACTGAAAATCTGAGGCTTTTTATGACTCGAATTAATCCTGGGATTAGTCCCCAATTGTTTCATTGTTGGTTGCCAGGCCATACGAAAACTGAACACATCATGGATCAACGAATTCCGCTAGGAAATAGCAATGCTTTTTGAGATGAGCCACAAATCAATTGGAGGTGAAAAATAACGAACTGGTGTAGTGTACTCAATTACTTATGCAAAAATGCTTATCGAATATGTCTGGAATAGTATTTAAAAGCATATCTTTGGCCTTTAGAACATAAAAATTAATTTCATTCCTTAAAATGAGATTATTTCCAAAATTTCTCTAAATTTTTAAGTCGTTTCAGCCCCTAATTTTTTTTGAGAGTTTCAACCCTATTACTATTAGACCTGTGGACTGATCGTTGACTTTTATTATGCCCATTGCTATGGGAAACAACACTGTAAACGGATGGCAAGCAATATTAGGTCCGGTTATAATCTTTAGTTATCTCACCCACCTACCACAAAGGGCGATATTTTGTTGGAAATTGGAAATATTGGCATCGATGCGAAATGTTGCCTTTTTGGGTTTTTGCATGAATGCTTATTTTAAAAATGATTTAACTTCCAGTTACCTTTCTTTTGGGTCTTGACTACTTGAGAACCAAGTTTAGACTCGTTGCAACAGTTGATCCTTAGGCCACCTCTTTTTAAAATGAATAGGGCAGATGCAGATTGTACGCACTCCGTCTTTACCCAACTTTCCAGAAGTTAAATGCTCTTTCTCACGAAAGAGCAAAATTGAGGAAGAAAGAAAACTTTTATTCTTTTGAAATTTGTGTATGTCTACATTTTCTAGAGACTTATGTGTTCCTCTTCTCTTTAATCATGCAGAGTATTGCAGAAATGCTAAGGCTTAATGTTGCCATGGCAATGAAGGTTGCATTTGGACTCCTTGATTCGGACTATAAAACGCGGGATACTTCCATTGACGATCTTGGAAGGTTTGAGAAGATTGAAGCGTCAGTATTACTATGCAATGATGATTTCATCCAGAAACTGAACAAGGAATGGAGAGATGAGGACAAAGCTACTGATGTGCTCTCAATGTCACAGCACATTCCTGAACTTGATCTCCCCATTGTAAGTCTCTGGCTAGAGTCATTGTTGCTTGGCATGGTCGTGTTTGTTATCTTTTTCTTTCTGTTGTTATAAAGTCATTCACATTCATTTTTTTGACATCTTTATAATTTACTATTTTCACAGTTAATGCTAGGTGATTTAGTCATTTCGGTTGAGACTGCTGCAAGGCAAGCTGAAGAAAGAGGCCATACACTTCTTGATGAAATACGTATTCTTGTGGTTTGTCCAGAAATATTTACTTTTACTTTTTTTCATCAGAGTAGATAAACGCAATTCAATATATAACTCTAGAAATAACCTTATATTTATGTGGTGTGTTATCCTTTTATTTCTTGGGTTTTCTTGTTCACTTGCGGGACCTTAATAGTCACTATACCTTTAATTGTAGCCTGTTAGCTCCCACTTCCATTTTATTTCTACATTTAAGTTACTTTACCTCTTGTATTGTTGTAACATCAATATCCGAAGCTGCGATTGATGCAAGAGCATCAACTTACCTCCATCCTCTAGAAAGAAAAGTACAATAAAGGAAAGCCAAAACGTCCAATTACATTCATTGTTGATGTCTAAATCTTCATATGTCATGGTCATAACAATCATCAACCTCACATTGTCACGCCAGGTTCATTTTAATGTCAAATGGTTATCAGTGTTGTTTCTTTTTCTAGTGTACCAGGTTCCATGATTAACTGATAGAAGTGTACCAGAAATATTACTTGGTTGCTAGAATAAAATATAATTTAATTGTTTAGGTTCATGGTCTGTTGCACCTTTTGGGATTTGATCATGAAATCAGTGACGAGGCTGAAAAAGAAATGGAGAAGGAGGAGGAGCTTATTTTGAAGAATCTTGGATGGAGAGGAAAAGGACTAATTAAGAGTGCTAGTGACGGCCTTACTGATGAATTCCCTAAGGTTGAGAGTCCGAACGGTAAATTCTGGGTGAATTCTTTCTTATTTTTTCCCGCGGATTATTCAATATTTTATCTTTTTATGTCATCCCTTGACCATGTTTGCGTAAAGTTCATAGAAGAATTTTCAGTTAGACTTTATTTTCAGATGTACTTGTTGAGAATATGAAGAAGAATGGCAGTCTGCGACCCTCCAAGCCAAAATTCCGCTATATTTTTTGTGATATGGATGGTGAGCTGTTGTATTTTTCATAAAACCTTTAGATTTTATGTCACGTCGCTTACCTGCTAGTAAAATTTGACTTTGTACAAGGTACCCTTCTCAATAGTAAGAGTCAGATCTCCTCAAGTAATGTAGAAGCTCTGAAAGAAGCATCGTCAAGGGGGGTGAACATAATCATTGCGACTGGTAAGGTGAGTTTGATGTCTCCTTCACTCAGTCATTTTCTATTTTTCGCGTGCTTGGTGAGATCCAGAATCACTATAAAACTCACTTCCTTAAATTTATGCATTCGACACCAGCATGATGTTAAGAACCATTTCATCATAATCAAGTTCAGTAAAACTGCTAAAGGGATCCTTCTGTGTGTGCAGACACGTCCAGCCGTCATAAATGTTTTGAAGAAGGTTAATTTAGCTGGAAATAATGGGATCAGTTCGGAGTCCACTCCTGGCATCTTCTTGCAGGTTTTTCTCGTCTGCCTTTGTGTTGTAATTGATATAACCTTTAGACGAGACATTCACCTTGCATTTGATAGTGGAAGATTTTTGTTGACTCTTGATTTACTCGTGCTTATTGGTTTAGTTTTGAGCCTTCTAGCTTATTCAATGGTCATTAGTTTTATTTTCGTCCGTTGACATTTCTTCACTTGTAATTGTGATGCTTTAGTGAAGCTATTCCTATAATGCATGCATTTTCGGTTTGGACAGCTTAATTCATGCTTCATGTGCTATGAAAATGCTGATGATGAACTGAAGATTTGACATGATTGTTATTCATCTAAAATATTTTGTTTCTCATCTGGGAAAGTGAGTGGTACGGGATTAAACCCCTGAAAGATTTCTTTGAGGGCTTTCACCATTAAACTGAGAGCATGGGTGTGAAATTGACATTCATAAGGGTGAATTTGCTTTAGTGGGAAACAACAAGCAGGAAATCTTGAACTAAAAAAGATTGACTAAGCCATGGTCCTCAAGATCAGCAGGAAATGAGTGATGGATTTCTTGTCTCTTGTCCATCCATTGCCTGTTAGATGACATTCGAAAGGTGACAATCTAAGAACATTACCAACGTGTTCTCATTGGTGATTATACACCTCGGTGACCTTACCATTCCATTTGTATAATTTGAATTGCTGCTGCAGCTCTCGTAGATCATGAATTGGGCGCCACTACAGTTCTCATGGATACCTGACTCTGCCTGTGGGACCCCATTAACAAAGTTCTTGAGCTCAGTAGTTCTGTTGAGTGAATAGATATCTTCCACACTGCTAATGGACCTCTCACTAATGACCGCCCTATGGACAGGGAACTGTTTCCTCAGCAAGACCCCCTTAGTACAGCTTAATAGCCTGTTGTGTATGGACCCATTTAACTCATCAGATGTGTTGTTGAATCCCTGCAATCTTCCTAGATACCCAGGTCAGCCAGTGGGACACCATTGACCTACTTGGGCGTTATAGTCATTATCGCTTTCTTTGAGTAATGACCTAGCAATACGCAGAACAGCAGTCCTCACAGGTCAAAATTGGCCATTTATTAACGCCTGTAAACTAAATGGTTTTCGAATCTTGGGAAGAAATGGACACATATTGTGCGACTGGATACAGATAAAACGTTTCTCGTATTGCATTTATAGCCAATGAGCAATTATTCAGTTTAATGATTGAGCTCATTATTTACCAGAAATCTAAATGAGTGTGAAACGGAAGAACTCCTTATATTTCAGATCTTTGAAATGCAGATTTAGTCTGTGAGCTCACTGAGGAAAAAAAAGTAATAGTTGATGGTGAATGGTAGTTTCTTGGTATAGTGAAGTAGACAAAAATTGTGAAAGGAATACTTATGGAGATGGAGATCCTTGGCTGGATTTGGGATTTTGCTGATGAAGAAAGAAATCTTCTATCATGCTAGGGTTATGCCTCTGCTATTTTAAAGGGATAAGATCCTTTTCAGACAACCTTTGAGTATTCAAAATTGTTCAGGCAGATCAGTCTCTTTAGGTGAAGATCAAGCTTGTGGTTTTGTTTTGGGTTTCTTTGGAGTTCTTTTGTCCCAGAAATTTTGAAACCAGACATGGACTTCAATATAATCAAAGTATTTATGATATAGCATTGTGTTCCATTAACAGCCGTAAATGAGTTAGCATTACTAATTCTGTGTTTTCTTTCTCTAGATGCTCTTTTCAAATTTCGTGCACTGTTTTTTCCGTTTTTACATTTGAAAATGTTGGTTATTGATGTCGTATTTTGAATTTCAGGGCCTTCTTATTTACGGTAGACAAGGTCGAGAGATAAGTAGAAGAAACTTAGATGACAATGTTTGCCGAGAGGTAAACTAACCTTCACCCTTCGTCTTGAAATGCTTACCTAGAGGTTTAACATGCTATCCAGATATCTGCCTTCATTGAATGTTTGGAGAATTTCCCTCTTCCGTTCCCTTTTTGTCACTTTCTTGGCATTGAGGTTGGGGATGGGTTGGATTCTTGTAATACATACAATTTTTAGAAATGCCCCCCAATTTAGTCCATCTTTTTGTAACGCGGATTCTCTTCCTTTGGTTAACCAAGAAAGAGAGTCCATGACAGTTTTAGTCATCACTTTGATTGGCTGCGTTTGCAGAGTACATAAATGATTCTTTTGTTTATTCGCATTAAACAGATAAATGGGATGACCAGATTATTTTTATCTTCAACATTGTCTGCAGGCCTTTCTATATTCCTTGGAGCGTAAGATTCCACTGGTTGCTTTTAGTCAGGATCGATGTTTTACACCATTCAATGATCCTCTAGTTGACTCACTGCATTCCGTATATCACGAACCAAGGGTACTTCTGAAATATGATTTCCATATCATATTTTTCTTTTTTTTCTTTGAATGGTTTAATCTCTCAGCCCATTAAAATATCTGATTAATTGTGCAGGCGGAAGTGGTAACTTCCATTGATCATCTTCTATCAATTGCCGAGATACAGGTTTGAGCGCACATTTTTCTAGTCCGATTGTTGTGGAAATCAGTTAATCAGTTCATCTAATCTGGAAGCAATTGCGACCGCTGGGGTGACGCCATGCTATTTTTGTGATGAGATCCAAAGTAGTTCTTTGTGTAACAATAAAACCCTGTATTTTCAGAAACTGCTGTTTTTTGACACACCCGAAGGGATCTCAAATATTTTGCGGCCACACTGGTCAGAAGCCACAAGAGGGCGGGCAGGTGTTGTCCAGGCGCAGGAAGATATGCTCGAGATCGTCCCTCCACAAACTTCAAAAGGGACTGGTGTGAAAATGTTGCTGGATCATCTTAACATCAATGCCGAGGAGGTATAATCACCCACCAATTTTCTGATATCTTTCGAATTCAAATAACATTTATTTTCATTTATGAACTGATTAACGATATTCTTTACACGGGTAGCCCCTATGCGATGCGATGAATCTTATGGCATTCATCCTTTTAGGCTTGGGCTTTCTTCCTGTTTGTTCTTCTGGGGTAGCTGCCGCTTTTTTTTTTTTTTTTTTTTTTTTTTTCCCCTTGATAATTCATGGATGCATGGTTTGCCTTTTTTTCCCTGAGCAGATCATGGCCATCGGCGACGGAGAGAACGATGTTGAGATGCTTCAGCTGGCTTCATTCAGTGTCGCCCTCGAGAATGGATCCGAGAAGGCCAAGTCCGTGGCGAATGTGATCGGATCCAGCAACGATAAAGATGGAGTGGCGCAAGCCATATACAAGTATGTCTTCTGAGCCACAGGGGTGCATCCTTTTCATTTGATTGCAAATCCCTGGCTGTGGATCCTAAGTTTACTATGATCTGTATGTATTCATGATGGCATGAGATGTCCCTTGGAGAGCTAGAAAAGGGGAAATATCTGGTCATATAATCATAGATAATAAATCATATTCTTTGGTCACTTGATTGTCAAATCAGGCATTTCAGACGCCTCTTTCTTTGGAACCATCTCAGACTCTCATACTGATGATGCTGCTGAATATTTCAGAGCTTACCTATGGAATAGCATCTATAGCTCTATCTTTGCAGTGGAGAGAAAATCTTTAGCTTACATGAGCTGATTCAAAGTCACCTGGGAATGAGTAGGTTAGACACATTTTTAGTACTTGTTGACTATCCTAACCTGCTGATATATATAATTTTTCCTTTTTGGGATCTTTCATGCGAATTTAAATAGAAGTTTTGTGTGCATTCACAAGAAAAAAATTCGCTTACACTTTGATACTAATTGATTATTTGGCTATCCATTTTGAAAAGCATCTGGGAATAAGTAAATGGGGTTTGCCCATCTGATCACATGGCTTCACTCCCTTTGCCTGATGCTTGAGGAATTCAATCCACATAGACATGGAAATAGAAGCGGAAAAGTCAATAAATAAATAGTAGTAAATGTAGGTAGGCTCTGAAGATAACCAACCCCTCTTTACCTCCTTTATGCCCCTAATAACCTGACCTCCTTACACTACAAAGACTCATTTGCCCTTCTCTCTTTATTTTTCCTTCTTCTGCTGTGGTTGGGGCTCTTTGGTCTTCTATTGTCGTGGTGGGCTGGACTGATGGGCCCCTTTCTCTTGGACCTAGAGTAGGTTAGGTTCACTGGGGGCCTACATACGTCTTTCTCACAATCTCAATCTGAAGTAGTGAGCTGGTAATCCCTTGCACCCTACCCATTGAAATATAATTTAAATTTCTATAGTTAATTTCCAATCTTCTGGAACTAAGCTTTTAGTGTGTCTTCTTATCATCTCAAGGACAACAGGCTCCATTATTTCTAGTGCAATAAATATGAGAAAATAGTGGATAAGTGGATTATAACCTCCAAAAATAGTAGTTTATTCTCAGGGGTGCATTACTGAAGATGCAACCAAAGTTATGGTCTAAATGTTACACTTTAGTTGTTTAATTTACTAAAAGTAGGACAAGTGTGGCTACTATTTCATAATCAAAGCCAAGTAAGTGATGCTCGGTTGGTGTTTCCATGTTGAAGGGCTCCGGCTCGCTTGTTCATCATGTAGAGAAGAACTCAACGTAACTAAAATTGAGTTACATTGTGGGATGTTAAAGCAACATTAAAGGGGTCAATATTTCTATAGAAAATATTAGTTGGAACGTCTAAATGTGGAGATGGTGATGCGTTTATGTGATCAAAGTTCTTCAAGGTAAAAACAATGTAATTTCTACATCATTTATAAGTTTAGTACATATAATATAGCCAAAAAAAGACAATAATATTTACAATTGAGCCCCATAAATTGTGATCAACTAGAGACTGACTTTGAGAGTTGACTTCCTAGTGATAGAAATCGTCAAGCATAAGGTGGCCCCCACATGTGGTTGGTTATCAAAGTTACCAAGCTTTGAATGGAGCTGTGGAAAAGCATTCCCGAAATTTATGGTATTACCACAATTATTATTTTCATATGATTTTCATAATCTTGAGAAACCCATCATTCTAAGTAATGTAACCCGTTATTTATTATTTCAAAGTTTGATATTATATTGTTGCTAAAGGTGACACTTTGTGGTTGACTAGGACTCTACATCGATTATCCCAAGAGTAGTGGATTACTTAGAGAGTTGAAGGTGGGCGAGGGCCCAATCTTTATAAGGATGTAATGGATTTAGTTGTCCGTGGTCAAAGTTGACTCTCCTAAAAAATGAAGGTCTCTAAGATGTTGGATAAAATGGCTAATCTGCCCCTATTCTTGGTCCCTATTTTTACAAAGCTCACACTAAGTGGGCCAATGTGAGATTATACATGTAGATCAACCCGCTTTCATACACTGGGGGACCCACAAGAAGAAAGCCAGGGGCATGATTGTAAGTCAATAGGAGAGGTGTGGTGGGTGGTGGGGAAGATAGATGTGCAATACATTGGCGTATGGATTAAATTACGTTATTCTTGTGTAGGTTCCTGGCAGCAAAGTAAGTGTTGGTCTGAGGCATGCGGCTCTGTATGCGGAGGTTGAGAGAGAGAGAGAGAGAGAGAGAGGGGAGAGAGATAGAGAATAAAAGAGAGAAGAGAGAGAGAGAGAGAGAGAGAGAGAGAGAGAAAGAAGAGAAGGGAGAGAAAAAAGAGGAGAGAAATTTTTAAAGAGAGAAGAAAGAGATAGAGAGAGAAGAGAGAGAAGAGAGAGAGAGAGAGAGAAAGAAGAGAAGAGAGAGAAAAAAGAGGAGAGAAGAGAAAGTTTTAAAGAGAGAAGAAAGAGATAGAGAGAGAAGAGAGAGGAAAGAGAGGAGAGAGAGTGATAGAGATAAGAGAAGAGAGAGAGAGAAGAGATGGGGCGAGAAAAGAGGAGATAGAGAGAGAGAATTTGAATAAAGTTGGTCCTCAGCTGCTTCAAGGGAGTGACTCAAGCAGTAACCCCTTTTATTCTTGCCACGTGGCTACTTCACACTTGTCTGTGAACAACATGGGTTCCTCTCTCTCTCTCTCTCTCTCGCTATCTATCTGTCGGAAATAATTGAAGACAAAGAAGGGTGGCTAGGTTCCGGTTTCTTCTGACGAACCCGGGCCTAAATGAGCTTGGAAAGACCTGGCCCGGCCCATTACTTAAACCCATAATATTTCATTATGATGGTTACCGTCTCCCTTTCCTAGACCTTCTCGGGAGGTCTCTTTGCCGCCAGAAAACGTAATCCAGGAGAAGAACCAAAGAGACTCGGCGCGCCACCGTCTCCCTTTCCTTCCTCTCGTCCTTTCCCGCTATGGCGCTCCTTCGGAGCTCTCCGCTCCCCCCTGCTCCCCGAGTCTTCGGGGATGGGTTCTCTCTCGGGCTTCCCATAATTCAACCTTCATCGTCTCCATGGCTGCTTTCTTCTAAACGGCGAGTAACTTGTTCCTCTGGTTCCCTCCGTTCTGCGGTGAGACCGGATCTTCCGATTTCCTCTCCCCTCCTAACTTCCTATGAAAGTTGTCTCTGAATTTTCCTTCTCCCGAGCAGTTCCCTGGGCGGCGGTCTTACACGTCTGTCATGATAGTGCCGACGGGAGTGGGGGCGGCCATCGGAGGATATGCGGGCGACGCGCTTCCGGTTGCCCGGGTGCTGGCCTCTGTCGTCGATTGCTTCATTTCTCACCCCAACGTAAGCCTCTGAGGTGCCCATTCCGCGCGAAATTTTCTTTCTCCCTCGCTGTTTTTTTCTCCGCTCTTCAACTAAGATTCAGGACGACGCGGAGATGGGGTTAATTTCCTTGTTTTTCTCTTTAAATGCTGTATTTTTTTGTGTCAAGAATCCTTCAGTTCTACAATACTTAACGTGCTAGCTTTTCCATTTCGGACCAGTCGAGTGTAGAAAAAAGGGGCCCATTTCAAACTACCTTGTCTGGAAGGCTGTAGCGGTGGCCTTCCCATTATTCAGGATTCCGTTTCTGGCAAGGATATCTATGGAAAGAGTCTATCTCTTGTATTGAAATGTCATACAATCGACGCCACATGTGAGTTCAGTTCAAGTTGGATGAATTATTTATCTGAGAATCAATTCACCTTGGATTTATTCCATAGATAGACATAATGGATAGATATTTGTATATGCACATGCGCATACGTAGAGTGACATTGTAAACACTCGCCAAAGTAGTCTGAATTGAGTTTGATCAAGAATCCATTTAATCAATCAAGCTCTGGTTGAAGCCTTTCAAACATTTTCCATGCAATAATAGATTCCATTTATCCGTTCTATGGTACACATTCCCTGCTTTCAGCTGATAAAATCTGGTTTTAGCGGGTGGATGTCTTTTTCTTCTACATGTCTAGTCATTTCATCACAAGTTTATGACTTGGAGATGAAGAAGTGCTGCATATCTATTGCTCTTCATGAGGGGAAGAAATCATAAAACTATACGACACTTCAATCTCAATAATGCTATATCATTTGAATTTCGGTTAGATGGGCTTCCTTCCCATTGCATAGTGTGCAGTTCTTCTTTCCATGATTAGCCTTCTAAAACAGTGCCACTCTTCAATCTGTGGACGGTGATGTGATACTTATTTATCTATTACTGAGTCTTCATACGCATATAAATTCCTAGCTTTCCTGACTTGGTTTGAAGAGAACAAAATAGGTGATGAATGCGGCTATGCTTTACTGGCCGATTCCAAATGCATTGTATGTGGAGGGATATGCACTCGACAGATTTGCAGAAGGATCTTGGGGACTCCAACCCGTCCATCAGAATAAGGCAAGATTTATTTTTCAAGGTCTCTCCCCTGAGAACTTGGCTTACTCTGTGATTTATTGTTGGTAGTATCTTCCTCTTTCCAAAGAGTTTTACCAAAGCTGATATATAATAATCTTATTTTAATAATTTTATCATCCTCAAACTTGTTTCTTTCGCATGTGACAATCTTACGGATCAAGGCCGAGTACTTATACCTGTAAGTAGTGCAAGATGTCTCAATTTCCTTAGGGATTTATGCTTTTCTTCAGGATTTTTCTGCATTAAGTACCAGGAAAAAGAAAAAACAATAGAAAAAGAGGAAAGAGTCGAGTTTTATTTTTTATTTTATTGACGAGTCTTAGTCTTGATTGTTTTGTATTCAGCATGCCATGTCATGCCATGTCTTCCTTGTTACATTTTTTTGAAGTATTCAACATCCTTAGTCTGAAGGAAGAATAACTATCATGACGTTCCCTTAAGCTAGTATGCATAAAAAATGTACAACATAAAGGTAAGAAACTAAAACATCGTTTCTGAACGAACGAGATCAGTTATATTCTAAACACAAATGAGAAAATCTAGTAAAATAGGTTTTCTTCCACACATCAGTTCATCTTAAAATAGTGAAAGAATACTCTTTAACTATAAACATGGGTGAATGTAATTAATGTTGTGTCAGGAACCGGATTGAATCCCTTGACACGAGGGATTTTGGCCCTCTCCTCTACGGGCTGAGCTATCCTATCAGCATTGCTTCATATCACTCGAGTGCTTCTATTTTTGACAATTAAAGGGAAAATAAATTTGATCTAACCGAGTCAAATGTTCTGTCGTAGGAGAGGTTTTCCATAGAAAGCTGACCATTGTGACCCACTGTTTAATTTTTTTTCTAAAAAGGACTGGGATTACTTTGGTCATCTAAGTTGAAACTTCTCTGGAAATGAAGCTAGGTTGGCTTGGTTCTGGATTCTGGGATGGAAGAAGAACTTCGAATTCGGCATCTACAAGTTGCAGACGCTGCCAGAGCTTCTTTGGGCCTCCCTGTAGTGGAGTACATTCTTACGGACGCTCCGTTAGAGGTACAAATCCTTGCCAATTTAAATAGTTTGAAATCCCATATCATCCGTTGTGAGCACTAGCCAGATTTTGCAATTTTCTCCCTCAAGACCATCAGAATGGGAAATTTAACCGTTGAGGTCTTCAAAATGAGTGAGTTTGTAGAAAATAATCGTAATAATGATTGACAGATGTCATTTTGATTTGAAATCTCGTCAATCCGTGCAGGTTGAGATATGGATAGATCCTGCATACGGGAAGTCAACGGGCCGCATAGGAAACCCGGGCTCATTATTAAGAGCAGTAGATTCTCTGGTCAAGAGGTCGAAAGTCAATGCAGTTGCTGTCGTCGGACGCTTTCCAGATGATGATATCGAAGGGGCTGAAGACTACCGACAAGGGAAGGTAGTTGAAATACCTCTTGAGCTTTTCTTCTATCACGAGTCTAGTATTTTTTTTTTTTTCTTTTCTGGAAGACAGGCTATCATCTCCTAGAAATCAACTTGAATAGTTTTTCTCTCCGTAGAAGGTCCATGTAAACTCTATTTATAAACCGAGCACATTGCCACTGACCCTAGATGAAAGCTTACCTTCTCCATTGTCTATATATCCCTTCCAGGAGCTCTTCAATCGGATGCAGTCCTGGTTTTTTACTCTGATTTCAAAGAAATCCCCTTAATTATTATTTGATCTACCCTTTTCAATCCTCAGCCTGAATTCATCATCATCGTCATTGTAGTCGTCACCATAATCTTCATCATTATGAGTGGTGATACGTTTTCTACTGGAAGATTTCTGCGATGAGGATTTTTTTTTTTTTTTCTTTTTGATGGAAAACATAGTATCTGGTGGGTGAGTTTCTCATGTTTGAAGATACTCTGATTAACGAGATGACAGAGTATGAGAATTCTATTGCTAATTCGTCTTGTTCTTCACAGGGCGTAGATGTGGTGGCTGGGGTGGAAGCGATTATAAGCCATCTCGTCGTGAAGGAGTTTCAGATTCCGTGTGCTCATGCTCCTGCATTATTGCCCCCTCCGTTGACCAGATCGCTGAGCCCTAAATCTGCTGCCGAGGAGGTCAGCGACTTACAATCGCCGTTTTCTTCCATTACGGAATTAGTGAACACAGAAAATACCCATCTGAATCCTGGAAAAAACTTTTAGCTGGGGATGACTGCATCTTATGTAGAAATGATGTTTTGCTGATTCCCCGAAGAGGAAGGTCTATCAACTGTGGATTCCTTCAATTTCCTCCGATCATACAGCTTTATCCATCAAAAAAAAAAAACCCTCAATTTTCCAGACGGCATGATTCAAAGAAAATGGAGAGAGAGGAGGAAATCTATACTACATGTTTTCTTGTTTATTTTTCTGATTGCCCTTTTTATATATGAATGTATAATGTAGTTATAGTAGGGATTATTTTCTATGATGCTTTGTTATGATTGTTCTCTTACATTTGAATTACTCTGGTTTATATCTATCGTAGTTTTCGACATATTTCGGTTTATTTTTATTTTCATAATTAGGTAGCTTCTTCATGCCAGATTGGGTACACATTCCTCCCCTGCGTGCTTGCCGGCCTCAGCAGGGCCCCCCAGTACGTCGTCGATAGAAGCCGCGGCACTGCAGAGGATGCCCGCTGCATACTGGGCAGCGATGTCGATAGCGTCGTCCTCCCCATCGACGCCTGCGGGGGTGAGGCTGCGGTCGCCCTCGCCAGGAGATCGAGCAACAAGGTAACATATGATTCTTTTCAATCTTTAAAACATCCGGTTTCTTTGTTTAGGGTTAGGGTTTTAATGATGTGATGACGAAGGCTAGGGTTTTGTAGGAGGTGTAGATCGGGCAACAAACAGGGTATATATGTGATTCTTTTCGATCTTTAAAACATCCAGTTTCTTCGTTTAGGGTTTAGGGATTTAGGGCTAGGTTTTACTCATGATGATGACGACGAAAGCTAGGGTTTTTTGGGTCGCGGTGTAGATCGGCCAACAATGTATACTTGATTCTCTTCGATCTTTAAAACAGCCATTTTCTTTATTTAGGGTTTTAGGGATTTAGGGTTAGGCTTTTGATATGATGATGACGAAGGCTAGGGTTCTTTGGGTCATGGTGTACGTAGGCCTTGGTGATCGCGGTGGAGGAGAACACGACGGTGATGGATGACACCCCCGAGAAGCTCGGGATCGACGCGGTACGCCCTTCGTTCTCCCCGGAAACCCTAGTTCTTGTTTTCTTTCTATTCGAGCTCCTCGAAAACCCTAATTTTTGTATTTCTTTTGATCCGGGCTCATCGAAAACCCTAATATCGCATTGCAGATGAAGGTGTCGAATTATTGGGAGGCTGTTGGAGTGGTGGCGGCTCACCGGGCGGGGGTCGACCCGAGAGCATTGCGGAGGAGGGGAGTTGACCCCATTAGATGCTTGTCCGCGCTTCAAGTCCCCCCTCTCTCTCTCTTCCTTCGTGGTGATGTCAACGCTGGCGAGCTCAATGTTCATGGATGATGTCAACCGGGTCGTAAGCAATTAAACACAGGGAGAGAGAGAGAGAGAGAGAGAGAGAGAGAGAGAGAGAGAGAGAGAGGCAAACTCTAAGAGTGCAACCCATCTTCGTCGATGGTTGTCTTCCTCTTGGTCCTGTGGTTAGGTGGTAGGCGATAATCTTCCCACGGGTGTGAGGAATCCGCCGCAAATAGTATGACTTTCCTACGCATTCTTCACTGGCGAGGTGATCACGATAATCATTCACCTTCTGCGTGTGGAAGATCACACGCATACACGCTCTCTCTCTCTCTCTCTCTCTCTTAGGTTGCACAGAGGGAGAGAGAGGGAGGTGATCACGACGATAAGGATTCACCTTCTGTGTCACCCTCTCTTAAGTTGCAGAGGCAGGGAGAGAGAGAGAGAGAGAGAGAGAGAGAGAGAGAGAGAGAGAGAGAGAGAGAGAGAGAGAGAGAGAGAGGTGATCACGACGATAAGAATTCACCTTCTGCGTGTGGAAGATCACTCACTCACTTACTCATTGACCCACTATCTCTGTCTCTCTCTCTCTCTCTGGTTGCAGAGGAGGAGATGCCGGAGTACTGCGTGACGGGCGGCACGGGCTTCATCGCCGCCTACTTGGTGAAGGCGCTGCTGGGGGAGGGTCACACCGTGCGCGCTACAGTGAGAGACCCAGGTGAAAGTACTTCCCCCTTCCCCCTCCTCTCTTCTTCTTCCACCACTGATCCAATCGTCTTCTCAGGCGACGCAGCCAAAGTCGGGTTCCTCTGGGCCCTTGCCGGCGCCGCCGAGAGGCTGAAGCTCGTGAGGGCCGACCTCACCGTCGACGGCAGCTTCGACGCCGCCGTGGCCGGCGCCGACGGCGTCTTCCACACCGCCGGCCCGGTCCTCGTCTCGGGCGACGGCAACATCCAGGTGAGCTCCTTCCCTTCCTCTTTTCCTCTTCATGGAACGCAGCTGCTCCTACGGCGGCGCCACCAGATCTCCGCCGCTGGTGCAGGGGGCGCTGGTGGAGCCGTGCGTGAAGGGCGCCGCCAACGTCCTCTCCGCCTGCGCTAAGGCGAACTCCGTCAAGCGGGTGGTGCTCACCTCATCCTGCTCCGCTATCCGATACCGCGACGACGCTGCCGCCGTCTCCCCCCTCAACGACTCCCACTGGAGCGATCTCGACTACTGCAAGCGCCACAACGTACACACACCTCTCTCTCTCCCTCCCTCTCTCTCTCCCTCCCTCTCTCTCTCTCTACCCATCTTCACCTGACCCCCATAAGAAGTTGACTATTGCTAGCGCCACAACGTACACACACGCCTTCTCTTTCTCTCTCTCTCTCTCTCTCTACCTATCTTCTCCGCCCCGCCCCCCCCCAATAGGACATTGATTACTGGGGTTAACCGGTTGGCTGATCTGCAGCTCTGGTACGCGTTTGCGAAGACGCTAGCGGAGAGGGAGGCGTGGCGCGTGGCGGCGGAGCGAGGGGTTGACCTCATCGTGGTGAACCCTTCCTTCGTCGTGGGGCCCCTCTTGGCGCCGCAGCCCACGAGCACCCTCCTCGTGATCCTCTCCATAGTCAAAGGTGGGGCACTCTTCCATGTCTGAACCCTGATGAGATCTGAAAAATCGTGGTCAACTTTCCTAAAAAAGATCGGTTTCCGGCGGCGCCGAGCAGGGCAGGTGAGCGCGTACCCGAACGCGACGATCGGGTTCGTCCACGTCGACGACGTCGTGGCGGGTCATCTGCTGGCGATGGAGGGCGGTGGCGCCGCCGGGAGGCTGGTGTGCTCCGGCGAGGTGGCCGGCTGGTCGGAGGTCGTCGAGATGCTGAGGAAGGAGTACCCCTCCTACCCCATCGCCACCAAGCTCAGTATCCGTCCTCTCACTCTCATACCTAACTTGTATTCTGTCTGACTGGTTTTCTTTTCCTGATTTGAGAGAAAAGAGATGGGGATGGGACGGCGCTGACTTTCTGACTGGTTTTCTTTCCTGATTTGGGAGAGATGGGTATGGGGATTGGATGTCCTTGTCGGCGCTGACTATCTGGCTGGTTTGGGAAAAAAGGAGATGGGGATGGGGATTGGAATTCCTTCCATGTTGGCGCTGACTTTTTTGGGTCGTCTTTTGGGTGGGGATGGAACAGGAGCGACGATCGGACGGGCGACGACATCTCGCACAGCATGGACACAGCGAAGATCAGGGCGCTGGGGCTCGCTCAGTTCCGGACCATCCCGCAGATGTTTGGGGACTGCATCAGGAGCTTCCAAGAGAAGGGCTTCCTGTGATCCTCTCTCTCTCTATCTTGCTCTCTCCCTCCATTAAGCTGTCTCCAGCTCAAATACTAGTAAACTCTCTCTCTCTCTCTCTCTCTCTCTCTCTCTCTCTCTTTCTCTCTCTGTATGCATGCATATTATTTCGAGTAAAGAAAGGAATATCTCCAGCACTATCTTGCACCAGATAAGACACTTATCTCTCTCCCTCTCCCAATGTATCTATCTATCATATATCAGCTGAGAGCGCGAACTACTAGTAGCATTCTCTCTCTCTCTCTAGCTCTTTCATCAAGCAGAACCTGTTTCCACCATGCCCTGGTCAGTGATCTACCCTGAATAAACCCCACTAACCAGGCTACTAATAAGAACATCAAAGGAGGGAGTTGACATGCCTAGAAGAACTATGTGTAGGCCTTGGGGAGCTGGAAACTCGAAACAGGGATCTTCCCCAGAATCATCCTTCCTGTGATCGGCATGGCGTGCCAGTGGAGCACCAGGTCAACCCTCTTTCCGCGAAGATTGCTCCCCTGGATTATACACAAAGGGAAAAAAGGTCAGCCCCTGACATGTGGGCACGGGATCAAAATATCATCCAAGATCAAAAATTAAAAAAGATAAATAAAATGAGATAAATATCTAAGATTAAGGGATTAAATGGGCTCGCCTGATCGATGAGGAGGTACTTGCTGGTGACCTGTGTTTCGAATTTCGCGTGGTGCTTGTCAGAGATCACAAGATCCCACAGGGAGATCTGAAGATTAAATAGAAGAAGGAGAAATTATATTTTTTTTCATCACATAAGCGGTCAGAAATTCTAACATCAGAGAGAGGTATACGGTCTCTGATGAGCGAAGAACATTAAAATAAAAGGGTTATCTGGTTTTAACTCCCCAGAAACTAATAGAATTGTTGATGAGGCCTTTTGTTCTATGGCTGAACTTGTCCGTCCCCCAAAACTACTACAATCTTATTCTTTTTGTCCCCGAGTTTAATTAAGTATATTTAACGAGATAATGTTCTAAACAAAGAGTGAACTGCCCTCAAGGTTACATTCTCTCTCTCTCTCTCTCTCTCTCTCTCTCTAACTCTCCCAACCATTGGCAACAGCGAAGTCAAGTACCTTGCATTTCCTCATTAATATGATAAACGGTTCTAGAATTACAAGATTGCGCATAAGATGGTCACACTTGAAATTAATAAAAATATCAAACAGAAAGGCTTCATGCCATATGGGAATTACAAGGTATCAGAAAAATTACATTTTTGGTCCTTGGATAGAAAACCTAGTTTGTTCTACCTTAAACTTTAACAGATTAGTCATTGAAAGCATATTCTGTCACAATTATATCTTGTCATGTCAGATGCCTACGACAATCTCTTATGGTGCGTTTCACACCAAGGTTTGATCCATGCGCAAGGTATATGCAATTGAATTAAACCTAGGATGGATTTAATAAGCAAGTGTAAAGGTATATGAAGAATGACATGTAAGCACTGGATTTTTTTCTAAATTGTAGCAAGCTACAAGCACCAGTGCAAATGCACGGAGTATTTTTGAATGAGTACAGTTTAGAGGAAGTGGAGATAAGAAGCCCCTTGGCCAATGGTAAGGTGAAAACAAGGGCACACTAGACTATATGATGATCTGCTTTATCATCTCTTTCTCTGTGTATAGCCAAGGAACCAAAGTCGGTTTTTTTTCCTTGCATTATGGATTTAAACAGTGACAATGATGGATTGCTATGCATTTACTTACTAAATCTGAGGATATAGAGGTACAGCTCGACGAATTGACGGTGTTATCC
Organism: Spirodela intermedia; assembly: GCA_902729315.2. Classification (NCBI taxonomy): domain Eukaryota; kingdom Viridiplantae; phylum Streptophyta; class Magnoliopsida; order Alismatales; family Araceae; genus Spirodela; species Spirodela intermedia. The sequence continues at coordinate 3,147,771 of LR746280.1, forward strand.
TCGGGGAAAATGACGGATAAGGTTTTTGCTAATAATAACAATCACTAGGTGGAGTCAAAAAAGCGGATGGTAAATTATAATATAATGATACAATATTTACCAAAGGGCATAATTCATGCCCTTGAATATCAATCAAGCTTGCGTAAACATGATGACAGAAATAATAATTACGTAAAGAATGTATCAGGAAATAGTAATCATGCGTAAACTGACAAGGGACCACCTGATTGAAGGCATTTTTTTCTGTTTCATATTCCGCAGCAATAAACACAAAAACCTGCAAGCAGAAGGTAAGGAATAAAACGAAAATGAGGATTTTATAGTCATACATTTGATAAAATTTAGAGGGGGTTTTTGACACAGAGCCAATTTATTTGATAAAGAAAATTAGAGAAGACAATACTAAGAAAGTATCTCTGTACTGATAGAACAACTATCAGTAAAAGAAAATTTTTTCTAAAAAAATTTCAACCTCATCCAGTCTGACATGAGAATTTAAACATAGCTTTTACATTTCGAACCATACATGTAATTTAGATATTTTAAGATATACCCAAATGGACCACGATCAAAGGAGTACATTTGTCGCTTATCCATCACAGCTAAGGTTTGGGTGCTTGATAGAGTTCGTTCATTACTGCGTGAATGATCAAAGAAAGGTATGCTAACACATCTATGTGTCAGCACTTTTAGATATTTGAGCCGCGCGGTACCTAGTGCATCTCACAAACACCTCTTTAAAACCAGGTTTTGCACAATTTACGTCATATTGAGACTTACAGAAAGTTTAAAATCAAGTCAGACCGCACCCACCGCATTGCAGTGTGCAATCACTTAAACAAACTAGTGCATCAACAATCAAACCTCCTTTATAATACTAGCTCACTTGGGAAGCATAAACAATGTCATTGGGCACATTCTAACACATATCAGGGCATAAAAAAGTTATCAGAATTTTGGAAGCGGGTTGAGTCAAATTTAGTTGGCAAACGCCGTTTAAAATATTACCAAGATTATTACCTCTGTTTTTATTAAGCCTTATTTTTCACGATTCTAAATGTTTCAAAATACGAGGCATTGAACTGAATCTTGAAGTTTCAATCTTGCTACAAACTTTTGCAATCGTATACCCAGCTTTCCAGTCAATGCGTTACTGGTTTCATGTAACGCAAAAAATAAAGCAATGTATACACTAGACTTCGAGGGAACCAACAAGATACCAGTAAGAGATCTGTGAACGAAATCATAAAGATACTGCACCATATGATATCAAAAATCGAACGCAATGACTTTGAAAGCTGATCGCGTGATTCCAACACACCTGCTTAGTATTCCATGAAAATGCTGACTGTAAGTCGATAGACATGTTTAAGGTCAATAGAACCTGTAAAATAATTCAACGATTATAAGTGGTTACCATCAAAATTAGCCAAAAGTGCATCTAAGAGACCAACGGTATTTTTAGGTGATACATTTTTCTGATGTAAAACATGAAAGAACAAGATTAATGTAACCCAACCACAGTATAACATATCACAGAGCGTAACAAAGTAAAAGCCAAGGAAGATATTAAATACGGATACTGTATCAGGATTGGCCATAACAGGTGCAAAAATGGAAGAAAAAAGAATATATGACAATAAATTAATGTGGGGAAGATCCAGCAATAATAACAACACAATTAAAACAGTTTTCCTCTTATTTATTATCGCCTGAAAACATACACAAGAAACTCTTCCTGTCGTTTCGAGATAGCTAATCGGCATCCATAGTTGAATAAATGTGGTTAAACATCAGAAATAAATTTGAGTGAATCATGTGATTCTGATTAAGGTTTGAGTAAGACAGTCCGAAATCATTTCAAGGGATGGGAATTTGCTATTAACACAAAGAGAGTACACTTCCAAGTGTCTTCAGATAACTGCTGAATTTTAACACAATAAAACAGGTAACAAATGAGATATCATTGGTGTTGAATCAAGTGAGATCGATTGATTTTTGATTGAGAAACTTTTCTAAAGTTTCTTGATGGATGGGAAGATGGTGCTGACATTCCCAGTTCAACTCAGCCAATGTATGAATGTTCGAGTTCCTTACCCATTTCCTTCATCAGAGTGAGAGGAATTTCACCCATGAAAAGGGCAGGACCAGCATGGGTTCCCTGTCATACATTTTAAACTGAAGAATTGAACTGGGACAAAAAAGGATCCAAATGTGAGAGAGGGCACGACAATGAGTTGCACGTTCATGTCTAAGGCATTGGTCTATATTATTTTCTATTCAACCATTTCCAACTTTGACTCTTCATAATTCTACCGCTTTAGAAAGTATTTCTATTCTGGATAAATATAACCCAATTGTTAACAGTTTACCGTTCGATCATTCAACACTGAAAATGGAAGACTCCGTCATATCACGTTATACCTTAAAAAAAAACGTTTTCGCCCTTCAACAGTTCGCAAAATGGTAATGATTCTAAACGAGAAAACTGATAAACACTGCAGGCACGCAAGGCTCTAGTGGCGTTTTAGATAAACAGAGTCCAAATTGAGTGAAAAACACGAAAATGAAATTTAACCTCATCATTTCCGGTCAACTGCCTCCGAAATCGATTGACTTTTAGCACCTGAGAAACCCAAGAGAGTATTAGCACGATGAAGATTAATGGAAGATCACTAGCCACGAATTTTTATGTGAAAGTCAGTTTCCAATTGCATATTATGCAGTAAAAGCAAAATGGTCCATTCATATTTGTTAAACATAATCTAAATGGACCAAGCCAAAAACTGTCAGAGTCAAATGAAAGGGAAAGAATAAGCCCAAGCCAAGAAACCCAAAACAGGAACCAATTAAAGAGAGTAGGAAAGGGTCCATTGGACTTCCTTTCTGTTAAAGTAGATAATGCCATGTATTAATCAAATATCACAAGCCAATAAAGGGATATACAAGTATGTGCACAATCACGTCCGAAATAATACCCTACGTAAGGAAATAATCTACCTCAATACAGTGGATTTACGAAGATGGTGAATACCCTCAACTTTCTCTTTACATAGATTTATTGACCAGCCATTCACCTCAAAAGAACGAAAATAAAAGCCAAATTATCTAACAAACAAACACTAAGGCCCAAATAAACGATTGTTTTGGTCATCCCAGATGGTCCAGAATATTGAATAGGGGCTTTCACCTCCATCGCAGCAGGAATGGAGTGATAAATGATTGTCATGTTGGAGTGTCATGCTAGATATGCCACAAGCAAGAGCACCACAGGAGAAAGTAACTCATGTCCTTCTTGTCCTTCCTACATGAGTTTCGTGGCATGTTGACGTTAACAGAGTTACAACTAGCCAACCATATGTAGCACCGCAAAATATGATTCTTCACAACAGCACGTCACATTGAAGAGAAAAAGGAATCGACAAATCAAATACACAGGTGGTTCATGATTCCTACATTTTTAATGACGAGGTAGGTCATTCAACTATTAAACTGCATCCTATGTCTGACTTGCACATCACTCACGAAATCGAAAAAAGTACCCAGAAAGAAAGGAAACAATTGTTATCAAAGAGAGTTTTCTGTCACACGGAAATTCTTATCAATTGTAGGAAAACAATTGCCACAAAGGTAAAAAAGACAAACACTTCAATCAGACCTCCTATAGTTGGATCGAAAACCTAAAGAGCAGTGAAGAGGTTCCTAAAAAAGCTTCTAGGAGTTGTCTAACAACTATTTCTCTTTTTGAGGCACCATTAACGAGGAATTTTTTTGTCTTAAAATAATTCATAAAGTTCTCAGTTCCACAAAATTTTGCTTTTGACTTTAGTGCACTTCTTGCTTTGGGGATTCCTGATCACGCAGCATTTTCTTCTAGAAATGAGCCGTGTACCATAACAAGTATACAAGGAAGATGTGACATAATATCCTCTGCACTGTTTATAAAACCAAGGCTCGTTGGAATGTGTACCATTCGTTTCTTAACTAGATTGGTGAGCAAGCCAACACTTCTCAATTGAATACTTTGCAAAACCCATTTTCTAAGCATAAAAACATTTTTTTTAAAGTCTAAATGTCGTAGAAACGACAGAAGTCTGGCGCAAGTTCTATCCTTGTTTTTCTCATTGTCAGGATGTTTGCATCTTTTACAAAATCTATCTTGATTCTGAAATGTGTTGAAGTAGCAATAAAACAGAGCATAACTGCATATCGCTCAGAAAAGGTAAAAGCGAATGAAGGAGAAAGTCACAAGCACGTTCACCATTTCAAGAAACAAACCAAGAATACGTGCTTGAAAAATCCAAATTATTCTCAGTAAATAGAAAATGGGAAAAATAAAACAACACTAAAAGGATGAGAACACCGTTGAGATGCGATCATACATACTCAGGAACAAAGTTTGACCGCTCAAAATTTCAGCTGTCCATGCCAGTCAAACGTCCATCCAGATCTTCAAACTCAAATAAAAGAAAAACACAAGCGGTGGTTGCGCAAATTCTGCGTGAAAAATAAATTGCAGAACGCTTTCGGGCTGGATCATGGGCAAGCAATTCACAACGAACGGTACGCTCCGACAAAAATTGGGCGGCGGTAGAGGAGTCAAGCGGGACGGCGGCCAGTCACCTCGACATTGGCCTGAACAGCGGGAGAGTGGAAGCAGTCGAGGAAGGACGCGCCGGCGCAGAGGATCGCCAGGAGGAGAACCGCGAAGGTGACGAGCGTGTTCAGGCGGTTGACGAAGGGGCTCATCCTCAACCTCCGTCCTCGACCTCCGCTCCGCCAGGGAGACTCTCGAGGAACGAACTAACTGGCGGACAAGGCGACGATCGGGCCAGTCATATTTATTCTGTGGGCCTGCAACACGGGCCTTAATGTGCATTAAAAACCGGGCCCGCTTCATTTTCTCCGATCCCTTATCGGATCGGAAGAAAATGACCTTCCAATTTCCGAGAATTTATGGAAACGGGGCTCTTTTTTATTTGAGATTTTATCGAAAAGATCCTCTGATTTTTGATAATTTATATAAAGGTTTATATTTCGAGAATGTTTTGAAACGGCCCTCTAATTGTTGAAATAGTTGATGACTTGGAAGGGGGACGAGAGATCTGGTGCAGAGTGAGGGAGATGGGGGTGGAGAAGAGGGTGGCAGATAGGTAGTGTGGGAGAGAAAGGGATGGGTAGAGGGAGAGAAAGGGAGATGAGGGTGGAGAAGAGGGTGGCAGATAGGTAGTGTGGGAGAGAAAGGGATGGGTAGAGGGAGAGAAAGGGAGATGGGGGTGGAGAAGAGGGTGGCAGATAGGTAGTGTGGGAGAGAAAGGGATGGGTAGAGGGAGAGAAAGGGAGATGGGTAGAGAGAGATGGAGGGTGGTGAAGGGAGAGAGAGAGAGAGAGAGAGAGAGAGAGAGAGAGAGAGAGAGAGAGAGAGAGAGAGAGAGAGAGAGAGAGAGAGAGAGAGAGAGAGAGAGAGACAGACAGACAGACAGACGTGGGGGAAGAGAGGGACGGATAGAGAGGGAGGGAGCTGAGGGTGAAGGAAATCGTATAGCTTGGGATAAGTTGAACAGAGGAAAGAGAAAGAAATACAGAGGGAGGAGGGCTGAGTACTTGTTGACGTAGTCTGTCGCCCACTTATATTATTAGGCTCAAATTGTAGGAATAATAACCTGGTGCAAAAATATTGGTGAAAGAGTTGGAGAAGAAGAAGAAGAGGGAGACATCGACATTGGCTTTTCAACCCTAAATAACTAGAGAGAAGATGCTCCACGATCTGTGAAAAAATAATGATAGAAAGAGTTTATAAGGGACAAGGGAGAGAGAGAGAGAGAGGAAATGCGAGAGAAAAATAACTTTTTGGTCATTGTTGTTTTCACCAGCACGCCAGCAACCTTCAACACTCCCCCTTAGTGTAAAGCTAGTGATACCAAATAAGTTATAAAACATAAAAAAATTGAGATAAGTTAGGTCCTTTGTAAATCCATTCACAACTTGATCATTTGTTGAGCAAAATTTTATCCCAATTAAATTTATAATAACTTGATCTTTAATAAAATGATGTCTAAACTCAATATATTTTATTCTCCTATGAAATATTAGATTCTTTATCATTGATATGGTCGACTTAATGTCACAATAGATCTCTATAATATTAGATTCTTCTATGACTTGATTCTTTATCATTGAAATTTTATATTATATTATATTAGATCTCTATGAAATATTAGATTCTTCTATGACTTGATTGTGTCAAGTTAAGATCTTCTAAGATTCTCCTTATCTATATAATTTATTATGAAACTAAGGATGTAACATATTTAGCTTCAGTTGATGATAGTGTAGTCATTTCTTGTTTCTTTGAATTCTCAAATACCTCACTTGATCTAAAGTTGAGAATAAATCCATTGGTGCTCTTCTTATCATATAAAGAATCTGTCTAATTGATGTAGATGTAATAAAGTAATTTAAATTTAATTATATATTTGTATAGAATCCTATAGTTACTAGTGCTATGAATTTAACAAAGGATTCTCTTTTCTCCTCTAATAAGATGATGTATTGTAGGAGACTATGTAATCTAGAAACCATTTGTCATGATGATTTTGAATAGTTGGAAGTTTGAGAAAATAATGAAGTAAATTCAAATCATTTATATCAAATTCTGTCTTCAGGGAAGTCTTGAACTCATATTAAGTTAGAATATGATGTAGTATAAATAATGTCATTCACATATGCTTATATGATAAAAATATTATCTTACATCTTCACATGAATTGTTGATTCTTCTGTACTTTATATTAAAGTGATTTCATAAAGATTGAGTCAAGTCATGCATATCATGTCCTAGATACATGTTTAAGCTTGCATAATGTCTCCTTCAATCTATAAACTTTTCATTTTGTCATCAATTGAAACTCTTTGAGGTTGCTAAATAAACACATCTTTATTCAAATAATCATTTATAAGTGTAGATGTAACATCATATTGAAATACTAATCATTTATTTGAGTTTTTATTTCCAAAATAATTCTAAGAGTTTTAAATCTAGTAATAGGAGAAAAAATAAAAGTAATCAATAACATACTGTTGCCTATAAATTATACTATCTTTCAATGACTGGATTAATTCAAATCAATCATCTTTATCTTCTCAATGGCCTCCAACTTTGCATTAAGTTTTTTATGTTGAAAATTCAAATAAAAATAATGAAAACCATGTTGGCAAGTAAATCTTCTCAAAGGTATTTGAAAAGCATTGGTAAACTATTGAAAGATCCTCCTTGATTTATTCAAAGCTTAAAGAACCTACTATCAACTACCAGAAATCTGACAAAAAGAAAATGAATTCAAGGAATCAAACATCATCCTCTTCAGTGGAATATTAGACTTACTCTAAATTTATATTATTCTTCAAAGAAATACTTATGGTGAAATCATTTCATACTTATGGTTACTATTGGCTGCTGAAAACCACAATGGAGATATAGGTATGTGTTTCTTTTGTTTCTGTTTTCAGGTCTATCACAAGTCACAACCATGACATCATCATGGTGCTCATCCCATACCATCGATGTGGAATACACTTTGTCTATTAGCACAAGACGGACAACAAGGCACATCGTAATCCACTCAAGTACACTACTTCCAATCATTACTCTCCTCATAATCACCTCACATCTACTATCTATCACCCTCAAGTAGTGAGGACACAGAACTATCAGCACATGTTGGCATCTGCCCACTTTTGAACTATAGGTCTATAGCACATTAGACCTTCCAAACTAATTAAAAATGGTCAACCTAGCACCTCTCTCAAGATCTTATTAGTACCATTAGTCAATTTGAACCCATGAGAAGGTAAGGATCTATATCTATAGGATTGACCCTCTCTCCTCTCTCTCTCTTTCGATTCTCTATTTCTTTCTCCCTCCCTTTCTCTCTCTTTAAAAAAAAGAAAAAAAAAGAAAAAAAAAGAAAAGAGACAGCCTACTTCTTTTCCTAGAATCACTAGCCCATCATAGACAATTAGTGGAGGGTGAGGGAAAGGGCCCTCCAAAAAAAAAGAAAAAAAAAGAAAAAGAAAAAAAAAAGTGGGCAACCTACTTCCCTTCCCCTAATCACTAGCCTAATACTCCAAAGGGAATTACCCTTGTACACCAAATAATGGGCATTAGTGGAGGGTGAAAGAAGAGGCCCTCAAAAAAAAAAAGAAAAAAAAAAAGAAAGAAGAGAAAGAGAATAAGAGAAAAGAAAAGAGTTAGAAAAAGAGACCAAGTCATTCCTCGTGAGGTGAAAGGTCCTTTACCTACTTAGAAGAAGTACGGCAATTGATGGTACTAACAAGATCTTAGCTAGAGAGATTAGGCACGTACAACACTAGGAAGGCAAGTTCATATTTAGACTTATTGTCATGCTCTAGCATAGTTCTATCCTCCTCACTGTCCTAACCATTCTTTTCTCACCACTTTATATCATTTTATTTATTTCTTAAAACCACTTACTGTAGTAAACTTTTGTCTTGTAGGAACACTTCATGGCGCACAACATAGAGGTCTACACGTCCTACTACTGTTGAGCAGATCTTCCAACTTCATGAACTCAAAATCTCTTTCAACCTAATGCAAATCAACCGCCTTCTTCAAATATGATGAGCGCATTGGAGTCTATCTCTAATATTATCACATCCCCTCTTCAAAAGAGGTCTTTAATCCTCCATATCATTCTTGCCCCTTGTGCGAATGAGATCCCACTTATGTAACCTCAGAAAGAGGTCAAACATCTAGCACTTCATCAAATTTCTTCATTTAAAAAAAAAATAAAAAAATAAAAAATAAAAAAATAAAAATAAAAAAATAAAAATAAAAAAATAAAAATAAAAAAATAAAAAATAAAAAAATAAAAAAATAAAAAAATAAAAAAATAAAAAAATAAAAAAATAAAAAAATAAAAAATAAAAAATAAAAAAATAAAAAATAAAAAAATAAAAAATATTTATTTTTTTCATATCTATTATTGGATAAACTTGTGATTCAAATATAACTTATTGACTCATGAGAGTTGCCCCTTTGAACAATTGTTTGCTTCCTAGAGCCATGAATCTCAAAGTGAATTTCAGGGTGAAATCACATGAGAGTTGAGTTAGGTGATCATAGGTGTTTAATTAGACAAATATAGTTAGTGAAACCTAAGTACATGAATTGTTCTTGGAGAGCAGAACGAGGTTGGAGGCCAAACCATTATAAAAATACTATATCTTTATACAACCTTGGCTTATGTTTTAGAGATTGACTAGTAGAAAAACCCTTAATAGTGTCAACATAGAATTTTCAACTAAGAAAATTAGAAGTGAATTAATTCAACCCCTTCTTGATTCTTGTTCAGGCCAAAACCTCATAAAGGTCACATTAAGTTAACTTATGCATTTATGTTTGGTCTAATGAAAACTTAATCAAACAAAAAAAATGCATATGTTTTCATTTATTAATGATTTTACTTAGTTGAAATGGGTATATTTTTATGAATAAAAAATCATAACTATTTCATACATTTATTAAATTTAACCTAGTAGTTGAAACCATTAATGATCATGTTATTAAGACCCTCCTTAAAATAAAGGGAGAGAACTTTGATCACTTTGATTCCTTTTACAAATAGTAAGGTATTCGTATGCAATTTACTATTAGAAGAATTACATAGTATAATTATATAGCTGAAAGACAAAATATAAAGTGATAGCAATAATATGAAGTGGGCTTAGTGATAAGCATCTTTCAAATGATTTTTAAGTTGAAGTAGTGGTGACAATAATTTATCTTCTCAATATCTCATTGCATAGCTTATTCTTTAATTAATTTTGATGATGATATAAAAATAGATAAATAAATTAATATATATATTGATCTTAGTGAAAAGAATAACATATGGGAGCTGGGGATAGGTTGATGACGCCCTTGAACATCTCAAAGAGCTTCATTCAATGTCAAGTCAAAACTCAAAACAAGAGAAGCAGTGATTTCAAACATTAACTATGATATTTTCAATAGTGAAAAATCATGATTTTGAGTTTTTGATAAATCTGAAAAATGTAGTCTTGAGTTTCAAATTATTAAGAGTTCCTTGTGACCCCTAAGGAATGGGGGGAAGGGGCCCCATTCCGTCAGTTAAGAAATCCCATATTTTTGTTAGAGTAAAGATCTCTTTATATCAAGATGTCTCATAATAAAAGCTCAAAAAGTTTATAATAAGAAAAGAAAGATGTCCCCCTCACTACTACCAAGCATGAGGCATTGAAATGAATTAGGTTTCCAAAATACAATATGACCCAATTAGAAATGTGTGAAAGTACAAGGCAAGATTTGTGACAAAAAGATATGCTATTTTATTTGAGGTGATTTGAATATTTGATTACTTAATGACCATTGTATTTACGTGTATATTGTCGGCCTTATTTTTAAGATCCAAATCATAAATAGATTGATATTAACTGACATGATTCACGTACAAATGTTAAGTCTTAATGGAACTATCTATTGGTTTCATCTAAAGATGTCTTGATCATTTAAAGTAAATATCACATTGGTATCTCAATTTTTTGAATTAATCATATTTTAGAGAAAATATCTATTAAAAAATTACAAAAAATTGAAAATATTTTCTTATGAGATCAAGTGAACATCTTGAATCATGGTTTGAATATTTATAATAATTATTTCAGTCATTTAGGATATCTAAAATAAAATTTTAAAGTATATTATTCTTTATCTAGAAAGTCTTGCACAATAGAATAAATGATCTGAATTAAATGATTTAATTCATTAATAAAATATTTTAAAACTGAAAATGTGAAACTTAGAGTTCATAAATGACTAAATAAGATTCGATGCCCATATTTAACTTTACTATTTTTTTGATTTGAGTGCCTTAATCACTCTATTTCTTATCATAGTAGTTTTTGTTAATACTGACAACAATGAAAATGATAATTTTATGTGATGAAACCAATAAATATATAAATTTAATATTACTGGTCAGAAGTATGTTCTCTTATCAACATTTAAAAACATTATATGGAATTACATCTGAGCATTTTCATGTTCAACCTTATATCATGCATGTTCTAAACTCAGTATAATTTGATCTTTTAATTGTTCTTACACTTGTTTGTTATCATTAATATAACATATATTTTTAATGCTCCAACCACCATGTTCTTTAAGTTTGTTTAATGAAAAAAAGATAATCAATGTTGTTTTGTATAATAAATTCCTCAAAAATATTGATAGTAGCTGAACTTGAAGGTAAATAAAAAATTATTTTTTTTTGGTTTAATAACTAGAATGTATTGAAATTAAAATGAGCATATAAAGATGCCATGACATAGCCATAAATGATCCAAACGTTTAGTAATCATGAAAAACACAAGCAACTTTGAAATATCTTGAGGAAATATCCTTTTTCTTACTTTAAAATTCATATGGGTGTCACATTTCTTTTATTTTTTTTAATGGGACACATGTCATTGTAAAAACGAAAAGTATATCCCACCATCAATTGACTTAAACCAAATTGTATGCCACTTTATAAAGAAAATGGACGTCATTTATCAACTTCTTCATACTCTATTATGCTTGGATTTCAATATTTCCAATACCTTCAATCTGGACTCTTTTTCAATCTGAACACGTGGACTTGAAATCTCTTTGATGTATCTAGAGGTTAAAATATCATGTAATTACTACATATATTTTTAGAAAATCATATATCGTTGTTACTTGACACTACAGACATAGAAGTTAGGAATAAATTACCTTTCTACTTCACCTCTGTTGAATCAATTTTTTTCTTTTACGTTATCTTAACAATAAGCTTAAATGTGTCCATATTTTTGAAATTATCAAGATTGTATTGTCTTGTAATTTGAGTTTTATTTTTTTACCTTCATCTCGATGATGACTTTGATGTCAATGACTAGATCTATTGTAACCTCTTCCATTGAATTTGGCCACGACCATAGTAACATCAACATCCCCAACCTTAGTTGTTTTGACATTAATTGGCTATGTCACCATTTATTTCTCCTTTTGAAATCTTAAATTTGTACCATATTCTTAAGATTTATTTTCATAGATCTTTTGTTATAGTAATGATCTATGGCACTGCAAAAAATGAGATTTACCTAAAAATTCTCCTCATAGATCTTTGGCTTCAATAAAATCTATGCAACAGTAAATGCACAATATGTGATGAATGTAGCTTTGATATTGAAATGATAATTTAGGGAGAGATATCTTAAGAAACTAGAGCAAATGAAATCTACATATCTTGAATTTTGATGCTCTCTCACAATTAGACTACTTTCTATTCTTGTGAATCTTTAGTAAGATAGTGAGACAACAATAGAGGTGTTGCTTGTGGTGATGATGCATCAACACTTAGAACTACTTTATGATAAATAATTATATCATATTGCATTTGTCTTTCAGTTAGAAACTGATAGAGTAATTTTCAAACATAAAAGAAAACATGTTTTATTCTAGTTTACTATGTTGAAAACTATGTGAACATGCTACTATAGGATTTGACTATTAACTATGGACAATTATAGTGTGTATCTCCATCAAAGACTACCTTAAATATACAAGAGTAGATCATGGAGAAGGGTAGATCTTAATATGACTAAATATGGAAAGAATTCCCATGTTTGATACTTTCACAAAATACCTCTTTAGTGAATCCATGTGCTAAGTTTGCATCAAGACAATGACTAAGTTGTACAACATTTTTGTCTTTCATTTGGAGATTGATCCACCTTCAAGTGGATCGAACACATGGATGACTCCTAACCTATTCAATGAGTCCAACTAAAATTATAAAAACACTACTTGATTATTGTGTCTTTTTAAAGTAAAGGTGTAATTAAAATAATATGATAGCCTTCATCAACAAATCATTTGTGTTCTAATTTTTTTAAGTATTCTTAAATGATAATATTTCTTTGAATACCATTCTTTAAAGTTGATTAATGAAAGTGATGTCTAACTTGGTGATGAACTCGAATTGGAGGTTAAAAATGTTGTTGTGATGCAACTAAGTTTATGTAAATAATATTTATAAAACCTCACTCTTCTATTTAAGATAAATCAGGGTCAATCTTCAAAGAGCATTGAGTAATGAGAGTATGAATTTTACTTATTTTTTTTCTTATATATATGTGAGATTATGAAGGACAAAATTAAATGTAAAAAGGTGAAGACAAGAGTTATGAAAAGCATGACAAAGGAGATAGAATGAATCTAACACAATAGAATGATAGAATAAATAATAAAACTAGTTCGAATTAAAAGTTAATCTATCCATAGAGAGGATTATAAAGATGTGCTGAATTTGGATCTTGCACAAACCTTGTTGTGCATCAATCTTAAGCTGAGTGATGTTTGATCCATGATGATCTTGATGTGCTTCAGGTAATCTCTTCTCCATAATGATCTTGGGCACAAGAATACCGTTGATTAGGCCTTGATCTTCCTCCTATTTTCTTCGGCTAGTCACTACTAGAGAGAGAGCCAAAAAGTGCCCTCCAAGAAGGAGGCAAGATGCTTTATTCCTCTCGAGAGTTAGGCCCTTTCAAAAGACAGTTAAGATTAATAATCGACTCTCTTGGTGAATAGTCTAGATTATTCTATGAGGATGGCACTCTAATTCTTTTCTTAATCTCATCTTAAAATGCCTTAAGATGGACGACCTAGATCTTATGTCTTGATAGCTATTTTAAGTCCAAATAGGCTAATAGGCTAAAGTGACGTCCTCTCTTGAACTCATAAACATATTAGGCTGACCCTCTCTATAAGACTTGGGCTTTTTATTGGGCTGAAGGCTTAGGCTTTTTTCATTACTTTCAACTCATATTAAGAACTCACCTAAGTCTTTGCAATCAAATAATTATTAAGAAAATGTGAGAGAATCATTACTTGACTTCATAAAAGTCAAGTGAGGTTAGTCTCATAATATAAATAAAATAACTAAAATAATATACATTAAGACTTGACTTAAATTATAAAACATTATAAATATCATGATGAGTTGGTGATAACATGATAAATATGTCTACAATTCTATGAATTTGATATGAGTTTAATCATCTACATCCTGAATATGTCATGATATCAACTAAATTATGGAATATTCATGAACTTTATATGAATATCATTTCATGCATATTATGGATGTTTTTTGATTGACTATGCTTGACTTCTATGAAGTCGAGTAATTTTATTACTGATGAATATTCTCAGGTTCCATGGTGTAGAAATTTACAAGAACTAAATGGGCTAGAGCTCTCCATGGGACCTTAAAGCTTATTCGTTGGGCAGAAGGGACCAGCTCTGGTTTTGGGCTTCAAAAGATTAGTTAGAGGGATGTGGGCCGTGTTTTGTCCCCATCCACTAACCCTTTCAATTTTCTTCTTAAAGAAGAGCACGGAATTCAGGTCATTGGAGCTTTCAACCAATCAGAAAAAAAAAGGAAGAAATGGCATGGAGAAAGGTCGATAAATAATAGGAGGGCATTCTAGTGATTATACCTCCTGTATAAATACTCTCTTCCTCTCTCTTTCCCGCCCTATTCTGGACGTGCTCTAGCAGTGGCTAGCCAGCAGGACAAGGCATTCTCCAGGATCCGGGGTATCCACCCTGATAGATGTAAGTTGTTTTGAAGCGTTCACTCTTGCTCTTCCCCTTTTTGCAGTGAAAAACGCCTGATCCTGGCGGAATATAAGGATCCAAGAAGAGGAAGAAGTCTTGAGGGCTCAAAGGACGAACATCAGCACCTATATTTCTGATGTTTCCCATCGCTCTGTCTTCCGTTCCCCCCCCTCCAGCTGCTCCACATTTCCCTCTGTTTTCGCCCACAGTTCCTTCTCTCTCCATCTTCTCTCGCACCCTCCTCTCTCCGCGTTCTCCCGCAGCCTCCGTCTCTTTCTGCTGTCTTCCCGTCGCTCCGTCTGCCGCCGCCTATCGCCAGCCACCGTGCGCTCGCTGTCGGTCGCTGCGTGCTCGTAGCTCCTCGTCTCTCTCCTCCGCCGATCACCGCTGCCGCCTATCGCCAGCAGCCGCGCGTCCGCTAAGCACGGCCGCGTATCCATCGCCAGCCGCCGCACGTCCGCTGACCATTGCCGCCGCCTATCGCCAGCCGCCGTGCGCTCGCTACCGGTCGCTGCGTGCTCGTAGCTCCTCGTCTCTCTCGTCCGCCGATCATCGCTGCCGCCTATCGCCAGCAGCCGCGCGTCCGCTAAGCACGGCCGCGTATCCATCGTCAGCCGCCCCACGTCCGCTGACCATTGCCGCCGCCTATCGCCAGCCGCCGTGCGCTCGCTACCGGTCGTTGCGTGCCCGTCACTCTCTCTCTCTCTCTCTGCCCTTCCGGACGTAACTGAAAGTCCTAAATTTCGGTTAAGTCCGGAAACGGTCACGGGAGATTTGCGACCCGCGCAGGCCCTCCTCTCACCCCGACCGTCAACCGCCAAGGTAAGTTATTTTAGTATTATTTATTGTCGTTCTTTTGTATTAATAAATAAATAAAATTAAAATTAAAATAAAAAATGAATTAAAATTAGAAACAAATACTACAAAACAAAATCCTAATCATTAGCTGTATTTTCTGCACAGGTTAATTCCAGAAAATTCTATTAAGCTCTCTAAAATCCTGAAATACTTCCAAAGAGTGAATTCTTAACTTCTAAATTTATTTCTACTATTTCTAAGACTAAAAGATCTGAAATTGAACTCCTGCCTCCTTGTGGATCGATCTCTTATTTGCCCTATGTCTGATATAGAGTAACTAAGTGAAAAATTTATTTTTGGTTAAGTTTGGATTAAGACAATGACACAAAAACCCTTAAATTTGGACTTATCAATTGGTAACATATATATAATAGTACTATCTACTCATTAATTAGCATTTGTATATAAGATATTAATACATAGATGTAACTACTAATTATCACTTGGAAAGACTATAATAACCATGGTGAAATTTTATTGTCATGATGACAAGTGCTCTTCTCATCTATTTAACACAAATCTATAAATAAGTTTTTTTGCCAATAATCTCCTTCTATAATTGTAACAAATTCAATGTTTTTGGTTGAGATGTTAGTGACATTTTTCAGATTAGAAACCCAACTAAAAGCTGTAATACCTTGTGTATATGAATACTATCAACATCAATGGTGTGACCTTGTATGTTCACATCTGACTTCTTAAAGGAAGTGTTTTTTTTAGTGCTAGAGTTTCATGAATCGATTTTATGATTTCCCAATGTCATTTTTATGAGCTAATAATATATATGATATAAACTTATTTGGCATATCCTCTCTCTACTTAAGTATCACCTAATACATAATAGGTCATGAATAAGAAGGCATCAAGCACATCAGATAAAATCTTACACATGATTAGGGGTGAGCAATAAATAGATATCATGATGTGACTAGCCAAAGAAATAGCCATTAGTCACATTATTGATACCCTTGTTTTTGATAATTACGAATACAAAATTATTTAAAATTTATTAGCTAATATTAATATTTCCTTATATGTCCCACTTTTATGTTTCAAATATTTAATTCATTCAGCAACATCATTGAATCAAATTCTTTGTATTAAATGATTTTTGATATCACTAATGATCAAATTCAAGGCCTTACTCCTTGAGATTGAATGGTTTTCTTCCTTAAGATTATTTGAAGGTAAAAGATTATTAACTAAAGAAACATTTAGAAAAGAAAGGAGAATTATATGGTTATATAGCATAAGTTGGCATAAGCCATGTGAAACATTTTATGTTATGATCTAAACATATTATGAAGTGGTTATCATTTATAGATTATGTTAAAAAAGTTTCATAAAATATCACGTTCATCAAATTAGTAAAAAAATAAGAGAAGGATTAGATGTTCAGCTTTTGTAGAGAAAAACTAAATGGTGACACATTAATTGCTTATGTTGATAAAAAACTAAGATAAACTTTGATGATTTAGATATGATATGGCCAATTATTTTCCATTAAGTTAGGAAGCTCTAGTTCACATTTGAATGGAAATGATGTTGTAAGTAGAGATGCAAAGTTTGGAAAGACCAAATGGCATAACTACATGTTCCATAAAATAGTAAGTTTTTGAATAAAGATTTTGAATGTTGGAGGTTTGATAAAATAGAGAAACTAGTACAAGATGAAAGCTTATAGGAGAATTGATATGGATTATAAAATTAATGAACATACTAAGATTCAATGGTCATCATTAATCTCTTTGCATTACTTATATTAATGACAAATAAGAAAACTCCATCATCTTTATCAACTAAATCTGATAGATGGTCAGCTCAACCATTATAACCTTTGTTTTCTATCATACATAATGTGATTTAGTTGTTGTATAATAAATTACATAAATTTAAATATTTATAAAACTAAAAAATACTAATTTTTAGATATTTAAAAGTATTTATGAACAAATATATCAATTATCATTTAATTAAAGTTTAAAAAATAGTGATAATTTTTTAGATGGACCAAACAAATTTAATATAATATTGAGTAATATTTTAGATTTTTTCGTAAAGAATATGAGCTTTTATAATTTTTAGACTTAATAATGAAAGTTAAAATATATTAAAAACTTATGGAAAGGGTGAGGACATCAGGAAAATGTTAGCAACCTAATGAACACAAATTGAATAGAACTTTATTTTCGCCCGACAATCCTTACGTAAGCAATTATAGATAAATTAATTAGTCAAATTAAGATTTATAAAAGTAAGAAGAATTGTAATTAAATGAAAAATAGTTTAGAAATTTGAAATCACATAAAATATTATTAAATAAATTAAAAATTAAGTTAAAAATATAAATGATAGAGTTCTAACCTCATGATAGTGATCATCAAAATTCTATGTATTTGGTTAGACTATTGAATGATGTTTACTACCTCAAAGGCTCTCCTTAGATATAAATGATTTAGACCTTCGTTAGATTTTCTTTCAAAGTCTAAAAAATGATGATAGAAGTTAAATTAATTAAAATAGTAAAATAGAACTCCGACGTTAGACGGAGATGCATTATCTGAGCCCATACTACTGAGCCTAGCAAAGACCAGCCAAGCCTAGTCGATATCCACCACTAGAGCGCATGTCCATGGTGACAGCTAGACACCCTACTACACAGTGACTGGACCTCTACCTTACACACCGATCGACCAGACCCTACTTCAATATCATCTCACACCTACTCCACTACCGTCGGACCTAGTTAGGTTAGAACAAGTTAGGTGTTTCCATCGTGCAACTTTGACGCGCGTGCCTAAATTGTCACATTGGTCATTGAGCACTTATTGTGGAGTCGCATCAATGACATTAAGTCCTCGCCCTCTGGATGTGGACTTGGAGGATCACCCTACATTAGAATCACCTAGCAGTAGCTAGTCGTGATGGACTGTCGGCGTCATGGCATTTCGTCTACTGCTTGCATATAGTTGAATTTAGTATTCATCACCTAGAGTCCTTGGCTAGCATCACTCGTGGCATATAGGGTTCATTTTCCCTATTACCTCACCCACATTTAGACGTCAAGGCGGATTTACAAGCCCGTCCTACATCACTTCATGTCATGTGTGTGAACTCTCAAGCACACATTTGTTTGAGAATAATGATCACCATGAAAATAGGTTGACCATATTTTTCACTTTCTTCATTTCCGTCTTATTTCTTTCTCTCCTTTTATGAGACCTCTTCTTGTCTCTCCATCTCTTGTGAGATCTCTTTTTTTCTCACTGTCTCTCTTAATCAATCTCCTTCTCTTTCTCTCTCAATCGATCTCCCCCTCTCTCTCTCTCTCTCATGAGACTTTTCTATTTCTTTGTCTCGTGTGAGATTTCTCTCCTCCTCTCTCTTCCTCTCTTTTTCACGAGAGATCTTTTCTCTCATCTCTCGTGAGAGCTCTCTCTTCCCTCTTTTCTTCCTTCTTTTCTTTGTTTCCCTTCCTTTATTCTTCTCACCTCACCCTTCTATTTTATTATTTTCATTAAATAAGAATAAAATATTAAAATCACTTTATATATAAACTAAATTAGTTTTTACGACAGATCAATCAATCTCTTTATGTTTAACTTGAGACTTACTTCTATATTAATATTTTATAAAATCTTAGTTATAAATATTATTAGATAGTGTGCATTTAAGCATAACGACAAGTGCACATTAACCTTAAAGGCTCTCCTTAGATAAAGACAACTTAGATAATATTTAAATCTTCTTGTGAAGTTTAGAAATCAATGAAGTGGGTCAATGAATTATATCTGACAACTATCACTTAGAAGAATGGAAAAATGATAACTTCAGGAATCTTTAGTGGTTGTCACCCAATTAAGAAAAGATGGATGGAGGTGGGGTGCATCTTAAGGAGTTTCATCCTCAAGTCTACACAACAAGAGGAGGCTTTTCATCTTACCTAATATGCTCTCAGGAGGTGGCGATAGGTCATTAAATGGATTGTCCTCTTTCTGACGATAGTTGGTTTTTCAATCAAGAAAATTTACTCAATGAATTTATGATTCTTTTATCTATAATCATTTAGTAATTTTAGTGATGATTCTCCATGAATCACATTGACAAAAAAGTTTCGTCAATAATTAAGCGATTCTAATACTTAATTGTTGATAGGTAATATGTAAGAAAATTATATTTAATTAGATAAAAAATGTGAGTTTTAGTTCTAATAGGATTTGAATCCTTGTCGATTACTCACATGCATAAAAGTGAGTGAAATAAGTATGCAAATACCCTTATATAGTGATGTCATAAGGGTTTCTCCTTCTCATAAATAATGAGTATTTAAAGTATAAAAGTTATTGAAAACCTTTTGGTGATCAATTTAGTGCTACATTAGTTATTTTCTGAGTTTTGAAGTGCATATATAGTAATATGAGTTTCACTAATCAATGTGTATATTTCTCACATATATATGACCACTCTTTGCCCCATGTTTAGCTAGCCACTGGTGATGTAGAAGGGAAGTGATGCACATGTGTCTCCTATTGGTCCCTTAACCACTCAAGCCCCTTACAACTTCGATTGGCTATGCTTTCGACATGCTTGCATGTTTGATTGACTAGCAGGTTCCTCTTTTTTTAATCTTTTTATTTTATTTTATTTCTCTTCATTTATCTCAAAAATAGAATTATATAAATTTGTATAAAATCACAGAATTAACTAAAAATTAACATTAACTAATTAAAAATCACTTTTCATAATTTAACATAAATAGAAATTTATTTATTATGAGTTAAGGCTTAAAATATATTATTAATTAATTATTAACTCATGATAATGAATAATTATCAATACTCTAACATAATTAGGTGGTGAGGAGAGAGTATATTAGGCAAAGACATTTGATGTTAGTAGCTATATTTAGCCCAAGAGGAGCTAGGTCTCTATCAAGACAAACTTATGTAATTTGGGCTACCAATACTATTAATATCACTAGGCATTCTTGATGGAAATAAGTTACTATAAGATAAAAGCTCACTTTGGGGTTATAAATAATTAGGTAAGGGGTGCATCAACATAAAAAATTCAGTCTTCTTAGTGAGAGAGTGCTAAGTGATCTTATTACAACATATGTCAAGACATCAATTGACATATAGATAGATCTACCATAAATCCAAATATAAAAAATGTTAATAATCCCAATTTACCCTCCTTTCAGTGTTTTGTCTAGTCTTATAATTCTAATGTATAATCAGCCATACTTAAGATATTGACTTCTTTGACATACTCTTTTTGAGAAATGAGTTATTTTTTCTTGTAATCCTCATCTCAAGGATTTAATTTAAGCATATGTCTTTCTTTATAAACCTTTGTAGTTTATCAATTTTACCTTTTAGTTCACTACAATTAGCATGTAATTAAATATGATACGATGTTAATGAATAAGTTATTACATTCCAAGTAGGTTCAGAAAATTCTCAAAGGCCTTTGCTAGCTTTATACAGATTACTTTCTATACGCACAAAGGCCTACATTTCTACTGATTTAACCTCCCTTCTTCATAAACTCAGATTAATGACATGTGTATTCTCTTCTTCAAAATACATATGATTTGATGAGATTAGAACCCCCTTTTTCATATGATATATTTTCCTAGGGTTGCTCTCAACACATTATATACTAAGGCCCTTGCTAGCTTTATAACTATTGTTCCTAGTGTTGATGCCTTTAGTTTAAACAATTTCAAATGAAAATTTATTGTAAAAATATTTATTAAATATTTACTGAACCATGAATGAACATCACGCAAGTATATATTATTAGTTCATTATCTCTAAGAAATATTTAGTATATACATTGATGATTCTCAAAATAATCCTATGGCTAACAAAAAATCCAAGGAGTTATAATATCATTGAGATATTTTCATGTTGAATATAATGCAACATCATATTATTCATACATAAGTATAGAGAAACATATGTCAACACATGTGACTAAGTCTCACATGTAATCTAGAAATATGAAGTCACCTATAGGATTTGAACAAAAGGCTTGAGTGACCTGAAGTCGGAAGCTTTAATGACAACATTTTTTGAAAAATAAAAAACATAAAGCTAAGTATAAGATTCAAACTTAAGACATGAGATATGGGAAGGTAAGATTTATTAGACGCAATATTTGATTATCACAAAGAGCAATGACATTGGCAGGATTTGAAATCATGACGTCACCAATGACATGCTAGAAAGCTGATTAGGAAAATATGAAGCAATATCAACTGAGTAGTGTCTAATGCAAGAATCAAATTCAAAACCTACACAATGCGTAACTGACGTATTTGCGTGAAGTCCTCACAAAAGTGGAGAAGTCTCTGTCATATCTAGATAATAACACATCAGCATAATCTATGGAGAAAATAATGAAAAAAATAAATTTACTTTGAATCAACCATAGAATTGAAAATAACTATTGATGAATCACATATCTCTAAACCGAAGCTTCAGACATAATCTATGAGAGAACAACATGTCTTGGAGTAATGAATGATTAAAGGTCAGCGGTACACATTTTTGATGGTAACAGATGGACATAATATATGAAGAAAATAACAAGCTCAACAACCTTGTTTGAGCTTGATCTTGAAAGTAAAAAATGTATGTTGGTAAGTTATGTATCTTCAAATAAAATATCAAGGACAACTTACACGAGAATAACAAGCTTCAAATTGAAGAAGAACCAAAGGTCACTAGCATGTTGATGAAACAATATGAAGAAATTCAAATTCACATGACCATTTCACAAATGATGAAAAGACAAGAAGACCTTGGAGAATATAAGGAGTGAGCATAAAAAGAGTTAAAACTAATGCTAAATGAAGATATCTATTCACTTAATTCATTTAAGCTCAAAGAATATCATAATTTATTCATCAAGGAAAAGATATTGCACACCTAAAATAAATAGTTGAAAGCTTCATCGTATGACTTACTTTATTGTGGTGAATAGTGTCAACAATTGCTTCAAAGATCAACTCTCTCCATCATGTCCTAAAGTACTTGGGTGGTGATTAGAGAGGTTTGAGTTAATGATGAACTCAAATTAGAGGTTAAATATGTCCTTGTGATGCAACCAAATTCATGTAAATAATATTTATAAAACTTCACTCTTCTATTTAGGATAAATGTTAAAGCTAAATTTATGTGCTTTAATTAATTTTATTATTTGACTTTATTTTGTTAACTTGTAGAATAAATATAGAATATATTGTTATTTTAAAAGTCTGCAATAAAATACTTAGTATAAGTTTTGATTATTAAAATAAAAAGGATAAAAAATAAAAAAATCTTCTACCCACTAGCATGCCAACAATCAGTAGCTGACCCAAAGGGGGGACATCAATTGAGCAGGTAGACTCAGATTAGCGGAGCCATGATCTAGGCTTGAGTGGTGAAGGCCTCAGTCCATGCACATGTGCATCACTCCCTTTTCATGTCCTAGTGGCCAACTAGTCATGGGGCAAGGAGTGCCCATACACATGTGCACGCGCGAGGGTGGACCACCTTTTAGCCTTCTCCCAAGATGGTCTTGGGTATTAACGTTTGCACCCTTATTTCCTTTTTTCGTGAATTTTAAATATATTTCCTTTTTATTTCCTAGTATAAAATTCATAGAAAATCATATTCATTGAGAAAAATTCTGAATAATTACCAGATATTATATTACATCCCTATGATCGACTTAGAAAATTACTACTATTTTTGAAATTTTTATTGAATTATAATTGATATATTTATTTAGAAATACTTCTAAATATCTGACTCAGTTGTTGTATATTAAATCATGCAAACTTAAAATTTATAAAACTAGAAAATATGAATTTTTGGATATTTAGAGGTATTTCTAAATAAATATATCAATTATAATTTAATAAAACTTCCAAAAATAGCAGTAATTTTTCAAGTCAATCACAGGGATGTAATATAATATTTGGTAATTATTTAGAATTTTTCTCAATGAATACAATTTTCTATGAATTTTATACTAGGAAATAAAAAGAAAATATATTTAAAATTCACAAAAAAGGAAATAAGGGTGTGAACATTAGGATGACATCAGTGCTCGACGAATGCAAATCGGACAAAAATAGAGTTCTACTTGGCGATTCTTACATAAGTGATTACAGATGATTTAATTAATCAAATTAAGATCTGTAAAAGCTAGAAGAATCGTAATTGAACAAAGTATATTTTGGTAAATTAAAAACACAAAAATTATCACTAAATGAAGCGTAAAGTAAACTAAAAGTAGGAAAATAGAGTTCTAGTGTCACGATAGTGATGTGTCAGCGATGCATCAGAATCTTAAGTGTTTGGGAAGATTGTCGTGCAGTGTCCACGGCCTCGAAGGCTCTTCTTGGACAAAGATGATGTGGGCAATCTCTAGATCTCCTTGCGAAGTCTAGAGATTAATGAAATGAGTTATCGAATCGTCTCTAGCAGTTGTCACTCGGTAGAGCAGAAAAATGGTGACTTTGCGGCTCTCCAGCGGCTGTCACTTGATAGAGAGGAGCTAGATGAAGGTGGAGTGCATGTTAGGGAGCTTCATCCTCAAGTCTGCACAATAAGAGGAGGCTTTTTATCGCATCTGGTATACTCTCAGGAGGTGGCGATTCGTCTCTCGACAGATCATCCTCTTCCTGACGACGGCTTATTCATCGATCAATCGGAGATGATTTACTCGATGGATTCACAATCCTTTTATCATGAATCGTTTAATAGTTTTAGTAGCAATACTGCACGAATCAAATTGATGAGATTTTTGCCGATGATCCAATGATTCTCATTGCTTAATCCTTCACTAGTGATCTGCAAGAAAGTCACGATAATCAAATAAAAATATATGACTTTTGACTTTGGAAGGGCTCGAACTTATGCTAGTCGCCCACCTCTTCTGATGAAAGTGTGATGCGGGTTTAGTCCCACATCAGTTGTGCATCAATTTTTCAAGCGAATATATAGTAATGTTAGCTTTCTAAGCAAAGTCCCTTCTCTTGCGTGTACGACCACTCCTTGTCTCACAGTCAGCTGGCCATCGGTGACGTGGAAGGGGAGTGGCGCACATGTGCCCCTATCGGTTCAAGCCACTTGATCCCCTACTCGTGGCTACTCTCCGACTGCACTTCCGACTCACTTGCAGGCCCGGTTGGCCAAGGGGTCTCCTCATTTTGCAATATTTTTATTTTTATTTCTTGTTCTTCATTTATCTCAAAAGTAAGACTGTAAAAATTATATAAAATCACATAATTACCCAAAAATTCACATTAATCAACTAAAAACTACTTTTCACATTTTAACACAAATATAAGTCTATTTATCATGAGTTAAGGCTAAAACTATATTATTTACTAATTATTAACTCATGATAATAAAGACTTATCAGGTATTATTTTATTTCAAGAGAAAGGATCTCTATTAAGAGAGCTTAGCTTTAGTTTATATTCAGCACATGAGTCCAAAATATTTCTGATGTGAGACTAAACAGTTTTGTCTATTTCAATGTAGCCATTTAGAGTGTGGTATGATCCAGCAGTACGCTATGAGCCACATCATCAAATTAGCCAGATCGTATGATTGGCAAACCACCACAATACTAGATGCGTAAAATGATCCATTGATGGTTCGTGAATCTGATGCCGCTTAGCACATCTAGCCTTAAAGGATGATTTGATGGCTAAGGATGCGTCATGGTACTGGAGACTAAAGTTGCCAGTCAGCAATAGTTCTTGATGAGTTGATCCTACATCACTCAGCGCCCCACATGACCAATCATATCTCATTTAGCAGCTCGTGAATTGCCATGATATTGGGAACTTGAGTTCTCACATGTATCATCATTAGGGATATAAAGAAAATATTCAATTATTGTCTAGTAAACTAGACATTATTGCTTATCTTTAAAATCCCGATAGTAGTTGGGAATACGGCAATTTGTTCATCCCTCATTTTGTGCGATTAACATTTTCGACAATCGACAAGCTCACTCCTTCCTCTCTTGATTGTACTCAAGGCTTCTGACAAGTGGTCAGCTCTTTCCATCTTTTTCAAGATGACAGTGGTAGTGTGATTGACCCCTTTTTTGGTAAATCTCTTTGGCAAGTGATGTAGCACTTCCAAATGATACTTCTGTGACTTCTAGCATGGTGTGACACATTTGGACAAAATCAAGCTATCACACCAGTGTCGATAATTGGCTAGGAGGCAGACTAAACTTGAGCAACAATTTATTTCTTGCTTTTAATATTTACATACCTACTTTTGCCATTTATTTATATTTTACGACAAGGTTTTTCTATTTCATATATGTTTCAAATAAAATGAGAACTAATTCAAAACTTGATGAATGATTTTTGTTTCTCTTCTAAATCCTCTAAAGCTCGTTTGAGATTAAGCTTAGATCCTTTTTAACTTATTTTCTATTGATTTTCATAGTCAAATCTCAAAATATTCATGTTCTCAGTGTTTCATAAATAACAAGTATTTTTTAGTTTTGAATGCAAAATCACTGAGATTAAAGACTAATTAATGAGCATTTAATACTTTAAACAAGTTGGAGACATTCATAACTAACCTCATGACATGTGTGTGAATTTTCAAGTACACATTCATCCAAGAAAATGAGTTGACCATATTTTTCTCTTTTTTTATTTTTGTCTTATTTCTCTCACTCCCTCTCTTGTGAGACCTCTCTTCTCTTTTTGTCTTTCGTGAAATCTTTCTCTTTCTTTCCCTCTCTCCCTCTCAATTGATCACCTTCTTTTTCTCTCTCTCAATCGATCTCCCTCTCTCTCCTTCTCTCTCTCTTGTGAGACTTTTCTCTCTCTCTATCTCACATGAGATTTCTCTCCTCTTCTCTCTTTCTCTCCCTTTCACAAGAGATCTCATCCCTTCTCTCTCTTGTGAGATAATTCCTAACCTATGATAATCCACATTGAAAAGTGTAATAACTATATGGATGATCATCGATGATAAAGCCAGAAGGTGTGAAGGAGGCATCTATTTGTGGTTTTCATGGATGATTGCTTAAATTAAGGTATTGGATCAACAACTCATTAAATTTATAAAAACTAACAAGAGGGGGGAAGCGGGCAGAGGGTTTTATATCTACGTAAAATAGTAGCAACAAGTTGACCATCTCAAAATTAGTTTGCTTAAAGAGGGAGAATGTCATCTCTCTCTCTTTTGCTACTATTCTTTCTTCTACTGAGAGTGTTCTTTTAAGCAGTCAACTAGCTTTTGGATTGTATTTTTGTCAAGTCACACTATTTTGATTAGTTTGACATGAATCCAGTTGCTTATAGTGATTTTGATTTCATTGAAAATAAAATTCATAAGAAAAGTATCAATGCATCATAGATAATTTTAAAGGGATTCCTAATTTCATGAATACTAAATAAATAAATAACTATTGCCTTGTCAATTGATGAAGTTGAATACCTAGCTGCCAAACTATGTTGTACACAACTTTAGTGGGTTAAATCTTGACATCAAGACTATCTAGTTGAGTTAAATTATTTTTCATGATGTAGGACAACATGAGTGCCATTGAGTAAACCAAGAATATTATCATTCATTCTAAACTAAATATATAGAAATCAAACATCATTTCATTTGTATTGATCTGTATTATTGACTGATTGTTGAGTTAATCTTGAATTAGATGTTATCTCATGAACTAAAAACTTACAAAACTAGAAAATTAAATATATTGACTCATAGAAAGGTAGAAATGAGAGAACATACTGATGTGACTTAGTCATTGTATAGTAAATCATGTAAATTTAAAATTTATAAAACTAGAAAATACTAATTTTTGGGTATTTAGAAGTATTTCTGAACAAATATATTAATTATAATTCAATAAAAGCTCCAAAATAGTGAGAATTTTCCAGGTTAATCACAAGGATGTAATACAATATTGGTTAATTTTTTAGAATTTTTTTCAAAGAATATGATATTTTATAAATTTTTGATTAAGAAATAAAAATAAAATTTATTTAAAATTTGCAAAAAAGGGAAATAAGGTGCAGGCATCAAGATGTTGTCAGCACCCAATGGACATGAATCTGATTAAAAATAGAATTTCACCTAATATCATTACATAAATGATTACGAATGATTTAATTGAGCAAATTAAGATTTATAAAAGCTAGAAGAATCATAATTGAATGAAGAATACTTTGGTAAATTTAAATCACATAAATTATTACTAAATAAATTAAAAAATTAGTTAAAAGTAAGAAAATAGAGTTTTAATGTCATAGTGGTGATGCGCCAATGATGTACCAAATTCTTGAGTATTTGAGAAGATTGTCATGTAGTGTCCATAACCTTGAAGGCTCTTCTTAGACAATGACGATGTGAGTAATTTTTAGATCTTCTTGCAAAGTCTAGAGATCAAAAAAATGAGTCATCGAATTGTCTCTGACAATTGTCACGTGATGGACTAGAAAAACGACAACTTTGCAGCTCTCCAGCAATTATCACTTGACAAAAAGGAGTTGGATGGAGGTGAGGCATGTGTCAAAGAGCTTCATCCTCAAGTCCACACAGCAAGTGGAGCCTCTTTATTGCATTTGGTATGCTCTCAGGAGGTGGTGACTCTTCTTGACAACGGTTTGTTCGTCAATCAATCAGAGATGCTTTAGATCAATTACTCATATTATTAGATCAAATTAAAGAACAAAAATTTGTGCCTTAAAAATTTCAATAGCTCTCATTCTCTATGAATGGTGCTTTAGCTCATTACCACTC
Source organism: Spirodela intermedia (assembly GCA_902729315.2). Classification (NCBI taxonomy): domain Eukaryota; kingdom Viridiplantae; phylum Streptophyta; class Magnoliopsida; order Alismatales; family Araceae; genus Spirodela; species Spirodela intermedia. The sequence goes on from LR746280.1 coordinate 3,176,118, forward strand.
TAACCAATACTGACATATAAATCTTATCTCACTAGTTTAATACTTCAAAGAATTTCTTCCTACATAATAAGCATACCTACCAAGTTCTAGCCAACATTTTATTGAAACTTTAAAAACCATTATATATAAGGCAGCTACCTCATGACTTATCAGGCTCATAGGATATACTTCTTTTTATTTGTATGATATGTTCACAGGGGGATGAACCTAAGACTTGAAAACTGTTCTATGATATCACTTAATATAGTGGAAGTTGCATAAGAATGGAATTGGGCCTTGATAAGTCTTCATTATTATGAGTTAATAATTAATTAATAATATAGTTTTAGTCTTAACTCATGATAAATAGACCTATATTTATGTTAAATAATAAAAAGTGATTTTTAGTTAGTTAATATAATATTTTGGCTAATTATGTGATTTTATATAAATTTATATAATTATTATAATATTTTTTGAGATAAATAAAGAAGAATAAAATAAAATAAAATAAATAGAAAAAGGAGAAACTTGTCAGCTAGCTAAGCTTGCAAGTGAGTTAGAAGCATAGTTGGGGAAAGCTACAAGCAAAGAATCAAGCAACTATAGATAGATTAGTAGAAGACATGTGCATCACTCCCTTTTCACATCACTAGTGACAACTAGGTGTGAGACAAGGAGTGGTCATCTACACATGACAAAGGGACATATTGGTTACCAAATCTCGTATTACTATATATCAGCTTCAAAAATTGACATATAACTAATTTGAGACTAAATCGGTGGTCACAGCCTCCTGAAAGATTTTAACTATTTTAATATCTGAAATATCTCTTATTTATCAAAATGAGACATTCTTATGACATCACTTTATAAGGTTATTTACATACTTATTTCACTTTCTCATACAAGTGGGTAACTAACAAGAGTTTGAATCTTATCAGAACTAAAAATTATATTTTTATCTGATTAAATCATAATTTTTCTGCAAATTTCTAATGAACGATTAAGTTGTTAGAATTACTCAATCATAGACAAAAATTTCATCAACGTGATTCATAGAGCATCATTATTAAAATTATTAAATGATTCTAGATAAAAAGATTGTGAATCTATTGAGTAAATTATTTTTAATTGATCGACAAATAAGTTGTCATTAGAAAGAAGATGATTCGTTGAGAGATGAGTCTCCACCTCTTGAAAACACACTAGATGTGATGAAGAAGATCTTCTTGCTGTGTAGACTTGAGGATGAAGCTCTTTAAGATGTGTCTTATTTTTATCTAACCCATCTCTATCAAGTGACATTTATTGAAGAGTCACAAAGTCGTTGTCTTTTTGTTCCATCAGGTGACAACCACCAGAGACAACTTAGTGACTCATTCCTTTAATTTCTAAATTTTGCAAGAAGATCTAAAAATTACTCATGTCGTTTGTGTCCAAAAAGAAACTTCGAGACCATATACATTGTATGATAATTGTCTCAAACATATAGAATTTCGACAATCATTGTCGAGAAGTTAGAACTCTACCTTTCTTACTTTAAACTTACTTTACTTAATTTAGTGATACCTTGTGTGATTTCAAGTTTAAAAACTCTTTTTCATTAAATTATGATTCTTTTAGCTTTTATAGAACTTAATTTGACCCATTAAATCATTTTTAACTATTTACGTAGGAATCATCAAGAAAAACTTTATTTTCACCTGATTCGTGTTCATTAGATGTTGACATTATCTTGATGTCTGCACCTTTATTATTCTTTTTTATGATTTTTTGAAATATTTTAAATTCATCATTTAGTCTAAAACTCATAAAAAATCATATTCTTTAAGAAAAATTTAAAATATTACTTGATATTATCTTACATCCTTATATTGACTTGAAAATTCTTCACTATTTTTGAAACCTTTTAACAAATTATAATTAATTTATTTGTTCTTAAATATTCCTAAAAAATTTAAAATTATTAATTTTAAGTTTTAAAAAATTTAAATTTACGTGATTTATTATACAATGACTAAGTCACATCATGCCTTGAATCTATGAGATAAGGAATTTACCAATCTTTGAGTTCAACAAAATCAGAATAACATATTGAATCCACGAGGGCTACTTAAATCAACAAGAAAATAGAAATCTTCTCAATGGAATGAAAATTATATTATTGATCATCCCCTAAAAATACAATGTTCATGCCATTAAATAGACCAAAATATATTTTATCTATTCTTAAAAATTATATTATTTTTAAAAATAAAATTTATGGTGAATAAAAAGTAGAAAAGTTACACTATAAAATTTGATGTGTTAAGTATGATTTTTGCACCTTATTGTTTGAATATTATGCTTAAAATCGTTCTGGGCCTTCAAACATTTGTGGTCCACATTTTTACGTTTTCAGACCACCTGGGAGAAATTAGTTTTGGGCCTTCAAACATTTGTAGTCCCCTGACGTTTCATCTCTGTCCCCTAACGTGAAGAATAAAAGTCTCTCTCTCTCTCTCTCTCTCTCTCTCTCTCTCTTCCTATCATAAATCCGGATCCTTTCAGCTACATTATCGGACTTGGAAATTCTAACAGCTTTTAATATCCCTGTCTATCCCCCTACTGGCTAGTCTCTCTCTATGCCCCCCAACCGGAAATAATGTATCACCTTTCTTTCTTCTCTCTCTCTCTCTCTCTCTCTCTCTCTCTCTCTCAAGCCATCCGTTTAATTAGACGGCCGGATTTGCCTAAAAGGTCTTCACGTCCTTACCTGTCCCTTCTTGGTCTCTCTCAATCCGTCCGTTGACAGTTTGCACTCTCCTCTTTCCAGCTCCTGATCTTACTTGCCATTCTAGATATATTATCTCTCTATCCATCTTTCGGCACCTGGGAATCGCGGGATTGAGTGTCCACAAAATAAATAGAACAACGAACAGGAGCGTCGGCGTGGTATCCGTGGTGGAAGAGAACTTAGCCCGCGATGAGCTGGTGATCAAGGTCCACCGGGGTCAGTCATGGAAGGCGAGGAAAAAGGTAACGATGGAGGAGGTGGACAGCGATGACGTCAGGGAGAGGATGGAGGCAATCGTCGGAAAGAAACTGAATATCATCAAGGAAACGAGATGGTGGTATTGACGGCTTCCAATTACCCACGCGTTGGCGACCGACAACAGCATCGTCGTCTTCTCGCCGACGAGACTCCGTTGCTTCGCGATGAATGACTCCATCCTCTTCGAGAGCTCATCGCCGTCCTCCGCTAGGTCCTACAGGTTTTCGAGAAAATGATTGAAACGAGAGAGAGAGAGAGAGAGAGAGAGAGAGAGAGAGCGGGGTCATGTGAAAGTGGCTCGAGCCCGGCCCAATTTGTCCCTCCAGCGTAAGAGAACTTGAGCTACAGAGTCGAAGCTCTTTGCTTTCAGTAATCCCTTTGAACGATGAAGAGCGTTATTTCTTGTTTTAGTTGTAATCCTCTCTGAAGTTCATAGAGCTCTACAGACTCTGCAGGAATGAGTAGATCTACATCGAACTGTGAGGAATAATCATGAATGGAGAAGGATAGGCTGATAACAACAATTCTTGAATAACAAAAAGATAACTTCTGGCATCATACCCAAGGACGAGAAGAACCCATCGATTGCGGGTGTGGGAGAAAAGTCACGTCCACAGGTCGAGTCATTCGTTGGAAAGAGACTTAATAATCCCCCATCTCATCATGTCTTTTAAATTGTGAGGTGTTCACTGGGTTATTTGTTTGGTGAACTTTCTAAGCCCACAGGCAGTGTACGCACTGTAATAGAAATAATATCTACGACTGGAATCAGCATTTCCTGATATGTTTTCGGGGAAGGGAAGGACCACCGCCCCCTACTGAAAATGGCCTCGCCTCCGCCAGTGGGGACAGCCATTGAATCACCGTCAGGTGACAGTGGGAAAAAGGAATGAAACCCAGAGATGCTGACTACTATCGGCTGATGCAGCCAGGGAAGAGAAGAGGGAAAGGGTTTTCTATCTTGTATTTTTCTCAAGTCCCCTGTCGGGTAAACATTCCTTATTCGTCCAATCCGGCCTGATGCACTTCTGGATACCATATGACCTGGGGTTATTCCTCTATTATGGCCTTTTCTAGAGTACAAAAAAAGATAAATCCGACGCAAAGTTATTAAGCGACACTTAGACTTCTAGATTTTATACCTCTCTCTCTCTTTCTCTCTATCCAAAGTTACAACATATGGCCTTTGTCTATTCTTCTTCTAAAATTGGCGTCTGTCTATCCGTCTTCTAACATTTGGCCATCAGAAGAATTGTCAAAAATTATTGTGCTTCCTGGGGAAGCCACTGCGGGGGAGGCGTCCACGGCTACCCTATCTATGCTCAAAGGATACCAGCTCAACTGGTGGCTATCGTCCGCCGCCGGCCACAGCTGGTCTGAGATGCCAAGGCAGATATGGCAGAAGGCGATTTGACCACCATCGACAGCATCAACTCCTCCCGAAAAATAAGTTGGCGTTGCAAGGCGATGAATGACTCCACCCGTTTACGGAGATCATCGCTGCCTTCATCGTCGTCCGCCCCATCATCCTCCATTATCTCTTCCTTCGAAGCGGTTTCCACGTTAGTCTCCAGCAACCAAACGTATCTCACAAATGGACCTTTCTCCCTTACCAGCTGCTCCAATGGCACCCTACTATTATTGGCTGCGGAGACGGTACACGTGGAGGGGGTCTCATCCTCGCCGTCGCACGAGGCCCCTTCCTCCGCTTCTCCACTGTTGGGTTGCTGCTCCACGTAGGAGAAGTCGGTGGAGGAAGCACGCCGGTACGGGTCCCCACCGTCTTTTCTGCGAGCATCAAGGCATTAACGGCGGCGCAGGTACAATGCACAATGCGGTTGAGAGAAGGATGGGACAGACCTGAATTCCGCAAAAGAGGTGGAGACAGACAAGAATAGCATTGCAAGGAAGTAAGAAGGACAAGGCCCGCCGGTGAAACTCCCTGTGGAGAGTCGGAGTGGAGGAGAACCACGAGACAATGGAAACTACGGCTATGGCTGCGACACTGAATAACAAAATGCGGATGGCTCCCCGGAGGGAACACATTTCTGCTCCAATTTCTTCTGCGGGAACCACTTGTTGGTTCGGCTCCTATGCCTTAGGTCCTTGGAGTATCCTTGGCACTTATATACACTCCTAGAACTATTTGGTCTACTATCGATTGGAGCCGGTGTGGTGTCACCTGTATGGAATTGGATAATTATTTGATTAAGTGGTGACACTTGCATCTCAAGACCTATCCAACCCTACATACATTAGGAGAAATTCGATTGGAGATGAGCGTTACTAGTTGTCAACAAATTAATGCTGTTTATCCATCAATTATCTTTGAAAATATAACCATATTTGTCAATAAATGCTCATAAAGAAGATGAAGACATGAAAGATTTAGATTTTTGATTTAAATATGACAAAAAAATATGAATTTTTTTGATAATGATACAATTATTAGCCCTAATGATTCCAAAATAATTAAATCATCAAATTGTTTTTATTTTGTTCATATGTACTATCTTATAGTATGTTTGTCACTTTTTCGTTATAGATATATCATTCAATTGAGACAACAGTAAAATTTGACAATACTACCCTTTGATAATGTTCATTAGAAAATTATCTGAAATATTGTACACATGAACATACTTATATATCATGTATGTATACATGTGCAAATAAATATGATGCTCCAACATTGTAGTGAATGTATTTAATAACCTATTAGCAACCTTTTTTTCAACCTACTTGCCAATAAAGTCTGAAGACACAGAAAAGTCCATTTAACATGATTTATAGAAACTTAATAAAATGAAACAACTATACCATTTCTCAATAACTTACCATAAAAATTAAAAGGCATGTGGTAGCCAGAATTGTTGATGAAAGGTATTCAATAGTTTCATATTATTGTTAGTCTACTAACAAGTATCAACACAACATGAAGAAGAAAAAAATCGTAAGTAGAATTCAAGGATATTTGTGTCTAATTTTCAACTCAGCTTAGATTTTCTCATAAAGACAAAATCCATATGGAATTGCTAGTAAGGAAAAGTAACCAGGATCCAAACATTCAAATGTTTATGTTTTTTCTCATTCAGAAGCATAATTGAACATTAAACATATTCATAACCTTTGAGCAATACAAAAGAACTGAAACTTCTAGAGCACTTAAATAGACTTTCATGACCAAGGTTAGAAGATCCCATATGTCATTCTTCAAATTTTATTTGTTTTGTTTTAAACAACAGACTAACCTTACTTTTCAATATAGATTGACTCATTTAAAATATTTAATAAGGACCTATAATAAGCTAATTAGAAGCGATTGCAACTTGAAATTATAAAGATATGATTTAAACTTGACAAAAAATGATAAGATATTGTATCATTATGTGATTTCTTCATAATAGGTCACATGATAGTTTATTCACACAATTATTTTTGAAAATCATTCACACTTTTTAATTGCATAATTATTTTAGTGCTCAAGAAAACATCAATTATACATTTTACAACATAAACATGAGTTGACAAATTTAAGTGTAAAATACTGTACCAAGATACTTTGATGATTACAAGTTAAAACCATGCATTGAGAAATGAAAATGATGAGATCATGTCTAAAACATTCATCATAAAACTTAAAATCGAAAGGATAAAATGGTTAGTTATTTTCCTATGCCAAAGTTTGTCATTTAAAATTAGTTTTTTAAGATCCAATAGTATTGGTTCGAGCTGTATAATGCATCTATGTAAAAGAAAACTATATTTTAAAGACTAGTTAATTTAAATATGATGATTGGTGTTTTTATGATATTATAAATTGTTGATTATTGAAAATTTCAAAAGAAGAGAGAAGACAAGAACAAATAAGTGTTCTTTATTTGGTTTGTGACTTAAATAGAAATGATATATGAATTCATATGATTTATTCATAACACTTTTAAATTTTTTCTATCCTATGTAGTGAGGAAAATCTTGCCTCATTAGATCCATATTTTTCAACAGTATTCATAAAATTCTTTGGATATAAATATTTGGATAAAGATGTTGAATGTTGCTCAAAGAATTCAAATACTTTTGGTGTAATTGGCTTTAAAAAAAATTTAATCTCAAGAATGGTCTACCTATATTGAGGTTCATAGAAAAAAAAAAAAAAACCTGATCAATTACAATAATATTTTTTTGGTGTGAAGAAAGGCATTTTAATTAAACATGAACTTTAAGTTATTGAGATTTAGTTTTGAAGTGTTTGCCAAAGATTTGATTGGGAAAGCTATATTGTTTCCAACAAATTTACATAAGCAAAGTTATATAACACATAAATTGCTATTGAATTAGATAAGATTCTCCAACAACATTGCAGATTCACCAAAAATTAACAGAAGGAATTGTCATATTAAGCATTGGGCTTTGCAAACAATTGTAAGAGAAATGGAAGTTCATATCTAACATAAATCATGTTCAATGCCTCATGAAATGTAAGTATAGACATACAATGGATTCCCTTACAAGCCAATTTCATTACAAGTCAAGTGGAAGCAATTTCCTAGGTTAATATCTAAAGAATAATAATAGAGAGTGTAGTTCACATGGAATAAAGAAAAGTTAGTGAAAACAAAGCTACTAGTTGAAGATCATAATGCCCTTACAATGAAGGAGAAACCTAGGGGATAAAATAGTGTTTGGGCCTCTTTAAGAGTTGATTCACCATCACCTCCTAAATTCCAAAGAGGGATTATAATGGCCATCATGTTGGTTAAAAAAATCTCCATCAACCATATTTGAAGGAGTTGAAGACCAAAAAAGAGCTCCCAACTCCAAGCCAATGAACAAAGTTCAAGAGAGTTAAGAAATCAGTAGTTATCATATTCAGTTCAATTCTTCTTCACACTATTTTGTTCATAAACTTATATTCTTCTTCATACTATACCAGTCAGAAGGATATTACTATCTATATTTCTTATTAGCATTTTGGTGTCCCAGAGCTATAAGACATTAAGGTGATACCAAACCACTCATATTTGCCTATTGAGAATTGAAGATCTAAAAGATTGCATTAGGGGCATTCTAGATTCTAGAGTGAAGAATTTAGTTCATGAAGGTTGTCACTTGATACTGAGTTGGAGTATGATCTGTAGATCGTGGTATCTATTAAAGACATTTCTTGAGAGTCGAAGAGGCTAGGAGTGCCAAATCGTTATAAATTGTCTAGTTCTCATAGATGATAATCTTAATGATCTAAAATGAGTTAAATCATGTAGGTTCTGGTATTTCTCATTATATTTTATTGGATCTATTAACCTAAACCTTTAAAAGAAAAAGAACTCATTAACCCCTATTTTGGGTTCCTTCATTGCCTCCTTACATCCAAACAATGATAGGCAGCTAATGCATTAGGTGATCCCTAACCACAATAATAGTGAAGTACTCATCCTTTTGCACCAGGCCCCAAGAAAAAACAATTTCAAGAGACTAATACTTCTATTTTGCTATCTTTAACTAGTTGTTTCTGTCATAAATACTTTTAGGAGAAAAATAATGAAGGTTTAATGGTTGAGGTTAATCCATAGGTTGAAATTTTAAAAATCTGAAAATTTTAGTGAAGCATACCTACTTGAAAATTTGTGCCCCTGCCTGATTGATGAAAGCTTTCTTTACAGATATCATCTATCGATGTGGTATTTTTTCAGTTAGTTTCTCATGTGTATGCATATGTATTTCTCAAAATTCTGATGTTATATGCTTGCATAGGCATTGGATTTAACGCATACCAACACAAAATAATATCAAATGTTAATTCTAAGCTTCCTGATGTTTTGTTGTGATGTATGTCATTCAATTTGTTAATAAGAACAAGAAGGTAATGAAGTTTAGGGCTAAATGAATGAGATAAACTGTTTAAAAACTTAAAATGATATGATTCATTGTGTTTGATGCGTTTATGATGAGGTGCATGAAGAGGAGTATGCTCTTGTGTTAGAATAAGGGTGCATATGAAATATTTAATGAAATGTATGTATATTTTTACGAGGGCAATAACTAATATCGCACTTTTCATGTTATACTTTAACGATGCCACCTTCAGACAAAAAAGATTATGTAAACAGCACTTCTTTCATGAATATTTTTTCCTTGCGTGAATGCATGAGGAAGCTTCCACTATTGTTATTGGAATTTTGCCAGTAATAGAGTGAGGAATAAAGACCATGACATAATTTCAACATTGATTTGATGGACATGTAGGCCGTGAAATTAGTTTGATTTTTCTTTGGGGATTTCATAACTTGAATGCCTCCCTCGATAAATGATGGTTGAGATCATCAAACCTTAATTAAAGTTTGAATATTAGTACGAGTACATATATACTTTCATATTTATCCGGGATAAAGACGGGTGAGAAAGGGATCTATGTCGTGGATTCACTTTCTTCCTCAAAGATTCTCCATGTGCTTCACGTATCCACCTTTGCATCGCTGTGGGCGGAGTCAAAAGGCTGCCGCCTCATTGGACATAGAAGGGAAGAAGCAGAGCAGCGCCGCCACCAGCGCAGGGAGACATTACTAACAACTGATTCTCTAAGTCCCCCACCCGGGGCGATAGATAGCACGATGGAATGAGACATTGCACGAGGTGACAGCAACGGTGCTAGAGAGTTTTCCTCGAATCAACAAACACCCAACCCACCCACCCACCATCTTTGAGTTTTCAGCCCTAGAAATTGGAGGGTAGGTAAAGCAGACGTGATGAACAAGGCAAAAAAAGTAGACGTGAGGAAGAAGCTTTCTCTTGCATTCTTCTCTCCACCTCCTTTATTTTCTGCTCGTTAATTTAGTCACATTCTCTGATTCACTAGGATACTCACAAGCGTGGTCTAGATTGCCTCTCTTGACGTGAGATCACACAATTATGATAGTCAGAGCAATTCCATTTTCCATTTAGGACGATGCCATTATTCGTTGTAGGAAGGGAGATGAAGTGGACCTTCTCTCCCACGCACAATGTGACGGTCTTTTATTAATCCAAGAAGGTAGAGGTGACATTCGGGTGATCTATTTTATAAGTTAATTTGGCGTAGCATTCTAATAAATGATAGCTTTCCAAGTGAAACTTGATCAAGCCTCTTACTCCTAGAAGACTTATACCCTACATTTATTGTAATCCTTGTTTTTATTCAGCTCAAAGTCTTAGAAATATAAATGCATATTGATATCTCGACATGGTTTATCAATTATGTATCATAGTATAGTTATTGGGTCATCCAACTACAAACCTATAGACAAGTAGATTGGCATAATTTTATATTAACTTATAAAGGATTACTCTAGCATCCTCTACTTTCCAAAAAATATTGAGTTTTGAAAGTTTTGAACATTGTTTTATGAGCATTAGCCATCGAACACAAAATCCATTTCCTACGATTAATGTCCATTTTTTAGCGATAGATATATTATTTTTTGAATATAATACGGTACTATTTTTTTAATCATCCTGTAGCAGCTAATCTCCTCCTCAAAAGTAACGTAATATGTTGCTTACTAAGTTATGTTTTGAAGCTAGTGGGGAGTTGACCGGGGCCCCCGGATGTGGTATGCTGCTTGTGGAAAAAAAGGCGGATCTTTATGTGGGTGCTTGATGACATTAATGGAGAGAAAACAAGAAGCCCAGGAATTTCATATGCACAGCAAACGGAAACAGCATAAGTTTCGTACAGAGTACTTCTACATGGTAGGAACGAAGACTTTGAAACAAATGGAAAGGGAGAGAACCTCCTCCCCCCCCTCCCTATCTCTCTCTGCGCCAGCCTGCTTTCTTTGACCAACCCGCTTTCCCAGAATGGAATACAGGTGAGGGAAGGAGTCACGTTCATAGTCGTCAGGGACGGGCGTCCGCCATGAAGAGGGAAGTCACATTCAGCGAGCCCCTCGCCAGAGCTCAAAGAGGCCCAGCCTGTTGTCGGCCAATCTCGTGTTGTAGGCAGCCTTCTTGTACTCGGCCCACGTGAACTCCCTGTAGAGGCTGCGCTCTCCATCCGCCATTAGCACCGGCAGTGGCGCCAGCTTCTCGCCCGGCGGCGGCCCCCCGAAGTAGATCATCGATACCCTTGGCTCAGTGCTGCTCCCCAGAAGCACCCTGTGCCTCACGCTCCTGAATCTACCGTTCGTCATCACCTGCATGGAAACACAGACAAAAGCCCCAAGAGAGAAATCCTCACCAAATCAAAATCAACAATTAGCGAACACAGCTGCAGGCAATTCTCACTATCTTCTTAGACCATTATTTATAATAGAGTTTGCATTTGATATACAATCTAAATCAAGATCCATTAATAACGAGCGAACAATTCTCCTCTTTATAGACATAAACTTAATTTTATGGTACCCATTCTCCGTATATGTAAAATTGCAAGAGTTGGAACACTACGTGTGACTTGATATCTAGTTTAACAATGGAAAAATCCAACTTCAAACCTATTCATAGCATTTCTTATTTAGTCCAGATTTTAAATTCTGATACAGACAAGCAAAAAGTAATTATTATCAGAAAAGATGGCGCTTAGACAAAGCAAGAGAACGATATGACAATGTGTAGTAGGTTGGAGAATTGATGATGGCAGCAATGATGCCGTTGATACTGCTACTAGTCGAACGCGTCACCTGGAGAGAGTCGCCGACGTTGACGAAGAATGAGGACTGGTCAGCAGGAACCGAGACCCAGCTGCCGTCTCTGAGGGAGATCTGCAGCCCGTTGATGTTGTTGGAGCGGAGCACGGAGATGACCTGTGGGTCAGTGTGCTCTCCGAACCCGGTGAGGCCGAAACCTGGCGCCCCGCTCATCGGCGGGCATGGCGGGTAGTGGTTGAGCCTGAACATGGAATCGCTTTCCTCGTCCACCAACAGCCGACTCAGAGCGTTCCTCTGCGCGAGACCGAGACCTTCCGCCAATAGCTCCAGCACCCGGCAGGCCAGCCTCCGCACAGCCGCCACGTACTCCACCAGAGCGCCGCTGCAGAAGAATCGCCAAAGCCAATTTAAGCGACCTTATGGTTCTGGGTTTATTTTTTTCAAAGACTTAGCCGCGAGGGGAGAATTACCAGAAGGAGACGGCACCGTTCTCCTTGAGCAGAGCCGACACCGGCTCGGCGGCGTCGCGACCACTGTTGACTTGCATCAGAAGGTATTCGAGCCAACCGACGTCTCCGTTGGGGCCTATCTTCTTGTTGCCGTAGCCAACCGGGCAAGCCACCCCAGCAGCACGCTCCTTGTCCCGCTGGGGCTGGGAGAAGAAGGCCAAAGCCTCGGCCTCCAGCCTTGTCATGACTCCCGCAGGGATGCCGTGGTTGGTGACCTTGAAAAAGCCCATCTCCTCACATGCCCTGACCATGGCCGTAGCGTCGGGCTTTAACAGGTCGACCACGGGGATGCGAGCAAGAGGGACGCCTTGCCTGGCGTGGAGATTGACGAGAGAGATCCGTTCAAGGGCTGGCTTCTGTAAGACCACCATGGTCGGTAAGGGAAAGAAGAGAGGGACGCGAGCTGGAGAATGAGTGGGGCGCTCCTTAGTTATAGTACTTGAAGGGGGAGAGACGGAAAAGAGATATAAGTGGGAGAAAGAATGAGAGAGAGAGAGAGGTGTGGGCCGGGGAGGTTATGGAGATTTGACGTAACATCAGCTGCAGAGGGAGTGAATTAACAAGGTTGTGGCCGCAGGACATGGGACCTTTCCCCATCCACCGGTGATAAGCTCACGTGCTCCCAAAGAGGGCAACAGAAGGTGCCGGGAAACGCGTGCGATAAGTTGGCTTCACCGTGTTTGGCCACCTCAGATCTGATCGCATCACTGTCTCTCTCTCTCCCTCCGCCCCGCCCCCCGCACACCGGACGGTCTCGCTCCCCGCCTCTCTCTCACCTCTGTCTGCTTCTGTAGAGACGGGAGGAGCCACGTGGTGCTCAATTAATACGTCACACTATAGATGTACTGAGAAAGTCCACTCGCTTCAGCTCTCCTCTCTTCCTGCCGAGTCAGGGGGTGTCCCCAATCGTTGGTGAGCAAGCCATCGTCTGCGCTCGGCTTTCCAAGCTCTCTCTCTCTTCCCTCCCCGACCAGCCGCAACCCCCTTAGCCGACTTGAGGGTACATAGCATTCACTCTTTCTAAGGTGCAACCCACACAATTTCTTCTTAGACGCCCGTCTCAGTCATAGGTCTTTACGGACACCCTCATCTCTCTAGCGGAACCTTCGATTGTGGCGGACTCCAATGGACCCTTTCTAAGGGTCACTGCCTCGAACCCAGCATCTGGGGAGGGGGGGCTCTCTATACCGCAGAATCAGAGAAGACCACTCGAAGGCACTCCAGTCAAATTCTTCCCATACGCAGTCTTCATCGCCTACAGTGGGATTCTTGTTGACAGACACAGAGGGGGAGGTAGAGAGAGAGGAGACTGATATGACATGAGAGGCACAGGATGGAGGAAGGAAGAAGATGGTTCACACCCGAAGGTCTTGTTGTGAAGAGTAGTGGCTACCGGGGGAGGTGCTCGTCTGTTTGTCTCCCATCCAAACGACTATTACACGTCACGCCTGTTGACTGCAAATTTCTGGTGTTGACTGGCTCACAAGTTGTTCTTATCCTTCCTAGAGTCCAATCCCGTCGATGGCCACAATCAGCTCTTCGGCGACAATCATTTATCTCCCCATACAGTCGCTCATTGGCCGTTCCCCTTAGGCTTTCAAAAGCACTTCTCACTACGCAAGCGACCCAGGTTCATGCATCTCTCTCTCTCTCTCTCTCTCTCTCTCTCCTCGCAATCTACCTGCACATTTTCTTAATCCTGTGGGGGTTTTCTTTACGTGGGTCCACGGGGTCCCCAAAAGATAACAACAGATTCACTCGCTGCGCATGCTAAGCTATCCGATCTAGGTGGGATATCCCCACGAGTCACGCTGACCTTCTACAAATGTGGGGTACCTGCCGCCGGTACATAAACAAAGCTTCATCTATGCAACCCTCTCTCTGTCCGTCACTTTTTGGAGTAAACGTGAGTGAGATAGATATGGATAAAGCTTTGTTTTCACCTACAGCGCCAATAATTGACGGCGCATATACTGCCAATGTGACGAGTTAGTCATCCGAATAAATGCATATTTTAGTAAACACTTGGAGGAAAGTAGTCCCTTTTATGATCTTTCGTCAAACGGTTATGCTGACAGAAATGGTAAAATAGCTACAGAGGGTTCGAAGCAAAATTATATCGAAACAATCGTGGACAGAACTGTCAAGCATGATTGTGTTCTTGGCATGTGATGAATTTCTTGGTTGAAAGAAAACTTCAAAGTGAGAGAGAGGAGAGAGAGACACAAAGAGAGAGAGAGAGAGAGAGAAGAGAGAAGATGAAACTCGTGTTGTGCGCTTCCAATAATTGTACGCTTGAATGTTGTCAGGGCACGTGATCTACCAATGAACCTATATTCCTCTTTTGGTAAATGCTAGTCAGAAAGTTGCCCCTTTTTAGATCTTTAACCAATCTGTAGGTTGACAAATAATACATGACACAAAAGTTAGTCTCAAAGGAGTAATAATACAATAATTGTAAAGTTTGAAGAAGATATAACTTGACGAATGTCTATGCTTCTTCAAGTAGTGGTTCTTCATGTGGTTCGTCTATGTTCAACTTTAGCTTTAGGCGCTGCTGGAGGCCCCTTCCAGTTTCTGTAATTTTCTTCTACAGTTTTCGTTTTGACTTTGTGGATGTGAGTTTGCGAAAATAGGCTGGAAAGGGCTTGACCTTGTAAAATATTAATTTAGACAGCATAGAGCTTGATAAAAGTAATATCCACACAATATAATATATTTTTTTGCTTTCGTTTACACATATTTGTTCTATACAAAAGGAATCATGTAAAGCTTAATGGAAATTAACCCTGATAATATGATTGTTAAATAACTATCATGCTTCCCTCTTCATGAAGGTGGCTAATCTACTCTGATTACTATAGATGAGCGTGACTCACCTTTTCCACTCTAAATCTTAAGGTAGTTTTTGGCCAAAATGGAAGTAAAATGCAAATAGTCTCTAGGTAGTTTTCCCACATAAATTTTTTCCTTATATAGATGTTCTCATTCCACCAATGGTTCATGCATTTGCGTCCTCTTTATTGTTAAGACTAAAAAAGACACCTTGAATATGCAGAAGTGTGTTAGATCACATTAATGCTAAATCGGATAAACTAAAGTTAGCCATTTGAACGTCTGCAATAGTTCTAACATTCATACTTGATTGTTAAGTTATATTCATTGTTTTTCACTTAGAAACATTATTCTCAACTCACGTAACAATTCAATCAGTAGTAATTCATAGTATCAAAAACTAAATATAAACGAAAGAGGATAAAAATCCAAAATAATAATAAAAATTATACTACCCTGTGGTAAAATATTGACATAAAAAAAAGTTAAATTTGATTTAAAATTTCGAAATAAAATAAATCTATTTAAACTATTTTTATATATAATTTTACCAAATATTATGTTTCATGAATTGAATTAATGACCCTAGATATATGTATAAACGCTTTAATGAACCTTATGCCAAAAACCAAGAAAAATCGAGCACCAATGAACATAGGGGTCATCAATTATTAACATGTGACATAGCCTTGACATCTAGTTTTCCATTTTTGACACTACTACTATTGATGAATATATTAGTTACATATGAACATATATGGGCTATACTGAGCACTACGCATACTCCTATGAAATTGATTTCTTCTTGATAAATGTAAGTTGTTTAAATGTAACCTTGAAAATTGACATATCAATTATACCATTTTTAAATATGACTGCATAAAAAAATAATGAAACTTATTGTAGTACATATATTTCGTACTGATGAACTTGATTTAAATATTAAATATGTCATCATGATGTAGTTAAGTTCATGTAAATAATATTTATAAAACCTCTCTTCGATTTAGGATAAGCAAGGGTTGATTCTCAAGGAGTGTGGGTAATGAGAGTAAGAATTTTACTTAATTTTATAGATATGCATATGTATAAGTATACATGACATTGTGAAGGGCGAAATTAATCTAACAAGGGTGAAGACAAGAGAAATCAAAAGTGTGGCAAAAAAGAAAAAATAGATCTAATAAAATAAAATGATAAAATAAATGATAAAATTAGTTCGAACTAAGAGTTAATCTAACCATGGAGAAGATTACAAGGACACCTCAAATTTTGATCTTACACAAACCTCATTGTACGTCAATCTTAAGCCTAGTGGTGCTTGATCTACAATGATTTTAATGTGTTCTAAATAGTCTCTTCTCTAAAATGATGGTGAGCATGAGAATGTCATTGGTCGGGTCTTGATTTTCGTTCTTTTTCCTTTGACTAGCCACTACTAGAGAGAGTCAAAAAGCTCCCTCTAAGAGCCAAGCAAAACCTTAAACCAATAGAGAATTAGGCCCCTCTAATAGACGATTATGATTAATAATTGACTTTCTTGTTGGATGGTCCAAATTCTTCCATAAGGGTGGCACTCTAATTCTCCTCTTAATCTCATCTTAAGGCATCTTACGATGGGCAACCTAGATCTCATCTCTTAATAACCCTTTTAAATTAAAATAGACTAGGCCAAGGTCATGTGCCACACAAGGTCCAAATAGGCCTAATCAGAATGATGCCCTTTCTTGGGCCCATAAATGTATTAGGTTGACTAATAAGTCTTCATTATCATGAGTTAATAACTAATAAATAATATAGTTTCAGCCTTAAATCATGATAAATAGACTTATATTTGTGTTAAATTGTGAAAGTGATTTTCAATTGATTAATGTGAATTTTTGGTTTATTTTATGATTTTATAGGAATTTATATGATTTTTAAAGTCTTATTTTTGAGATAAATAAATAAAAATAAATTAAAAAATATATATAAAAAAGGGAAGGACCCACTGGCCAGTCAAGCCTGCCAGCAAGTCAAAAGTATAGTCGAAGGGAACCACAAATAGGGACTTGAGCGACTATGAACTGATGGGGGCACGTGTGTGCCTCTCCCCTTCCACATCACTGGTGGTCAACCAAGTGTGAGGCAAGGAGTGGTCGTACATAAGAAAAAGGGACTCATTACTTATAAATATGATATTACTATATATTTGTCCAAAACTTTGGTGTACAATCGATGTGGGACTAAATCCACATCACACCTTTACTAAAATTGTTTTATTTATTTTAATATCTAAAATATCCCTTAGTTATAACATGATGATGTCATTTTATAAAAGTATTAGAGTACTTATTTCAATCTCTCTCATGTATGTGGGTGATTGGTGTAGGTTCAAATCCTACCAAAAGTAAAACTTGTATTTTTATCTCATTAAAGCATGACTTTCCTATAAATCGCCAATGAAGGATTAAGCTATTAGAATTATTCAATCATCAATGAAAATCTTATTGACGCGATTTATCGAGCATTGTTACAAAAATTATTGAATAATTTTTGATAAAAGGATCACAGATTCATCAAGTAAAACATCTCCGATTAATCGACGAAATAAGCTCTCATCGAGAAGAGGACAATCCGCCAAGAGACAATCACCACTTCTTGATCTCTAGACTACATAAGAAGATTTAGAGATTGTTCATATCATCCTTGTCCAAGAAGAGTCTTTGAGGTCATAGACATTACACAACGATCCTCTTGACTACTTAAGATTTTAGTACATCGTCGATGCATTGTCACCATAGTCTTGGAACTCTGCTTTCCTACTTTTAATTTAATTTTCACTTCATTTAATGATAATTTATGTGATTTAAATCTACAAAATTATTCTTAATTCAATGACAATTCTTTTAACTTTTAGAGATCTTAATTTGATCAATTAAATCATTTGTAATTATTTACATAAGAATCACCAAGTGAAACTCTATTTCTATTTGATTTACATTCGTCAAGTGTTGACATCATCTGATGTTTGTACTCTTATTTTTCTTTTATGTGAATTTTAAATATATTTCATTTTTATTTCTTAATGTAAAATTCATAAAAACTTATATTATTTGAGAAAATTCTAAAAAGTTATCTAATATTATATTACATCTATATGATCAATCAAAAAAATTTCTACTATTTGTAAATTTTTTATTGAATTATAATTGATATATTTATTTAGAAATACTTCTAAAAATCTGAAAATTAGTTTTATCTAATTTTATAAATTTAAAATTTACACGATTTACTATACAACGACTCATGTCATTGAGTCTCTCCATGAAGCTTGAACTTTTCCTTGGGTTGAAAACTTAAGCTTCTTTTATTACTTCCAACTCATAACAAGAGCTCACCTAAGTACTTACAATCAAATAATTATCAAGAAAATGTAAGAGAATCACCACTTAACTTTTCTGAAGTTAAGTGGAGTTACTCTCATAATATCAATAAAATAACTAAAATAATATATATTAGAACTTAAATAATAAAATATTATAAATATTATAATGAGTCAATAACACATAATTACATTTTTTACCTATTAATTAATATTTATATATAAGATATTAATTTATAATTACAACTAATAATTTATAATTATCTAGTACTAATTAATATTAGACCATTCAACCAAATTAACAGCCTTTTTTTTGTCTAGATACATCCATAATAATTCAAAAATAGTTTTGAGACTAACATGAGACAAGACACAATGTCAAGTGTCAAAGAATTTGAATTGATATACATTTGACAACCACTAATGCTTATTTTTTGTTGTTGTTTGATAGGTTTTTAACAAGACAAGCAATGGTCATTTTGTGAGCCATTGTTGTAGGAGCATATTACAACCTAATGAATATGATGGTCTTGAGGTAGGTTAGATGGGTTGCAAAGCAGGGGAGTGAATTCACTATTTAAAATCTTGATGGTTTTCACACGTTTATAGGCATTTTCCTTGATCTATGTTATGTGGGACAACACATGGCTCAACACACTTTAGGTGAGCTGAACCATTCAAAAATACTATGCTACATGGTATTTTCTAGAGGTTTAGCCTTCCCTGAGTGATGTCCACTTACCAAGGGTTTCTACCCTTGGATTTCACTATTCCCTTTTAGAGATCAACAGCTGAAATTCGTAGGATTAGAAAACCCCTCCTGTGCAATGATAAATTTCCAAGATCTACCCCCCCCCCACACACTAGATACTAAGGCATTAGTTCACCTTTTCTCCCTTGTTACCAAATACTCTGCTACAATGTCACGTAGTGAAAATGAGAAATGATCAACTTCAATGATGATTCTCTAAGTTCACATATGCGTGCCCTTCATTTGGTTAGATTTTGGTGGCTTGAAGAAGCTTTAGCATCATAGAACCTATGATTATAAGATGTTTACTATGTCAGATCTCTTTGAGAGAATCTTTGTTCATTTCTCTTCAGGTTAGATTTACTGATTGTAGGATGGCCCATACATCATCACACTAATTCTCTTACAAAAATAATCTCTCTTCATATGACTAAGTGATAGTTGTGTCAACTATCTTCTTTTGCCTCTCATTCTTGATGATTCTTTTTTATTTTTTGTGCTTGAATAACATAAGTAAATAATAAAGTGGCGGGATCTAAGAATTTAGTTCTTCGTATAAGCATTAGACCATAAATAACATATTTATGATTATTTTAAATATTTTAATTTTTTCAACATTAAAAAGTTAATGTAATAGAGGAAAAGAAATAAGCATGAGAATTAGTTTTATATTTTAAGAATCACGAAGGAGAGAGCCACAATGATCATTCATCTATGCATAAACTTACATTAGATTTGATTGCTGAAGAAATGTAGAAGATTAGCAACTATATGTGATGAAGTTGTATGAAAAAAGTTCCAGACCTTCCATAGCAAACAAGGAAAATTATTTTCTACTTAGAGTATGAAGAAATTTATTTTTTATATCCCAAGTTAACTCATTAGAGACTGTAAAGTCTCTGAACATTAAATTGAATTTCTATACCATTTCATTAAGTAGAGTTTGCATTGGATTTGACAGTACGTCAACACTTAGATTTGATAGTGCTTTAAGCTTTATGGTGTGCTGGAGTCATAAACTTGATGCATAAAAGAAATTCCTTTCGTACGTTATATAATAGGTTGAAGTCAAAAAGGTTGGCAATAAGATTCATAGCTTGTTAATTATCCAAGAGCGAATCTTACTTGTGCTAAAGTAGCATGATAGTATGAGCAGCTATTTGCTCCTAGATCTATATTTAATCCATACATTGTATAGGGGTTGGTGGAAATCCAAAAGAGTATAAAGCTCTTGAGTGCTTAGTCATATACGCCAAACTATCTAATTGCTTTATTTTATGCATGTTTCTAATTTTCTAGATTATAATAAGTCATAATATTTAATCTTTCCTAATTGAATAGAGTAACTTAATACTTCATGTGGTCTATTTTTGCTTCTTGTTCAACTTGATGAGATTAACTTAAAGGTTGTGCATGCTTGTATATGTTAAACTATATAATTACTTTATTGGCTCATGCTTCTAATATTATAGATTAAAAAATATGAATATTTAATCTTTGATACTTGATTATATGACTAGTCTATTAATATTTTTAATGTTCTACCATTGTTTTTTCTTTGACTATATTGAATTTTTTTGCACTTTTGTACAGAATTTTACCATACCAGCCATACTTTAGACTATATTAGAGAGTTTAATATAGGCATTAATTAACTAGGTCTATTCACCCCACCCCCTTCCCCCTGGTCTAGAGATCATGTAGCCTACCTTGTGTCATAATACCTTGGCTCATCAAATTAATCATTACATAGTTTTAGTATATTTTCAAAACACAACACAAAGATCGGCTCGTGATGTTAAATGGGCAGCTCTCATTTTTTAGATGAAGTTCTGATGACTCAACTCATTTGTAACTAAATAGATTTAATAGGCTCAAGGAAATAAAATTTTCAATATAGTGCCCACTCCCTTGTTTTGGGCTGCCAATAAAAAATAAACTTTGTTTCATCAGGGGTCAAGTCATTAGGTGAAAGTAGAAGCAGGGAATATAGAGAAAAGATGGATATTCATCGAGAGTGGATGAAGTCTTATTCTCAATTTGGAAATTTAGTAAAAGCAGGATTAAACATCATAAGATTTGAGATTAAAATTTTACAATGTAATTTTAAATGAGCAATATTTTTCTTGGGAGTCTTGTCATTTGATTTATTTTGAAATTTTATTTATACTGATTCAAATGGGAAAATTTTAGAAATCCAAACTTCTTACTCATCATCTCTCTCCCACAAGGTTTTATATAAATTTTTCCATGCAAGAAAACTTCCATTCTAACAGCAGGTTCTAGCTTTCGGCAAAATCCCCTAATAAAGCCATCTACTAGGGCTTAAATCCTTCATTTAGAATTGGCTTTCTTGCCTCGCACATCACAAATTTAATAATTGATAGACATCCAGTTGCGCTAAAGATGAAATGAATTAATTAATCATTGGTAAAATTCTTTCTCAAGAATTGTTCTGTATCCAACAAATATCAGTATAGGATTTCAAGCTTTCTGAAGATTGATTTAAGCTGAACGCTTAGAACTAATATAACTTAGCTGAACCCTAAGAAATTCATGAATAATCACCATAAACTCTGCCGCATGTACATGTTCCAATCTACCTAGTCTCAAGAAAGAAGATGTCAAGATCTTGGTCCATATCTTAAGCATGTTCTTCCTTCAATATCGATTTATGTTCCATTGAAAAAGTGCTAATCCTTATTGGCATAGGCTTTCTTTGGGCAATTTAAACCCCTCTTAAGATATGAACCAAGCTCTCAGTCCCCTTGGTAAATGGACTAATTAGACAATCATTATTATAAATTTTAATTCACGTGTATCTTTTAATTCAACAAGGACCAAGAAATAGAGCTTTGAGCTTATTAACTTTATCATTATCATAGTCATTCCTTCAGGCGTCATTTTTGGTTCCAAATTTAGAGAATTGCAGCTCGGGCTGGGCCACCTGGGTTCTTTGGTCCATGGGCTCTCCCGTATTCGAGTACATCTTCAACTACAGCAAGAAAAGGGCAAATAGGAAATCGTTAGCATAAATCCATGTGGCAAAGAAACGGGCTCGAGTTTTTTATCCACGTGAGCGAAGCGGCTCCGTCAGGCGTCATCAAAAAGGCTCGAATTTGTGTAAGTTCGCCCCATCGGTCACCGATATATTTTGAATTGCACTTAAGAAAGGAGAAATTAGCCGATCATTGATACCACCCTGGTTCCTCACCATATCTCCCATCTTTATCAAGGCAAAGCGTTGATGATACTATCCGAACGATATCAACGATAATCCCATCAAGATCTTGTGGCGTCATTAGTTCGATCAGCCTTTACGTCCACGAATCAAAAAAATTGGGCAAGGAACGTGAAAGATTCGGAGAGATCCCTATGTTACAAAAACTTGGCAAGAATTTAAACGAGAAATCAAGAAGAAGAGGAAGCAGGAGAAGGAGATCAAAGATGTGGGTAGACCTCCGTCTGTGCTGGAGATTGAGCTCGTCGGATGAGTTGCAGACGGCGGCACACATTTCCTAGGCTTCCACGAGACGAGTGCATTACACCGGTTGTTAGCGGCGCAGTCGCTGCCGTCGGCGCTTGCTCACTCGCCGTCGTTTGCTTCCTCCCCCCACATCTTCAGAAGGTAGCCCTTGCAGCTGCTCCCACGGAGGCCCCGGGAAGAGGCCCTCCTCGGTTTCAACCCACCATGCTCAACGGCGGCGATGGCGCCACCGCCAGCGGGCTTGAGGTTATGCCGGTACTCGACAGCGATCTGCTCCAGCACCGCCGCGGGGAACATGTGGATGCGTACCTGCGGCCGCATGAGGTCCCTGACATAGGCAAAGGCCAGCTGGTCCCGTGGATTAAACGCCTCCAGCTCGTTGAACAGCAGGCAGGAGAAAAGGTCGCTCCGCCGACCGTGCCGCCGGAGAATGATCGCCGTGTCGGGGACATCTGAAGGTTAGCTCCATCCTGTCAATCCATGACTTCCTTCTTTACACCCAAGTGGGGGTACAGTAGTTACTCTAGGGCGTTCACCTGTGGTGTAGGGGAGCTTGGCCGGCGACCATGGCTGAAGCCCGTTCTCGCAGTAGGCCTCCATCTGCGCGCGTAGCCCATCAACGTCCGGCCATTTCCGCCACCTCGCTGTGGCCACCGCCTCCTCCATGGTGTGGACGCTGAGGGGGTGGCGGGAGACGGCCATGTCAGCGCCGGCGGCGACGAGGAGGGAGTGAATCAGGAGGAGGGGGTCCGCTGTTAGCTGCATCTTGGCGTCCACCCAGAGGCTGAACTTGGCGCTGGGAAAGAGACGATGGAGGAGGTGCTTGGGTACGACGCCGTTCATGGCAGGGTTGGCGTATGGCAGCGCCGCTGTGGGTAGCCTGACGACGCGCCACACGCCGATCTTGTTGGGCTCTCCGTCTGTGGCTTCATGTTCCTCCTCAGCTGGTTCCAGAGGGCGGAGGAGATGGTGGGCGGTGAGGGCGCGGAGGGTGGCGTCGTCGACGAAGACGAAGAAGCAGACGGTTTCCAGGGTCTTGACCCCCAGACCCATCGGCTGCCGCAGCTTGTCGTGGTCGCTGAAGATGGCCGAGGCCACCGCCACCCCCTTGCAACTCTCCATCGCCGCTTTGTCTGGAATCCACCGCCCACTCCTCGTGAAGGTGCAGAAGATGATGACGAAGAAAGAAGAAGAAGAAGACGAAGATGATGATGGTGATGATGATGAAGAAAGAAGGAGAAGAAGAAGAAGAAGAAGATGATGAGGATGATGAAGACGAAGAAAGAAGAAGAGGAAGACGAAGATGATGATGGTCATGATGATGAAGAAAGAAGAAGAGGAAGACGAAGATGATGATGGCCATGATGATGAAGAAAGAAGAAAAAGAAGAAGAAGATGATGTTGATTATAATGACGACAAGAATAATAATACGAAGAACAAGAACAAGAAGGTGATAATAACGATGATAAAGAAGAAGACAACGACGAGGAAAACAAGAATAAGAAGAAGAAGCTGGATGCTGCACCGACCTGACAGACGAACGGGGAATTCCCGAAAGAACCCGCAGGGGACCTCCGGCGGCGCCGTGCCATCATCATCGCCGCCGCCGCTGTTCCCTAGGGTGAAGTACGATTTCCTCTCCTGAGTAGTGAAATTCCCGGCGAAACTCGTTCTCGTCCCGCTCATATACCTCACGCGCACCGCCGGCGAAGGGTACGACGAGTTCCTCGACAGGCTCTGGATCTCCGCAAAGGCCGCCAGATAATCTGCAGCGGAATTCCACGCCTTTAGGACGATTTCCGATCCAGAGAACCCAAAAAACCAACACAGAAACGCGGTATGCCAAAGAGAGATTTCTTCGGGACCTGGGAAGAGGACGGGGGAGTCGCAGGAGGGGGACGAGGAAGACGATGGGAGGGCGTGCTTGTGCTCGCCATAGGCGGTGGGATAGGAGAAGAGGGGTTCGCTCAGGCGGCTATGGAGGTCGGTGTAGAGGGGATAGGGGAAGCGGAAGAGGCAGCCGGTGTGGGAGATGGTGACATCGAGGGAGATGAGGAGGGAGGTGGCAAGGTACAGCAGGGATAGGCAGAGCAGCTTCGACTGGAAAACCAACGGCGTCTTCCATGAGACCCCCGGTGCCTCCTCGCCGTCCACAGCTTCCCCTACGCAAAGGCTCCTCCTCTCTCCCATTTACTCCCCGAAACCTGCTCCTCTTGCTCCTCCGATACTTGCCATTGAGGGAGAGAGAGAGAGAGAGCTGGACGAGGTCCTCTTCAGTTTGCCACGTTGCATGGGATGGCGTCCTTATATGGTCGGAGACGTGCCACGTAAGATGGCGAAGGGTTCGCGGATCGTCCAGATTCCCCGGCTGTGGCCGTATGGGCATTCTATCGATCGCCTGAACTTAATGCTGCTCTCGTAGCTTCCTATTCACGATGGTCACCAAGAGAGCCTCCAACAGTTGGCCCCCACAAAACTAGTTATCGGTGCAGACTAGCCTCTCCTGCCTCATTGGTCCTAGTAGGGATTTCTTGCATGGAACAATAGGTCATGGGGCCTAATATTTAAAATTCGGGTCTAATAAAAAATTCACCCTCCCCGGATGTTCATCTATATATATATATATATATATATGTATATATAAATTTTGGAATTATAAATAATTTGAAAAATGGGTCCAAAGTAGCCGAAGTATAGTCCATTATGATTGGCCCCACACCAAGCTGGGGCTAGGGCTCATAGTGTTTCATCCCTAATCCCATCCACTGTTCCAGGGCAAGGCTTGGGAGGTTCTAAGCATGGAACCGCTTTGGACCTTTTAATTTAGATATTCTTGTTCAAGATGCCCCTAGACAGATGAACCTTCCTATTACACTTACTTAATACTGCATTTTCAAGATATGGTATTTAGATTTAAAATTTACTCTAAAGCACTTACAGTCAAAAATCTTTCATGGAAACAATGTTTTCCAACATTAGATTTTCTCCTGCAGATATTTGTTCCAATTTTTAGATGTTTCAATCTTCCTCTAAAATAAAACTTTCAAGCTCATGTATTGATATGTTATTTTGTTGTTACTAGGTAAAATATTGGTACTAGGCTTATGATTACTATGTCTGGACATGTTTGACAACAATGTCCAGACATAGTAATTAAAAAATAATATCCCTTGAAACCGTTTTCAAATGATTTTCTTATGAAACTTTCCAAGTTGAAGATATAACAGATATTTTAATTGATGATGAAAACTACTTTGAGCTATTAAATTGATTTATATCATTATTTTTGTACTACTTTGTTTACATGGCTTTTTATTCTTTCCCCTTATAATGGTGTTTGTGAGTCAATTTATTAATCTTATTATTATCATCTCAAATTACCCACCTTAATTCAATAGTTTTCTTTGTAATTATGAAATATTGGTACAAATCTTGCCTTTTGAGGGTGTAAAATTCAATTTAGGGACTTGACTTGTATAATTTTGGCATGGGATAGTGAAGGGGTGCCCTGTAGGAATTTTCTTAGAAGAATAGAGATATCACAATGATACAAGTTATGGTGGCAACAACAAGTAAAAAGAGAGTAGTTTTGTGGATGGCACTGCCATGGAAGTCAACGATGAGAGCAAAAGTAAAACAAGTTTTTGAGATTTTTTTTTTGTTATTATAATTTCTCATGTGGGTTTTTCTTCATTTTTCAATCACATGATATAATTCTCCATAAAAGGGAACATAGATCACAATGATACAAGTTATAAAGATGACAATTTCAATAAAAAGAGGATATCTCTTGGGACAACTATCCTATGGAAGTCAACCATGAGCAAAAATAAAACAATTTTTTAAAATTTTACTATTAGTTATAAATTCTCATGTGGGCTTTTCTTCATTTTTCAATCGCATGGTTGTCCAAATCACTAAGGCCTAATAAGTGCATATCGTGAGTTCTTTTCCTTAAATAAATGAAAATTTAAAGTATTAATAAATAATAGTGTTTGAACCTAAAAGCTCCAAACCCTGAAATCATGGGTTAATTTTTTGCTGTACTTGGGAATCCTAATAGGTATGGTATTCTTCATGATATACAAAGAAGATTATGCTCATTCGGAGTTATTAGAAGAATAAGATCAAATTTGCTTTTTTCGTAATTATTGATCTCCATATAGTTGAAAAATAATCGCTAAACTTGAAGCATGGGTTATTATTATGGTGGTTTGTAACAAACATTTTTCATCTAAATCAAAATTTTAATTTGATCAAATACAATAAGTTATAAAAAATTGAGATAATTTGAGATACTTATTGGCGTCAAACCCTGTTTTCTTATTTCATCATGACTGGTCTCTTTGTGATTATTTGGGCACAGGAAGAAGACCCAAGATTCATCACATGTTTAGTGTTCTTCAAGGCGATCACTTTAGTCAACGTTTTGTCATCTAGGCCCCTTCACTTCAAGATGTTGGACTGCCTACAACAACCAAGCATAGTTCATCCATGGCATTCATAAAAAATACTAATAATCATATATATGGTTTAATGGCTATAAATTCATATGTAGACGGAAAATAGGTAGAGAAATGAATGCTGTTGACCAAAATAAGGGTAAATCATAAAATCATATCTAATTGTTGCTCAAATAAATGTGTGGGCCCCACAAAGTCCTTTCCTCAGATTTAATCTCAACGCTCTTTGAACTGCCCTCAATCGATTTCCGTTTGGGTCTTCTCTCATTCTGGTCTCAGGCTTTCTCCACCATCCCAGAATTCCTTTCAGCTGACTGCTTCAGATAAGGATATCCGATTCTTTTTTCCCCGAAACCCGTTACGGACCCGGAAATGGTTCTACCGGAGTTCTCGGTCGGCTTCCTCCTCTCGAGTCCTCGCTCTATGCTCTACGGTCTTCGGCTCTGAGTTGACCCGGAGCGAACCTCTCTCCCCGCCCCCCCACCGCTTTCAGTCTGGGGATGGTCTCTATTGCCAGCGGCAGGAAGGGCTGCGGAGAGAGGACGTGAGGAGGCATCAGAGTTGCTGGTGGGGCTCCTCTCTCTCCGTCTTCTGCCAGCGGTCTCCGCTGGGATCGGGGAAGTCGCAGGTATGTCCAAGGTGCTGCCGTATTCGATGCAGGATGTGGGCTACGATAACGACAAATTCCGTCCTCGCAGCTATATCCAGGTCTTCACACTGTTCTTCATCATCTTCTTTTCCTCGTCCCGGTTGTCTTCGTTCAGATCGGATTCCGGTCCTGTTTTTCTGTTATCTCCTTTTAATTTTCACCTTTCGGACTCCGTGGATCTTAACGGGCAGATTTACCATGTGACGCTAATATTTCTTCTTTTGAATTTTTTTTTGTGTTTTATGATGCTATCTATCTGTGACGTCTTTCCAATTGTTCTTTTTGTCGGTGCCATTGTGGGTGGGCACCTTGATTTCAGCCTTTCTCCATCTCTTTTTCTTGATTATGATCATTTTTTTTTTTAAATGCTAACATATGGATGAGGATCGGCTCGAACGAGTGAGAACAAACACTGTTTATGCACGAGAAACTTTAGAGCAGGGAAAGAGATGATACGAAACATGGATCAAATTAGGTAATTTTAGAGATTGTCGTGGGATGGGGAAGCAAATTTTAACGGGATAATGTGATAAAATGATTGTGATAATATGCTGAAAGAAGGAACCATCTATACCACCGAAAAAGAAATTATGTAGTTATGAAGGATTATAATTAACATTGTCTAAGAATTAAGAGTTGTTTCTGTCATTTTTGGGATACTAAAGATTCTCAAAATCATTCATAGAATGATTGGTCACTGTGCCATGTATTTAGGTGAACTAGATAGAGTAGTTGTCTGCACAATAGACAAAGTATCATGATCTGAAAAAGGCATGGGACATGAAGCATGACTGCTTCGCTCATATTTGTTTCTTTAGATTTTCATGTCCCTTATCCTAAAGACAATGTGAAAAGTTGTGGTTACCATGTAGGTTATGCATCTCATCATTATGATTGATGGATCACGTAAGCCAATTTCAACTAGACAATATGGGATCAGCCTGGTAATACAGTGGGCCTAATACTGTCTCCAGTCCATCTTAGGCTGCCTGACATGAAGGGTGATTCTATACTGCTTTGTGTAACACACTGCTTTTTGAAACTTATAAAGATAAGACAATGCATATTATGTGATAAAAGGATGCCTCACTAGAGTTGGACTTGTGGTCTCCTTGACTATTCAGCAAACCAGTGCTTGGCACTTTTGGGTGGAAAAGATCAAAGATGGCCCTCCCCAGAGAGCACCCTCAAGGCTCACATATGGTTAGATAAAGTGAATCACTGTAGTTTCGCTCTCTGACAGATGAACAAGAAGAAACACTCACAAGAGAACAATGGAAAAAATTAGCAGCAGAAGATGTGAAGCAGCTAAAGCAATCAGATGGTGAGCAATATTTTGATTACAGTGGCACCTACGGCCATCGAGTTGTAGGTGGGTCAACATCGCACATATTGCAAGTTTCAACAGCAGAATCTGGAGGATAAGGTGGTTTCCAGCCTATTGACAAGAAATTACATGTAACCCATAATACCATGCTATATAATATTACCAAACACTTCATTTCCATTGAGAGGTGGAGATAAAATGTGAAAGCTTCATAACAACAATGTTTTGTCTGCCATCCTGCAGGAATTGTTTCGTAGGCAAATGAACTGGAAATTTAATAACGTTGATGCAGGTTTCAGTGCAATCTGAATGAAACCTGAGCCCAGTTTGTGGACCGGATTGTGGCTCCTTTAGTTTTGGTTTCACTTTTTTGTTGTTTAGACCCACCTTAAATTGGAACAGACCTCGGCATGACTTATTGACACTGCTAGGAGCCAACACGCTCAGGCCTATTATTCCAGTTTATGCAATAATTTTTCAGTTAGTAACCAGGGAAATAACTAGTTGACAATATTTTCAGTTAGTAACTATGCTAAGAAAATGTGTTGTGGGACAGTTTTACTGGTCAATGCCATGTAGTACTTCAGGTTTAGGTTTTTCTTCCTGGTCAGGCAATCAGTAGGCTGCGTCTGGAACCTCTGAGACCTTGCTCCTTGGTGATCGTCACTTCAGGTGGCTACATTGATATATGGTTTGTGGTACTTATATTTACATATTGGCTGATTAACTTTTGTCTTTGTCTTGTTTTCTTTTAATTTTCTTGGTTAAAACATCTTTTCTTATAAAAAACTATGATGCATGGAGATTATAGTTTTTTTCTTCCTCCATGATTGCTTATATTTTTTTCGGATATATTTTCTTCACTTATCTTTGTCTTTTGTCACACTAGGGAATAAGTCAGGCTTTTGCTACCAAAAATATCAAGCGCAGTTGTGCAAAATGTACTACTGGAAGGTTTTTATTGCTACTCATGATCTGTGGCGTTATATATCTAATTACGGTGCATAAAACTCCAGTTCATTCTCGCTCAACTGGATCTCTAGATGGTGTAACTTCTGGAGGTCAACATACTCAAACAAATCCTGGTGGCAGCAGGATTGGAAGGCTTTTGAGAAAACCTCCAAGGCTTCCTCCACGTCTTCCCCCACAGCTTCCTCCAGACAAATTGCTGAATAAGTCTTCTCTACTTGCTTCCAACAAGTTGAATTCCTCCAGAGTATGGGCATTCAGGCAAGAAGCGGTTAGGAAGGCTTTCGTTCATGCATGGTCTGGCTATAAGAATTATGCAATGGGTTATGATGAACTTATGCCACTGAGTAGGAGAGGCACAGATGGATTAGGAGGTTTAGGTGCCACAGTAGTGGATTCCTTAGATACAGCCATAATAATGGGTATTGATGACGTTGTTTCTGATGCTGGGACATGGATACAAAACAATCTTTCTGAGAGAATTAATCAGAAAGGACAGGTCAATTTATTTGAAACTACTATACGAGTTCTAGGAGGGCTGCTTAGCGCATACCACTTGCAAGGGGGAGACCCTGGTACCCTGGCTGACATGGGAATCCCAGCGCATGTTGAAGGACCGAAGGCTAAAGTCTACCTGGAAACAGCTAAGAACCTGGCAGACCGGCTCTTATCTGCTTTTACGTCAAGCCCAACTCCTATTCCTTTCAGTGATGTGATTCTTCGTGATCGTTCTGCACACCCAGCTCCAAATGGTTTGAGTAGTACTGCGGAAGTTTCCACCCTGCAGCTTGAGTTCAACTACCTGAGTGACATTTCTGGGGATCCGAAATATGGTTTAGCAGCAATGAAGGTTTTCGAGCATCTGAAAACACTTCCAAAGGTTCAGGGCCTAGTGCCTATATACATAAGGTAAGAGGCCACTGATGTCAATCGTAAAATGCATTTTTTTCATGCTCTTGGTTTCTTTTCTCATTTTATTCATATGATGCAATTTTTTGTATTACTGTCTGCTATGATTTGCATGAGATGGAACAGGTCTATTTTTGTTATTTTCAGCTGGAAAACAGTGGGTTATATTTTATTGATTCTATGTCATTATGAGGCCAAGACTTATTTCAATGAATTTTTTGTCTTTTTAAGTGGCTAATATTCGTTTGCCTTCATTTTCTTTGATGTATTCTGAACTTAATGCATTGTTGCTGTACTTTTTCCCCTTTGCATAGATAAGTTTCTGTTTTTTCTCTGTTGGTTGCTGGAGCACACATCAATTCGAGGTGGAAACTTTCTTTTATACTAGTTGTTTGAACTCATCCAATGTCGCTTTCTTCTTTCATCCAGATATACATTAATAAATATCAGAAATCCTTTCAAACTTTCAAACGGGGATTTCATGAAAGAAACAATATTTTCTGGCACGTTTCGTTCTTAATGTCAACCTATGTTACCTTGATCTTTCATTTCTAGACTATCCTTTTTTTGTTTGATATTTGATACTGAACCTCTTCCGAATACTTGATTGATTTCAAATCTCAAAGAAATTGAAGGATCGACGTGCTCCACTACATAATGTACTTGGGCACCATAAATCGTGATCATATACTTGTTATGATATCTATATGGAATGAATAAAGAAGGTTTTATGCATATGTCTCTCGTTATGGTAAGTTGGTCTTAATAAGAAATATATGATTAAACAAAAGGAGACCTTTAATTGTGAGTCAGTTATTCCCATGTTTCACCATTGGCTATGAAATCACAGGATATTCCATTATACTCTTGAATCTAAAAATAAGGACTCTTTTGTTCATCCTGTGCCATGCATGTGCCAATTTATCTCAAAATTGTCCGTAGTTTTGGTTACAGATATATAGCTGAATCAAGTGTGCACGCAAAAACCTAAACTGAAATTTGTCAAAAATAACTCCCATCCAGCAGGTCATTCCCCAAGTCTCTCGTGGTAGTGTGGCCGTTCATTTCGTTTCCTCACATATGCATGTTTAAAGCATATTGCCACGCCCTACATGTCATTATATAAGTCCTCGTTTTCTTAAATTCGCCAACTGTTGTGCTTCTGAGTAGACTTTTCCAATTTATTTTTACTCACTGACTCTTTTAACAGTTTGTTTCTATGGATGAATCCCGTGCCATATCGTAATTTAATTAGCGTTGAATGCATATGAATTTTTATGTGGCTTATTTCTATTCTTTCATTCGTTTTCTTTAATTAATGGTCTTTTCTCAACGTTGTCCTAAATCAACTATTTTCTTTGAATTTTTTTAATCACAGCCCTCACTCTGGTCAGTTTAGTGGAGAAAATATTCGATTAGGATCACGAGGTGACAGCTATTATGAGTACCTAATCAAAGTATGGCTTCATCAAGGAGGTAGCCGCAACAGTCGTCTGAAGTATTTGCATGATATGTATGAGGAAGCAATGAAAGGTGTTATGAACCTTCTTCTTCGGAAGTCGATTCCCAAAGGATTAGTGTTTGTAGGAGAGTTACCTTATGGACATGGTGGTGGCTTTAGTCCAAAAATGGATCATCTGGTATGCAATTCTTTTACTACTATGTTCACTAACCTAAAAACCTTCTGCGTTTTTAATTTTTATTTGAATTTACGGACAAAATGGTCTCTGATAATATAAACAAGTTTTTCACAGTTTACATCTGTTTCCTATGCGCGCATGGACCTAACTATGGTTTATTATGCCCAAGTAAATTCGTCAGTTTGTCATATGTGCCAGAAAGTCGATGGATTCTGGAGTTTACAAAAAAGCAAGTCATGTTTTCAGTTGACAAGGAATCTATGCATCGTCTGTACGCTATTTCATAGATATTTATGGTTCAATTTCATCTGTGTTTTTATGTGCAAAACTTTTTGGGCATACAGGAATTTCACCGTACGTTTTGGGGTTGTGCTGTTTGTGATTATAGTCATCATTCAATAGTTTCCATGTATGCAACTTTCCCGATACACATTCTTCTGCAGCCCCTTTTAACTTTTTGAGCAAGAGAGGCTTCAGTTTGGTCTCAGAACCTTGAAAGTCTTACACAGTCAACTGAAGGGTAGGCCATGCTTGAAGCCTACGGCTTTCACCCGAAATCTCTTAACTTGGCGTGGTCAGAGAATACAGGCGTTCTTTCGAGGATTATTTGGCGAAAGACATGTGATTCAAACCATTGCCATATGCATGCTTCTTGGTTTTGTAGTAGCTTGCACTGTCTTAGTCCGGCCTGCATTTTTGTACTACAAGTTATATCTAAAACTCGCTAAGCATGTAAGAGCCAATTATTAACGCTCTTAATCTATCTTCTGTTAACATTTTTGAATATGCTTTTAGCACAATCATATGTGACATCTACCATGCGTACGTTGTGAACAAAGAGTGATGATTATGGCTGAAGCTGTTAGGGTTTTGAATCTTCGTATCCTAGGTTTACTGTCTGGGCGAAAGTCTGTCGGCTTAATCGCTGATTGCCACAATGAAGAATGATTGGTTTTAAAGATTTAACGGCCACTTAAAGTATGGGTCTCTGTTCCCTCTATGAATCTCTGTGATCCTTGGGTTTTCATGTGTTCCTTGGAGTGAAAAAACATCAATTCTGAGAGGAACCAAGCATGTTCAATGTTATGCAAGTAATTTTCACTTAAAAGTATGCTGGTTTTCTTACAAACTCTTTTTTTTTTCCGCTTATGTATGCACAAGTGTTTCATCTCCTTCGGCAAACTTTCAGATTTCTGTATCATGGAAAGTGCAGTCTCCTTATCATACCTCCATCTTATCGACTGAAATGTTAACTCCCATACAGAAATCAGCTACCTAAAAGCCATAAGCTTTAATTACCTTGCTTAATGGTAACATCTTTAACGAAGGGCGAGTTCTTCCTGAGCATATGAATGGGCTTGTGGGTGGTAGCAGGTGGTAGTCTCACCTACTTTCCTTCTCTACTGATTCTGGCTCTTCACTATAACTATCCATGCATAAATTAATCCTTCTTACCCTTTTTAAGTCCATGCTAGTAGAATTGAGTTCCAGCTAGTATGAGTCACCTCATAGTAGATGATGAAATTTTCTGCTTTTATATATATATATATATTATCTGTGCAGGTTTGCTTTCTGCCCGGAACGCTCGCCCTCGGTGCAACTAAAGGAATCACGAGGAGAAGAGCACTGAAAGATAAACTGCTAACAGCTGATGACGTCAAGAATCTTCAGCTCGCCGAGGATCTGGCGAAGACGTGCTTCGAGATGTACTCGGTGACTGCGACCGGTCTTGCCCCCGAGATCGCCTACTTCCATATTGAGGTGAGATTCAATCCTCCGCCATGGTTTTAAATGGCGACTAGATTGCCACAGATGGCAGCAGTTGACCGAGCACCGTGTCTTGACTCAGGGGGGCTCTGAAGAACATCTCGGTGGGGGGAACCAGAGCTCGGAATATGTCAACGACATTACAATCAAGCATGCTGACCGCCACAACCTGCTGCGGCCCGAAACTGTGGAGTCATTGTTCGTGTTGTATCGCATCACCGAAGACCCAAAGTTAGTCGGACCTGAAGTTCCGTTTTTGACATTATGCCCTTTGATTCCCCTCCCTGCTCGCCAATCGTTGACCATCCGGTTGACCTTTCCCCTGCAGGTACAGGGAGTGGGGATGGCGGATCTTCGAGGCCTTTGAGAGGCACACGAAGGTTGACTCCGGAGGTTACTCCTCCCTGGACGACGTGACGGTCGTTCCGGCACACCGGAGAGACAAGATGGAGACCTTCTTCCTAGGGGAAACCTTGAAGTACTTGTACTTGCTGTTTGGAGACAGTAATGTCCTCCCGTTGGACAAATTTGTCTTCAACACAGAGGCTCATCCCCTACCGATCCGCCGTGTTCCCAACTAGCTGCCACCACCGCCGCCACTGCCGCCACCATTTGGGCAGGCATCCTGGGCTTCTCTCCACTGGGCCAACATGTGAGAGCCCTGAAATTATGGCTGGTGATGCAGGAGGGGGTGCCCTCCCTCGGTGCCCAGATCAAAAGGATGTCGATGACAGAGAGGCCATTTTCTTCTTTCAGATGCAGGGCTGAAGATGGCTCCAAAGCCTTGCTTATCATCAATCATGGCTGGCGTTTTCCCTGCAACGCCCGGCAGTATGGAGTTGTAGTGATGTTTTATGACTCCCGAGAGCAGATTTCATGTCCGGGTCGAAACAGTTCTTGAATAAAAAAGGTGGCTCGTGATGAGATTGAGATGGGTTTCTTCTCTACTTGTTGCATATTTCATTGCGGATAGTTATCTTCTTAAAAATTTTGATATCAGGCTGCAGAAATCTGGTAGATGTTATGGATCCATCATGGTGGTTCTCTCTCTCTCTCTCTCTCTCTCTCTCATAATATAAAATATAGTTTGATGATAGATCAAGGTATGTGATTTTACTGGATTTCTAATTAAAATAGTTTGAATACTTAAAAAATAAGATTATATAGAATATTTATTATTATTATTATCCAGATAATTTATTATTTTAAATTTTATGAATAAGCCCATGATCTAGATCATCATGAAATTCACGAATGGTCAAGCTACTGAGTCAAGGTTAATACTTAAGTCAAACTTGATTTTTTGCTTGAAGACAAGATTGTACGTGTTAATATTATATTTAGTGGTTGAAATTTTCTGAATGTATTATGTGTGATACTTTTAAAAAATCAAAACTCATCAAATATAAATAAGAAAAGAGCAGATATTTATTCATATTCAAGATGTTGACGTCTTTTATGTATGTTTTCTTCTTAATAAAAAAGGATATTTTAAAATAAATAAATTTTCTTGCGAGTTGAAAATTCCAAGTGCTGTAGAATGCTTCATTTTTTGTGGAACTTATTAATAGGATCAAATATTTTAATGAAGGACGTTTGGAGGTGAGCATCCGAGATTATATAAAAAAAAAACTCACTCGTAATATGTTAATGCCCATCGAATTTGTTTTAAAACTAATTATTTATTAAAATATGGACAGTGAAGCACTACATTTAGTATTAAAAGACGACGATGATTCAGTAGACATGGGCTTGGAGAGAGAGAGAGAGAGAGAGAGAGAGAGTGAGAGCGCGTAGACCCCCGCCAACGGCCGTTTTCTAAATACGAGCACCTGCCTGCCTGCCGACAAGAATGGTCCTCGCTGTGGGTTTTTCTGTGACCGTTGTTGCAGGGTGAGTAAAGGCGAGGGGGCCGGGGGAGACTGGAAGAAGGAGCCGAGGAGAAGAAGGGGTGACGGAGTTCGTGGAAGATGGACCAGATGATGGGGTTGCTCAAGGTGCGGGTCGTCAGGGGCAAGAACCTCGTTGTCCGGGACGTCCGCGCCAGCGACCCCTACGTGGTGATCAAGATGGGTGATCAGGTTTCCCCTCTTCCTCCTCCCCCTCTCCTTTATTCTCTCTCTTACCCCTCTCTCTCTCTTTATCTCTCTATCTATCTGTCCATCTATCTATCTATCTATCCATCTCTGATGGAATCGATCCCTCTCTGTTTCTTCCGTCTCTGGGGTTGCGATGCATCCATCTACTATCTTGTTAGGTTTCTAGGGTCGGTGCATCTCTGGTCGACTAGCACTGCGATAGTCTCCCTGACTCTGTGAATTCCACACTGCTCAGAAGCTATTGGCCTCGATCTGCTGTGGCGGGGAAAATCTATCTGATGAACGCTCGTGGATAATAATCCCCTTGGTTCAATCGCCAGAATCATTTCTTCCGACATTTCAGTTAGGGAAATTTCCTGGGAAAATTGGTCCCATGGGAAATTATAATCGTATGCCAACATCTGAATGGATTGTCCTTCAGTATCCATTTCACTCTCGAGATCAGCTTCTGTAGGTTCTTCCTCTTCCTCGCATATGTTCTCTCTGTTTTCCATCTGTAGACCAGATCTTCTCAAATTTTCTTGTCTGAATTTGGTCGTCCATATTGTGTACCTCACTAATCTCGCGCTGAGACTTGGTTGGCAGATGAATCGTATTTATGGTGGATTATAGATTTAACATCCAGACATTTATGGGGCACATTTATTTTTCTATGAAAAATTAGACGAGTTAATAACTTCATTTTGGAGCGGATAACTCTGAAGAACATGGAAATCTTCTGTGGACGACCATCTGAGATGTGGCTTCTTCTCCTTGAAAATTGCTAACTAAGGCAAGGACCGATTTTTTTTCTGATGGGGAATTAACTGGTGCAACAGGTGTGAACAATAAACCGCAGATGTAAACATTTCGACAAAATGAAATAAAGCTTACGGTTCTTGAAAATAACTGACATAGTTGTATGGATAAACCTGGAAATTTTCTTCGAGTATTTTCTTATGATTTCACTACAATGTAGTCATAAATATGATTTTTATTATTAATATGAATATATACATATATTTATATATTTTTAGACGAGGTATAAGTTCATCCTTTTTTTTCAATTATTTTTTATTGCTACTACATATTCTGAGACTAAACATCCAGGTTAGCTTTGAGCCTTCTGAGTTATTCCTTTTTCGTGGGCTGCTGCTACATTGGGACAATATTTCTTGCTCATCTCAGCTGGTTTTCTCTGCAGAAATTGAAGACCCGTGTGGTGAAGAAGAACATTAATCCCGAGTGGAACGATGACCTGACCTTGTCCGTTGTGGATCCAGCTCAGGCCATCAAGCTCGTAAGTGGAATCGCTGGCTATTCTCTCTTCTTTCTACCCCCGAACTGTGGAACCAATCTTCCG
Source organism: Spirodela intermedia (assembly GCA_902729315.2). Classification (NCBI taxonomy): domain Eukaryota; kingdom Viridiplantae; phylum Streptophyta; class Magnoliopsida; order Alismatales; family Araceae; genus Spirodela; species Spirodela intermedia. The sequence goes on from LR746280.1 coordinate 3,213,867, forward strand.
CGCCATGAAGAAATCAGCAGTAAATTCTTTTTTCCATAACTAGAAAGATGTTTCCATTTCAATCTCAGAATCATAGTATTTCCATAGACATTACGAAAACCCAGATGACAGCTTCTTTAAATCTTTCAGAGTTATCTGATGGGAGAACTCTCCTCTGGCTTGAACTTGATAGAGATCTTGTGGATCCAACCCTCCACTCCCTGCACGAATAAGAACTAGTTTTTTTTTTTTGTCACGATGAGAAAAATATTTTCATCTGGACAGCTCAATCGGAGTGTTTCCTAAGATCACATGAAAACCCAGATGGTCGCATCCATCTTGAGAACATTCTTGAGTTCTTTTAAGAACATGTCTCATGTCTGAACCTGATGAAGATCATGTGGCATCTCTCTGCTTTCCATTCCATGTACAAAAATTAGCATAAAATTTCCATAATATTTCCTCAGAAGATCAACTCGATAACCCAGATGAGAGACCTTTCAGTGTTTTCTCAAGAACTCGGTTTTTTGGGTCCTCAACGAGCTCCTCTCCTTCCATCCAGGTGGTGTACGACAAGGACACCTTCAGCGTCGACGACCCGATGGGCAATGCTGACTTTGATTTGCGGCCGTTCTTGGAGGCGGTGCAGATGCGGTCGGCGGGCGCCACCGACGAGGCCGTCGCCAAGAAGGTTGGGCCCGGCCGGAGCAACTGCCTGGCGGAGGAGAGCTCCATCTACGTGGCCGCCGGCGGGGAGCTCGTCCAGGACGTCGTTCTCAGGCTGAGGGACGTGGAGTCCGGCGAGGTGCAGCTGAGGCTACAATGGGTCGACCTCCCCAGACCCTCGGTTTTTTGATGTGCTCCATTTCGGTTTCCTGCTCTTGTATTAGTGTGTGTGTGTGTGAGAGAGAGAGAGAGACAGAGAGAGAGAGAGTGGTAGATACTGATACATATTTTTATCTATGTGTATGATGCGTGGATATTGACAAGGTATGTAATGAAGGATCCGTCTTTGATCCTTATCCAATCTATGTAGAATACGCAGGACACGGGCAACCCAGGAAGGTTTATCTCTCTCCCTCCCTCTCTCGCTCTGGTGGACCGGAGACTGGGAAAAGGGAACCCTGGGGCGGGTTTGAATGACGAGAAGCAAGAGGAAGAAGAAGAAGAAGAAGAAGGAAACTGGGAATTCTTCAAACTCCTTGCCCTATAAATGACCACAGAGTAGATGATGGGGTCTCCCACCACAGATCTCCAACCATGGCTATCCCGACGATACCTAGAAGGAAGAGGTCCTCTCTCCACCCGGCGACGCTGCTATTGGTGGTGGCGCTGGTGGCGGAAGTGGCGGAGGGGAGCACTTTCATCGCGTACGGTGGACCTGGTTGCACGGGGAAGAAGCAGAGGTTCAGCGCCTGCGATGTGTGTCACCGCATCAAGGAGCTCGGAGGCTACTGGCTGGTCTACACCGGGCAGCCGGCGGCGATCTTCTCCTCGGGGGAGTGCCTCAGCGAGCCCGGCCTGCTGCCTGCGAAGAGCTTCTCCAGCTGCTTCCCCTTCAGCGGCGATGCCGTCGTCATCCGCTGCGACTAGAAGCACCTCCACCTTCTCTCCTCTCCTCTCCTCTCCCCCCCTACTCACTGGCTTCCACAGAGTGGCACCTGCGTGTAGCGGGTAATAAATACTTGGACGAATAATTGGATGGGCAGCATGTCTTCTTGCTCCCCGCGACAAGCGATGCGTGGACACGTCCCCCTCTCCTCTCACTCTCTCTCTCGCTCCCCTTTCTCTGTCTCCTTCGTCGTCATCCGCTGCAACTAGGAGAGCTTGCCCCCGACCCACTCCGCCTTTCTCCTCTCCTCTCCCCCCCCTACCAGCTGGCTTCCACAGAGTGGCACCTGCATGTAGCGGATAATAAATATTTCGACGAATAATTGGATGGACAGCACATCTAATTCCTCCCCCGGCGACAAGCGATTGGATAGATACGTCTGCCCTGTCTGTCTGTCTCTCTCTCTCTCTCTCTCTTTCTCTCTTCTCTCTCTCTTCTCTCTCTCTTCTCTCTTCTCTCTCTCTCTCTCTCTCTCTCTCTCTCTCTCTCTCTCTCTCTCGCTTTCTCTCGCAGAAGCTATCGGCCTCGATCCCCTGCCGGGGGGAAAGCCTATCTGATGAACCCACGTGGATAAAAAGGTCCTTGGTTCAATCGGCAGAATCGTTTCTTCCGACGGAACAGTTGGGAAAATTGGTCCCATGGGAAATTATAATCGTATGCTAACGTCGTTGTCCGTTGACCGAGTTGTGACGGTGACCATTGACTGCATACAGTTGACCATTGACCCCGCAGAAGCGGAGGATGGTTACAGTCACCTACGGCTCGGACCCGTCGGTCTGCCTAGCGTGTACGGACCCGACCCATATGCAACCCGGTGGGCGGAAGAGGAATAACCCGTTAATGGGCCTGGGTAAGGGCGGCCCAATAAGGACTTGCTGGGTTTAAGCCCTAGCTGCGCCGAAGCACCGATCCGGCAGCTGATTCCGAAAAACAAAGCGTCGGGAGAGAGAGAGAGAGAGAGAGAGAGAGAGAGAGAGAGAGAGAGAGAGAGAGAGAGAGAGAGAGAGAGAGAGAGAGAGAGAGAGAGAGTAGGTAGATACAGATACTTCTGTTCATCTATGTATGTGATGCGTGGATATATTGACAAGGTATGTAGTGAAGGATCCGCCTTCGAATCCTTATCCAATCTTTGAAGAAGATGCAGGACACGGGTACCCGGGGAAGGTTTCTCTCTCTCTCTCCTTCGCTTTGGTGGACCGGAGACTGTGGAAAGGGACCGGCGGCGGGGTTGAATGACGAAAAGAAAGAAGGAAACTGGGAATTCTTCAAGTTCCTCGCCCTATAAATGGCCACAGAGTGGATGATGGGATCTCCCACCACAGACCTCTAACCATGGCCATCCCCGTGACACCCCGAAGGAAGAGATCCTCCCTCCATCGGGCGGCGCTAGTGTTGGTGGTGGCGTTGGTGGCGGCGGCGCTGCTGGTGGAGGTGGCGGAGGGGAGCACTTTCATCGCGTACGGGGGGCCTGGTTGCACGGGAACGGAGCAGAGGTTCAGCGCCTGCGGTGTGTGCCACCGCATCAACCAGCACGGCGGCTACCGGCTGGTCTACACCGGGCAGCCGGCGGCGATCTTCTCCTCGGCAGAGTGCCTCAGCGAGCCCGGCCTGCTGCCTGCAGAGAGCTTCTCCAGCTGCTTCCCCTTCAGCGGCGATGCCGTCGTCATCCGCTGCGACTAGAAGCGCCTCCACCTTCTCTCCTCTCCTCCCCCGCCCTTCCCGCTGGTTTCCACAGAGTGGCACCTGCGTGTTGCGGGTAATAAATACTTGGACGAATAATTGGATGGGCAGCATGTCTTCTTGCTCCCCTCGACAAGCGATTGCGTGGACACGTCCCCTTCTCCTCTCCTTCTCTCTCTCTCTCTCGCTCTCTCTCTCTCGCGAAAAGGATAGCCTCTGGAAGTACAAGGTCTTGAGCTCGGCGAGGACGAGCACTAATTGATGACTAAAGTCAACGCTACGACAGGCGCACGAACACCGGGGTTTCACTGGGAGAGTCAAACCCAGAGAAACCCCACCGAGGAGAACTAGAGAGAGAAAGCAATGAACGGATGGATGATCTCCGTCGACCTGAGCACAGGATCGGGTGCACTTCGCACCATCGACAATGAGTGGAAACAAGGGAAAATAAATCACTAATAGATTCTAATATTTTGACTTTAGGATAAGTAGAGAACCTTGCTTCTTGCTTGTTCTAACTGTGGATGGTCAACAGTCTCCCGCCCAATGTTTTCTTCATTGAGATCGTCATCCAAATAGCTCCACCTCCAAGATTTAAGAGGCACTCATTTGGCAACTCTCTCTCTCTCTCCCCAAGCGAGAGAGAGAGAGAGCGAGAGAGAGAGAGAGAGAGAGAGAGGGAGGGAGATCTTCGAAGACATGCTTCACATCAAATCACCAGAATATTTCATGTCGGTTGATCTGTCGAACATAAAGTTGGGATTTCATAGTAGATTAATACATAAAACACCTGGTGGGCATGCTCTTCCGCAACGCCGCATCATCCCTGGGCTTCCTCCTTCTTCTTGTACTCCCTTGGGCCGAATATGGTAGACCCGATTCTAACATTGTTGCTGCCCATCTCGATCTGCAGGCATTACCCTCACACAGGAATCCATCAGTCCCCGTCCTCCATCACACCCCCCGAACCCTAACCCTGAAGGAAGAACTGTTCTTACCGCCTGCTCAAAGTCGCCAGACATCCCCATGGATAGCTCACAGAGGTCCTCTGGGATCCCCAGCGCCTTGCACACCTCCAGCCTGCAGTTTGCCAGCGTCTGCACTAGGAATAGAGGAACCATTGTTACCGCCATCACTATTGTTCTTGCGTTGATACTATTATTGAATATGAAGGAGACAGCGGGGCGAAACCTTGAAATTTTCTGGGGTGGAGGTGTAATCAAGCATCCCGATCGTCATGAGGCCGGAGAACTCGAGATTCGGGCAGCTCAGCTTGACGTGCTTGGCCAGTTCGACGCAGCCCGTGGGGTGTACGCCGGACTTGGCTGCCAAAGTAGGTACGAGCGAAATCGTTGACAGTCAAGGAATGAAAGTATGATGAGCAGTTCAAAGAAAGGATCCCAGATGAACATTCATGCCATGCACATTTCTTTTTATGAAGAAAAATGGGACTCGGATCATTTTTGTTAGATCTTAATATCCTAACTTGTGGGGTTTGGGCAATGGTTTTCCGTTGACCAAAACAAGCGTGGCATGTCTTTTTTTTTAAGTAAAGTGCAGCATATAGAGTGATATGATTCATAGAAAATGAAGGGCAACGCCGTGGCACTGAGGAAACGTTGTGTTCTAACTTACATTCTTCTCCGCTGGTGTTGACTTGAACCAAGACTTTCAGAGGCTTCCTCCCGATGCTAGCAACTGCTCGATCGAGATAATTGGCAATCTGTACACAGGAGGAAGAAGTAGGCCGACAGCTGACAATGGGCTAAACACACATTGCATTGCCAGTATATTTAATCGAGAATAATAAAACAGAGGAGGAAAACACCATCGTGAACAGAAAACCTGGTTACCGTCGAAATTCTCCCGTGTGACTCCTTGTTTCAACCCAATCAACTAAAAGGTTCGATGGATGGGCTTATGGGAGGTGTTTCTTGCTTTGATTCATGGTTCTTTCATCCGAAGATACCAATTTCTTCGTGAATTCGACATTCAACGGGAATAGAACTCTCATATAGTTATCCACATGTGATATGCGTAAAATACAATAAATTCCTGTTCCCTAGATTGGTGAGATCACCTGCACCTTCATTTAATCCATATTCCTTGCTTCCCATCAAATTATGCCTGTGCAGCAACAAACTCACAGAAGTAAGTTCTCATCGACCAGGCGAATCTTGTTGATATTTTTAGCAGTACGGGTAAAAATCTTGGATAACCCACTCATGATCTCATTCATGATATCATTCAGGGAGAAGCAGCAGAGTTTCTGATCTTCGTCATTTTCCTGGTAAAACTCAGAAGTAAACCTCTTTTTACCCGTTCTATGAAGGCAAAAGCTCTTTTTAGGTCCGTTTACAGTATTTCTCTAAAAAATGGACTTCAGCTGACCTTCTGACTGGAAAGTGTCCTAAAAGTCAAAGGCTCAAGCTAGCTAGTGGACAGAGAGTCCCACTCATCATCTGAAGTTTTCGCTGAGTGCACCAGCGCATGTACAAATGAAGATCAGTTGTAAACGTTTGAAAAGAAGCACTTTTAAGATGAAGCAGAATACCACGGATATACGCTGCTAATCAAAGACAATAAAGGAACATTAGCCTACCTTGACATCATCTACGCTCTGAACCATGCAAAGATTTGGAACACCGGCTGCAAAATAAAATGAGGAATTTAATGTTTTGTTAGAGTCTCGTAAGTAAGAATTTTACTGTTTGTACCAAGGTCAACTTAAGCCCAAATGTTTGCTATAAACCCCAAGAGAGCACTACAATCGGTCGAATATTGATGAAGGAGAAATACATTTTGTCGAATATTGATGCAACCTTGTGGACAAGAAAGTAAATATTCATGAATTTTGAAAGGTATCAGAAACAAGGGCCAAGAAAGAGGAGCCTTTACATTGGATGGCGGCTAATTGACAACCTAAATCAACAAGGAAAAAGTCAAACGCAAGTGCTTCTCTGGCAGAGAAACAAGTAGACAAATAAATTGTAAATAGTAAAACAGTGTGACCCAATAGAATTTAGATCACTGCCTAACATTCATCATTAGCATTAAAATTCTCCCGAGAAATGTTCACGTACGACTGCCTTTCTAAGGGCAAAAACTATTTCAGCACATAAACCCAAGCAAATAAATATAGAAAAATACCGAGAAGAGCTTTGGCCTTGTTGCTCTGAAGGTTTCCGATGTAATGCCATTGAATATCATCAGGAAGCTGAAAAAAGGCAGAATGATCATTATCCCAGGATAAGAAGAAATAATAATTGAAATTCCACCTGTAACAGAAATAGAAAAATGAAAGATATTGTCAAAAAATGAAGGCATGGTTCAGAAATCACAATCACATCAACTGTATTCCAAATTTCATTCAAGGAAGAAAAAATAATAATAATCTTTTTTTCTGCTACCAGATAAAGGTAACGTCCAAAGAAGTGCTCTGCATTTCGTTGTTCATTATCTTGGTTCGACCGGTTAGAAGAGGTACTCTGCATATCTTCCGTTGCTGTTAGAAACCCAGACCAATACATCATTATTCTCCCTATCATGCCTATAACTTATTTGTTTCGGTAAAGATGTAATTCACATTTCAGCATCCAAGATCATTAACTCATGAAATAATTCACCATCCTCTCTGCGATCTCCAGAGGTCTTCCTGGAAGATTAAATTTGGGAAACCCATTAGGCATCTATTGAGTTTCATTTTTTCACTTCAAAATATTTTATTTGATCTGCCTTTGAAGCCATCTTATAGGCTATAGCAATAGCGTGATGAAGTATGGTTCCTTAATATCTTTTTCACAATTTTCTTGTCCATTTTTTCTGTGCCATATTTGTTCCATATAGCGTCTCACTACCATTCAAAAATTAAGGTTCACAACTAAATAATCCATTTATACATATTTTCAGAATACTTTCACCTGTATATGAGTTATTTCTGTTTGGCAGAGATGTTGTATTAGTCTGCTGCATTGATATTTTACAATCTGGTCATCTCCCAACTGATCTTCACCACCAACCCCGCACTTTCTTTTCATTAACCATTTCAATCGAGAACTGAGGCGAGCAAGATCTATTCTGGTCAGCAACTGCGAATACAGATTTCCTTCTCTCTATGTTTACAGAGCCATCTGACATTCTCGCCCTCCAATAATCCACCATTGTATCTCAGTATGTAGTAAGATTCCGTTTTCTTTCCCTTCTCTTTTCTCTTTTCACCGTTCTAAAGGACCTACTGATTTCATCGTCTTAATCAAGATTCTAAGAAGCCACAATCCCGTCACCCGACCAGATAACCTTTTGAGTCAAATCCTGGTTATCTCTCACGTGAATTGTCTCTTGCCTTAGCACCCTCTTGGAGCAAGACAATGGTGCTTAAATCCAGAATTACAATCATCTTTCTTCTTCGGTCTGGTTACAACCAGGCTTTGCTTATCCATGGTGCTTGTCCATTTTCGCATCACGATTCAAATTTCATCAGGGAATCAGACAGGGGAGAGATATACTCCTCTGACGGAGGGTAGTAGCAGGCACTGATTAGTGTCCCCTTTCCCTTCCCTAGGTTACCACCAGCAAGAAGAAACATCCGGAGTCTCGAAATCAATTCGACGAAGAAATGAGCGAAAATCGGATGAATTAAGGGAACGACGACGCGAACACCTATGGCACACCTGGGGAGCTTTCTCGAGAATCTCCTGGACGTAATTCTCGCCGAAGATGCGGTGACCAGCGTCGTAGACCTGTTGGATGACGGACACGGGCTTCGTCTTGCTGACGGCCACCACCCGCACGCTCTCCGCCGGCCGGCCCGCCCTCTCTGCCGCCTGCTGCACCCTTTGCATCACCGACCGCAGCGCCGTCACCGCCGCCCCCTCCGCAGCCGCCACCGCCGCCATCGGCCCCCCTATTCCTCTTCTGCCGCTCCCCCCTCCCTATTCCACAAAACTCCCTCTCTCTCTCTCCTCCCTGCATGAATATGAACATATCGCAGTCTCCAAGTCAAGGTCGCCGTTTTCGAGGAGGACACGTCGGACGAACCCGACGAGGCTCAGCCCACCCATCCGAGCATGGGCGAGCGATCGGTCGGAGGACCAAATGGACTCGTGGACGCCATGAGAGTATGCCGCCGCCATCGCCCATGTTCTGGGGCCGCGCCCATTCCCCGTGGCAGTCCATCGACCATTGATCCGCAACGCAAGGCTCTGGTATGTAATTTTTTTCATTAAATTTATTTTTGGGAGGGTCATTCCCCACATGATCTTACGATTATTTCTTCCCCTTTTCCCGAAATACAGAGTTATTGTAGTGTTCTTATCTATTCATTCTAATCCTTGAAAAAGAAGTGGCACCTTTGCACAAGCAAGCATGCCAAGAAATCAGGGGAAATGCCTATGCCCAAAATGCATTTATGAAAAAATCCCAGCGAATGTTTTTCTTAAAAAAAATGATAATTAAAGGAAAATATTTGAGCATTCGAAGTCATACATATGAGATTTAATCATCATGTTGTCTCTACTTTGGTCTATTTGAATTTCATTTTAATGGAACCTATGTGTCTTAAGTCAACCACTTAGATATGAACAACGAGGATGCCATCATTGATTGTCTTCTCATATTTGACGGCTTCTTTGTTACCTTGATGAAAGTTATTATTTCTAAAGCACAAACAATATTATGGTGCAAAGCACATACTAATTTTATGAATGAATAACATTTTTGGCATGGAACCTTGAAGGCTTGAGAGCCTAAGCTATTTTGACATTGATAGTACGCATAGAAAGGTAGTTTAATAATATAACATTAGTGGAGTCGTATTTATAGATGATCTTGATTAGTATATATGAAAGAAGCTTCGTAATTGTAAGGGTTGATAACTATGCTTAATAATATTGATAAATTTACTAAAAGTAAAACACTTAATGTTTATGGTTCAACTTGAATGAAGTGATTTTATATGGTAATGGGTCTCACACAAACCATGGAAAGTTAAATAGAAAATAAACACAATGTAACACAATGCATCAAAATTAGAAGGTTTTAGTTTTTTTCTAGATTTTTTTAAATATTTAAAACTATTTCTAGAGTCTAAGTTTCAAGCATTGAATAGGAAAAATATAAGATTGTTGCAAATGATTATTGGACAGGTCAATATGCTAGATAGAGAAAGTGGTTCAATTCACTCCTTATTGAAGGACAAAATATATTGTCACATAAAAAAATTATAAAAGAACCTGACAAGATAATTACATGAAAAATTTAGTAAAGTTTCAGTGTCCACCATCTTTGTCTTAGTCCAAGCTTGATAGTTACATCCTTGAACACCTTGAGGCAATGTAGATTAACTACAGCTCTGGGAATTTAATCTCTTTCATGTGAAGATTCTACAATGCAAGGAATTTAGATGGTTGAAGCCTTCACAAGCTAAGAGTTCAACACGAAGAAAAATAACATGTTCTACTTTTGTATTTAGAATGAATTGACATTCAAGGCTACTTTGGCCTCTTTAAAGCTATGAGTCTAGAAGAGAGGAGTGGGTCTGCTTTGTTTGGGTAGTTACAGTCAAAATAATACATTGTTCTCTAGCTTGGCTCTTTAGAGCTTCGACTTTAGAAGAGAATTATAAGGTTGATGTTGAGTGAGTTGGAGGTGTTCAATATGGTAGAAAGGTAACTGAAGCATGTAATTTAGTGTGTATTTTTATATGCCTCTTATCATTGTTTTAAGAGGACTAATTTTAATAATTTTGATATGCCCCTTGTCATTGTTTTATGCTACTGGCATTTCATTCAAAATACATAATAGATTCTGATCAATCCACAGGGGAAGTCTGGTATTAGGTAAAGTTTAAGTAATCTTCTAAACATAACTCGACTCTAAAAAATAAATGAAGAACAAGAAAGAAATATAATTCAAAATTCTGCATAGAGGTTGAAGATTGAGAAGACTTGTGTAGGAGACAAATCATGCACAGCTCTAGTCAGCTAAAAAATTCTTCTTATGCTCACAGCTCCAAATGCTCCATGCTCAAACTCCTGAGCGTGGTTTTGTACTTCAATTCTGCTAAATCTAAATCTGGACACAGTACTATGTTACTAGGAGAAAGTTCAACTAAATATTGACTCAACACAACAAAAAAGAGAGGAGACAACATAGGACATTCAATGCTCATGGAGGGAGAACTAAATTTTACTTTAAAGGAGACTCCAAGTGGTATTAATAATGGGGCAAGCACAAATAACACATTGGGGTTTGGGAAATGCTAGAGTTATAATTGAAGCCATCAAAATCAATAGGAAATTTCTTTTATAGAAAAAGGTAAATATGTGAAACTATAGAGAGGAATGGACTGAAACAAAATCTAAGAGTTCCACCACCAGATTGCTCACCTGTCACCCTGTAGAAGAAGCGGGGAGATTAATGTTTCTACTGTGCTCAACACCTCCACCTGTCACCTAACAGAAGAGGAGCTCACAGCCACCACCGTCACTGTAGCTGTGAGTGTTGCTACCACTGTGCTCAGCTCCTTCTCTACTTGTCATGCAGGAGGGAGCTCATTGTCACAATTGTCATTGTCTCACTCAGCTCCACTAATCCTCTGTGTCATGCCCAAAGGTCATCTAGTGCTCATGTGTCCTAATTGTCTCTGTATTTCCCCCTTTCTCTATCCTTCTCTCTTCTCTTAAAAGTCCCCCATCAAAATGAGGTATTGGGCTTGACATAATCAGCCCAATATCAAGCCCAATATTCCCCTGAAACTTTCAATAAATCAACAAAAGTTTTAATTTTTATAATTCTGATTTTTCTCAATGTAAGCACATATTTGTTCATATTTAGAGTAAAACGACTATGAAATAAAAACCTTCTTGATTAAATAAAATGCACATGCTATAAAATGTGTAAAAGTTAGTATTTTATGCATGTATTTTTGTAAACAGTCTAGAATCACTTGGAAATAGATCTATCTTAAATGCATGCCCTTATTAAAATCCTTAGGCTGCAGTTATATCACATATACATGATTTATCATACATAAATGAGGCTTCATCATATTTCAATAAGAATTTAGTAGAAAAAAAAGAAGTAACAATGTACGAACAATTTGGAGAGTAGACAAGGCCTTGTGATTGGATCAATCTAAACATAGAATATCTTTAGTACATGTCTTCTCATCCGTATCTCACAAACTAGGAGAGGAGAATATATTAGCAGAAGTGAAAAACGAAGATATTATCAATTTAACCCCCCTTCTTGATGACAAGTTGTCACACAATATGCAACAAGTCTCATGCTATCATAAAGGTGACCAAGCACACATAATGTTGTAAGTATAGATACACAAACTTTATACCTTACCATTGCATATGATGTGTACCCCAAGAGAATTACATAGGGGTGCATAATAAGTCTATATTATTATAAGTTAATAGTTAACTTAATGACATATTATATATTAACTCATGAGAAATAATTTTATATGTTTTTAAATTAAGAAAAATAATTTTTACATGACTAACATGAGTTTGTGTTAATTATGTGATTTTATATGATTTTTATATTCACATTTTCAAGTTAAAATGTAGTATAATATAGTAAATGAATAAAAATATAAAAAAGGGGGGAACCTACTAGCTAGCTGGCATTCAATGATTAGCCCAAGGACACTGCACTTGAGTGGGTTGACCTAGACTAGGTGGAGCCACAAGCTGGGCTCTAGTGGCTAAGGACCTATGAACATGTGTGCATGACTTCTTGTTCATGTCATTGGGCAAGAACCCCTATGTGGGGGAGGGTATGATCATGTCACACATGTGTAACACATATAGCCTTCTCTCCAAGTGGTTCTGGCCATTTTATTTATGGGAGAAGGAACCTAAATACAGAATTCAGGCTAGACGTGGATTTAAAACTCATGTAGACAATCGGTGGACTAAATCATCAACAATGCTTTTTTGTAAAAATAATATTAAAAATATTCCTATATTAAGAGAAGAGTTCATATTCGTTTGTTTGTTCCAGGGCTATCATGATAATTTTTTTTAACTTTACTTACATAACCAAGTGATCAGTATAGGTTCAAATCTCATCAACATTAATAGTTACATTTTCTTCTATTTAAACTCTATGATTCTTCTATAGGGAAACAATCAATAGGAAAAACCAAGAAAATGGTCAATCATCAATGGAATCTTCATCAACAATAATCAAGGCTCATTGTTAGTAATTAATCAAAGATTCTCTACATAAAAAATGAAAACTTGAGAGGAAATCATATTTTCTATTGATTGACAAATAAGTCATCATCAAGGGTAGAGGAATGTATTAAGAGATTTGTTATGATCTCATTAGAGTGTTCCAAATGTGGTACACTTTTTCTACATGGACTTAATGATGAAGCTTCTTGAGGTGCACTCCACTTTTATAAAGCTCAATCTACTAGGTGACAGCCACTAGACCACAATTTTTGTCAAACTTCTACTTTGCTAGGTGACAATTGTTGAAGAAATTTCACTCCCTCTACCTTCACCCTTTCGACTCTACATGCAACTCTAGAGAGTACCCACACTATATACATCCAAGTAGAGCCTTCGAGGATGTGGATGCCATTTGTACAACTTCAAAACACTTAAAATTTTGACGATCTTCTTCATAATGTCAGAAATATATTTTTCTTGTTTAAACTAATTTAATCTTTAGATTAATGATAGTTTTCCTATAATTTAAGTTTTGAAATTCGTCATTAGTCCATTAAAATTCATTCGGTGTTTATAGATCTCAATTTCAAGATAAATCAAAACTCCTTAAATCACTTATGCAATAATCTTTGGATGTTATTCTATTTTCAGTCGAATTAGTGTTCTTCAAGCATTGACATCTGTTTGACATTAGCACCCAAATTCGTTTTTTCTCTAATTTTAGAAGCATTTTCATATAATATTTTATTTTAAAAAATATATAAAATCATATTCTTTGAGAAAAGTTTTAAAATTTTACTTGATATTATTATACATCCTTGTGATCGATTTAGATTTTTTTTTATTTTTAGCGCCTTTATTAATTTTAAATTAATATATTATGTAGAAATAATTCTTAAAATTTTAAAATTAGTGCTTTTTAGCTTTATAAATTTTAAATTTACTTGATTTAATATACAATGACTAAGTCATGTTAGTGCACATAGTTTTAGCATATGACATCTCCAAGAAGAAACTATGAAATTCTGTTGGTGGTGTGTCTAGATTTCCTCTAACTCATCATGCAATACTATTTGCACATCAAATTACTTAAATTATAAATCAAATAAAAAAATAGCTAAAAGACTAAATCTTATCTTCCATGGCTGTGTCACTTAGAGGACACCTATTATGTAATGGCCTATACATATGAATGTGGTTCTAGTTTCATAGTCTCACTTCCAAAATAAAAAGCAAAATGTAAAATGTTAGCAAATTATACCTATTATGTCATCTAATTATTTTTGTTGCTTCTTTATTGTAATGCTAAACTCTTTTTGAGGGACTTTTTTTTGTGTTGTATGAATTTTTGGCTAATCATCTTTAACATATAAGACTTTTATTGTGCCTTCTTATACTACAATTTATGTTGAGAGATTCATCTCTCGTTCTCTTTACCTATTTTTCATTTTATATTATCCATTTCTGTCTTAGTGAGAGTATTCCATTCTATTCAAAAGGTCACATTATTCATGAATAGGGTCATAGAGGGTCAATGCATCACAAACAATACATCTTCACACCAAAAGTTTCATGCCTTATTGATATGAAGACAACTTCTTTTCTTCATAGTCTATTATTCAATCAATATCTTCCACCTCTTGAAACTAATGAATAGCTCACTCTTTTTGTTATGAAAGTATAATCAAATTTTGTTTACTATAAATCATCAATAAAGGTCAATAAATTACTTTTTTCACCTTTTGAGACAAGTAAAGGACCCCAACATTCAAAAGTAAATTTAATTCCGTCTTGTGAAGTATTACACTAAATTTCACCTAATTCTTGTTTCACAAATACACAATGTTCACAAAAATCTAGTTTCCCAATATTTTGACTACTTAGCTTGATCATATAGCTATAATTAATGTTACTCAAATACATGTGTTGTAAGTGTTGACATGAGAGGGAAAAACCTTAGAATCTATATAGCATCAAGATAAAATACATGTCTCTTATATAGGAGAGAGGAGAGATGAGAGAGAGATAATGGGCCTTAGTGGGCCGAGAGTCCAATACCACTATCGAATACTCGCTCTTAAGTTAGAGCATATAAGTCAAATATGTCCAACTTCGTACACATGACATTGTAAAGGATGTCGACTAGACTCTTCATGAAGATGTTTGCAAGCTAATGAGATAATACCACATGAAGAATAGAGACAAGTCTAGACATAACCTTATCTCGAATGTAGTGATAGTTGATCTTAATCTATTTTGTACACTCATAAAAGATAGGATTGCCAGAAATGAAGATACCAACTTAATTTGTCGCAATGTATGAACATTAGAGAGGGAGAAGTAATGTCGAAATCATTGAGAAGTGATTAAAGTCATACTATTTTTCCTACTATCTCAATCATGGCTCCATACTTAAATTCTGCACTAGAGCAAGACACCACCCTTTGTTTCTAGGATCGCCAAGTGACTAAGTTACTACTGATGTATGTGCAATAATCTATAGTAGACTTTTAGTCACTCTTGTCACATGCATACTTGACATTAGAGTAAGCTGCACTATAGAGATGTCTGTGTCACCGATAGATGAGCCCTTTCTCTAAGGATTGCTTGATGTAAGTGAGGACTCGTAGAGCTCCCTCCCAATAAACTTGTTGAGGCTCCTATATGAACAAACTCAAGACACTAATTGTGCACATGATTTCATGATGAGTGATGGTAAGATATATCAACTTGCTTAACAATCGTTGATACTAGTTAGCATCCTCGTGTAAAGAAGATAAAGTGTCCTAAAATTATGGGCAAACTTCTATGGGCAAAATCTCCAACTTGTACTAAGGAGGCCTATCTCCCGAAGCATGTCAATGACCTATTTCTACTGAGTGAGGATGAGCTTCTTGATAAGTCTTCATTATCATGAGTTAATAATTAGTAAATAATATAGTTCTAGTTTTAACTCATGATAAATAGACTTATATTTGTGTTAAAGTGTGAAAAGTGATTTTCAATTGATTAACGTGATTTTTTGGCTAATTATGTGATTTTATACAAATTTATAAGATTTTTACAGTCTTATTTTTGAGATAAATAAAGAAAAATAAATAAAAATAAAAATATAGCAAAATGGGGGGTACCCGTTGACCAATTGAGCCCGCAAATGAGTCAGAAGTGTAGTTGGGGAGGAGCCACAAGTAAGGGGCTCAAGCGGCTAGGACCGATAGAGACACATGTGCGTTACTCTCTTTCCACGTCACTAGTGGCCAGTCGGCTGTCTAGCAAAGAGTAGTCATACACGTGAGAGAAAGGGACTTGATTGCAAATGTAATATTACTATATATTCACCTGAAACTTCGGCACACAAGTGATGTGGGGCTAAACCCGTGTCACACCTTTCCTAGAAAGGCTTCGATGATTTTAACCCCTACAATATCCCTTATTTATAATAGAGATATACCATGATGACGTCATTTGATAAAGGCATTGGAGTACTTATTTCAATCTTTCTCATACAAGTGGGCAATCAATGAAGGTTCAAATCCTCCCAAAACCAAAACTCATATTTTTTATCTAATTATCGTGACTTTTTTGTAGATCGCTAGTGAAGGATTAAGCTGCCAAAATTGCTAGATCGTCGGCGAAAATCTCGTCAATGTGATTCGCGGAGCATTCTTACTAAAATTACTGAACGATTCACGATAAAAAGATCACGAATCTATTGAGTAAAACATCTCTAATTGATTGACAAATAAGTCATCATTGGGAAGAGGATAATCCACTAGGAAACGAGTCGCCACTTCTTGAGAGCATACTAGATGCGATGAAGAGCCTCCTCTTGTTGTGTTGACCTAAAGATGAAGCTCCCTAACACATTCCACCTCCATCTAACTCTTCTCCATTGAGTGACAGCCATTAGAGAGCCATAAATTGTTATTTTTCTACTTCATTGGGTGACAGTCACCAGAGATGATTCGATGACCAGTTTCATTGATTTTTAGGCTTTTCAAGGAGATCTATAGATTGTCCATATCATTCTTATTCAAGGAGAGCCTTTGAGGCCATGGACACTACACAATAATCCTCCTAAACGCTCAAGATTTTGGGGCATCGTTAAAGTATTGTTAGTGCGACGTCGGAACTCTATTTTATTACTTTCAACTTAATTTTCACTTTATTTAGTGATAATTTATATGATTTAAATTTATCAAGATATACTTCATTCAATTACGATTTTTACAACTTTTACAGATCTTAATTTGATCAATTAAATCATTTGTAATTGTTTATGTGAGAACCATTGAGCAAAACCAGGGTTCTGCTCAATTTGTATTCTTTGATTTTTTTAAGTTGACGTCATCTTGACATCTGCACCCTTATTTTCTTTTTTTTTGAATTTTAGATATATTTTATTTTCATTTTTTAATATAAAATTTATAAAAAATAGTATTCTTTGAAAAAAAATCTAAATAATTACTTAATATTATATTACATCTCTATGATCAACTTAGAAAATTACCACTATTTTTAGATGTTTTATTGAATTATAATTAATATATTTTTTTAAAAATACTTCTAAATATCTAAAATTCATATTTTTTAATTTTATAAAATTTTTAAATTTATGTGTTTTACTATACAATGACTAAGTCATGTCACTTCTCATCTTGATATGCAAACTCAATCTCAAAGAAATACTGTAGAGTCCCCAAGTCATAGTACTAAGAAGTTACTACGTGTAATCTTTAGTAACAAAGATGTGGGCCTCATCACTATTGGCCACAAGAATGTTGTCGACATATATTGCAAGAATGATAAGACTATCTTCTGTCTTCTTCTTGAGTACAATGAGATTTAGAGTGTAGGAGGCAAAACCGAAGGTGGTGAGTAAACTATTAAATTTGACAAACTAAGCATGTGGATTGTGCTTGAACTCATAAATGGTACATTGCAAGAGACATACCTTTGATGACTCCTCCTAAATAACATACCTAGAAGATTGTTCTATAAAGACCTACTCCATAAGATCACTATAGAGAAAAGTATTAGAAACATCTAACTAATGGAGAGAATGTCTGACCGACGATGAGAGAGAGGAGCACGTGGATGGAGTTGAGACAAACGATAGGAGAGAACATCTTAGTATAGTCAATCTCATATGCTTGCGTGAAGCCTCGAGCAACTAGACGAGCTTTGTGATGAGTGATGGAGCCATCCGGATGATATTTGGTGGTAAACACCCACATGCATGTCACAATGTTGATATTATTGGGCGTGAAATGAAATCCCAAGTTTCTTGAGTGACCAATGTAGCTACCTCCAAACCTATGGCTGCTTTCCACGTAGGTACCTATGTGGCCTCAACATATGATTATGGAAGTGACTTAGAGGCCACAAAAAAGACAAAGGCATGAAAAGAGGGAGAAAGACAGTGATAAGAGATAATCTAAGAGATGGGATAGTGGTTGTAGGTGATATGACTTGGTCGTTGTATAGTAAATCACATAAATTTAAAATTTATAAAACTAAAAAATACTAATTTTTAGATATTTTAAAGTATTTTTTAGTAAATATATAAACTATAATCAGATAAAACTTTTAAAACTAGTAGTAATTTTCTAAGTTGATCATAGGGATATAATATAATACTAGTAAGTTTTTAATTTTTTTCTTAAATAATATATTTTTTTGATGAATTTTATACTACAAAATGAAAAATTAATATATTTACAATTCACAAAAAGGAAAATAAGGGTGCAGACATCAAGATGGCATCAGCAACTGACAAATGTGAATCAGGTGGAAATAAAGTTCTATCTGACAATTCTTACATAAGTATTTATAAATAATTTAATGGATCAAATTAAGATCTATAAAATCTAAAAGAATCATAATTGAATGAAATATAGCTTCATAAATTTAAATCACACGAGTTGTCACTAAATGAAGCAGAAGTTAAGTTGAAAGTAAGAAAATAGAGTTTCAATGTCGTGATAGTGATGCATCGATGATGCATTGAAATCCTAAGTGTTCAAGAGGATGATCGTGTAGTGTCTGTGGCCTCAAAAGTTCTCCTTAGACAAGGACAACATGAATAATCTCTAGATCTCCTTGCGAAGTCTAGAGATGAATGAAATGGGTCATCAAATCATCTTCGGTGGCTATCACTTGATGGAGTAAAAAAACGGTGACTTTGCGGTCCTTCGGTGGCTGTCACCCGACAATAAGAAGCTAGATGGAGGTAGGATGCGTGTTAGGGAGCTTCATCCTTAGGTTCGTGCAGCGAGAAAAAGCTTTTCATTGCATCTAGTATGCTTTTAGGAGGTAGTGACTCATTTCTTGGTGGATCATCCTCTTTCCGATGATAGTTTTTTCATTGATCAATTGGAGATCATTTACTTAATAGATTCGTGATTTTTTTATTGTGAATCATTTAGTAATTTTAGTAATAGTACTTCACAAATCGCGTTGATGAGATTTTCATTGATGATCTAACAATTCTAGTGGCTGAATCCTTCACTAACAATCTGTAGGAAAGTTGTGATAATTAAATAAAAATATGAGTTTTGACTCTAGAAGGATTTGAACCCACGTTGGTTGCTGATAAGTCTTCATTATCATGAGTTAACAATTAGTAATTAATATAGTTCTAGCCTTAACTCATGATAAATAGACTTATATTTGTGTTAAAGTGTGGAAAGTGGTTTTTAGTTGATTAATGTGAATTTTTAGATAATTATGTGATTTTACACAAATTTATATGATTTTTATAATCTTACTTTTGAGATAAATAAATAAAATGAAATAAAAAATAAAAATAAGACAAAATGAGGGGGACCCGCCAGCTAGCCAGACCCGCAAGTAGGTCAGAAGCTTAGTCGGAGAGTAGCTGCGAGCAAGGGCTCGAGCGGCATAGACCGATAGGGGCATGTGAGCACCACTCCCCTTGCACGTCACTGGTGGCCAGCCGACTATGGGACAAGGAGTGGGTCATACATGCAAGAGAAGAGAACTGCTTTGAGCAAGAAACATTACTATATATTTGCCTAAAAATTCGTCGCACAATCGATGTAGGACTAAACCCGCGTTACACCTTCCCCATAAGGAGGGGCGGGCAACTGACGCAGGTTTGAATCCTCTCAGAGCCAAAAGTCATATATTTTTATCTGATTATTACGACTTTCTTGTAGATCGCTAGTAAAGGATTAAGCAATGAGAATCATTGGATCATTAACGAAAATCTCATCAACGCAATTCGCAAAGCATTGTTACTAAAATTCCTAGAGGATTTGCAATAAAAGGATCACGAATCCATTGAGTAAATCGTCTCCGATTGATCGACGAACAAGTCGTTGTTGAGAAGAGAACAATCTGCCAAGAGACGAATCGCAACCTCCTAAGAGCATACTAGATGCAATGAAGAGCCTCCTCTTGTTGCGTGGACCTAAGGATGAAGCTCCTTGACACACGCCCCACCTCCATCCAGCTCTTCTCTATCGAGTGACAGCCGTTAGAGAATCACAAAGTTGCCATTTTTTCGCTTTGCTGGGTGACAGCCGCTAGAGACGATTCGACGACCCACTTCATTAATCTCTAGATTTTGCAAGGAGATCTAGAAATTGCCCACATCGTCCTTGTCCAAAAAGAGCCTTCAAGGTCATGGACACTACACGATGATCCTCCCAAATACTCAAGATTCTAGTGCATCACCGACGCATCGCCGTTGCGATGCTGGAACTCTATTTTCCTACTTTCAAATTATTTTATGCTTTATTTAGTGATAATTTTTTTTCTTTTTAATTTACCAAAATATACTTTATTCAATTACAATTCTTCTGGCTTTTACAGATCTTAATTTGATTAATTAAATCATATGTAATTGCTTACGTAAGAATCACTAGGTGGAACTCTGTTTCTGCCCGATACACATTCGTCGGGTGCTGACATCATCCCAACATCCACACCCTTATTTCCCTTTTTCGTGAAATTTAAATATATTTCCTTTTTATTTTCTACTATAAAATTCATAGAAAATCATATTCATTGAGAAAAATTCTATTGCTATTTCAGATATTATATTACATCTCTGTGATTGACTGAAAAATTATTGCTATTTTTTGGAAGTTTTATTGAATTATAATTGATATATTTGTTTAGAAATACTTCTAAATATCTGAAAAATTATATTTTCTAGTTTCATAAATTTTAGATTTGTGTGATTTAATATACAACGATTGAGTCATGTCAAATTTTGGCCCCATTATCAAAGATGTGTTGCATAATATTTAGTATTTTTTTATTTTTCTCTTAGAGTACACAAAAAAGTTTAACTCTTGTTTTATTTTCTTTTTGCTGATTTTTTGTTTTAAAAAAAGGGAAGGAAAAGAAGCAAGACAAGGACTGGAGCATACTGAAGGAGGGTAATAATTACTAAATTTTCCCCTCGAATTTATTGACTTTTATGCATGGTAGAAGATCCTTTCATTATTTCTTCAAAAATAAAAATCCGAAAGAAAAAATAATTTTGATGGATCCTAAAAGAAGTACAAGTCAAATTGAGAACAATCCTATGGCCATGAAAAATCATTATATCCCTGATTCATTTCAAAGAGCATCCAACATTAGAGTCCCATTAGCACCCAATGTTAAATTCGAAATAAATTCAAGAATTTTTCTAATGCTCCTTAATTTTCATGAATTGCCTTTAGAGGAACCTCATCAGCACTTAGAAAAATTTCATATGATCTACGATTTAGTTAATCTCCTTCAAGTTATATTGGAAATTATTAAGATAAAATTATTTCCTCATACACTTAGGGACAAAGCTAACCATTGGCTATCCACATTAAATAGAGAATTAACTAGCTGGAAAGACATAGAACATGCCTTTCTTTGTAAATTTTATCTCTTAGAAAAAACTCAAAATATGAGAAAATATATATAGAGTTTTTCTCAAAGACTAGGAAAAACTTTACATGAGACATGAGAAAAATTCAAAGATTTACTTAGAAAGTGTCCTCATAATGCTATACCCAAGTGACAGTTCAATAGAATTTTTTATGATGAATTATTAGAACAACATAGAAATATGGTTGATTCTATATGTGGAAGAGCTTTTATGGAGAAAACTCTTGATGAAATTTACAATCTTTATAAAAATTGAAGTGAAAATTCTAGAGATCAAGCCTCTTTTGAATTATATGATAGGGATATAAAGAGAGAAATTTATGAATTGTATCATGATGATGATTCTAAACTTAGAATTGAGGTTAATCAAATTAATCAAAGATTATAAAAAAATTATTTACTTATTGATAATATTAGAAAGCCTTTTAACTCTCAACTTAATTCAAATAGTACATGTCCTATGTATGGTGAAAATAATTATTTTAAATTTTAATGTTACAATTTAGATCAATCATTTCATCCTATGCAAGAACAAGTACAAGTAGCTCACAGTTTTAATAGAAATAGGGAATCTTTTTCAAATTCTTATAATCCTAATTGGAGGAATAATTTTCGTAGAGAAACTCAAATAATATTCAAAATCAAGAAGCACTTAGATCCAATTAAAACTCTGAATTTCATGCAAAATAAGAAAATAGATTTTAGAAAAATCAGCTCTCTCAAACCCAGTTTGATACTATAGAAATGATGTAGCAAATGAGCCAAATGATGCAACAAACTATGAGCCAAATGATGCAACAAATTATGAATCAAATGATGTTGCACCAAAAACAAATTATAGAGGCTCTTGAGAATAATAGGGAAGAGGGATAACTACTTAGTCAACCCATAGAAAATCTAGAGAACTGCCCAACAATAAGATTTCAGCAAGTGGAGTCTAGTAGTATGAATTTAGGAAAAAAATCTACTAAATGAAAATGTTAGGACAGTAAATACATTGAGTGAGAATATTTTACCTGATCTTTATTTCCAACTATTAAAAGAAATTGATGATCCATTAGAAGCAAATGAGAATATTAAGGCTGAAAATATAGTAGCAGAAAATTTGAATAAAATCATTTATTACTCACAATTGATGAATGAATATAGTGAGGATGATGAGGAGAAAGAGCCCTTAGATGAAGAAATAGTAGTTGATCATGAAAAAATCATCTAAATTTTAGTAGAAGGGAGTAAGGATAGAAATAAAGAAAAATATATTTCAGGTGATGAAAAATCAGTTGATTTGGGAGATGTAAGAGACTAAATTAATAAATCTAATCATAATTTTGTAGCCATGGATGTTGATAGTGAGGATGATGATGTATATCATATACCAAAATTAAAAGATAGCTCTTGGGAAGATAAAGAATTTGATGAGTTGAGAAACGAAAAGCTAGAAAAAGAGTTGATTCAATTAATAGGGAGAAATGAAAATAATAGATATGAATATAGAGATAATTTTAGAAGAGAAAATTTGAATTTTATTGAATTCAGTAGATCTGAGATTAAAGAAGAAAATCCTTCCATCCTTCAAAATCCACAGCCCATTAGAATTATTTCTAAGCTTGAAATAATTCACTTCTCACAAATTGAACAAATATGTATGGAAGATAAAATAGAGCAGGGGAAGATTATGTAGATAAAAGATAACATTAAGAAATGAGTGAGTGGAAGAATTAGAGATACTAATTTAGATGAAAAAAGTTTAGATTGGGTAAGAGCTAATTTGAAAATTATATGGTCTAATCACATTTTATGGTCTATTAATAAAAAGTATTTATTAATGAATGAGAGCTTTACAAAACAAGATAGAAATGAGAAAACATTCTTTTCAAAATAGAAATAT
This sequence comes from Spirodela intermedia, assembly GCA_902729315.2. Taxonomy (NCBI): domain Eukaryota; kingdom Viridiplantae; phylum Streptophyta; class Magnoliopsida; order Alismatales; family Araceae; genus Spirodela; species Spirodela intermedia. The sequence continues at coordinate 3,237,115 of LR746280.1, forward strand.
TATTTTTGAGAAAATTTGTTAATTTCCATTTTTTTTTGGCTGAAAGTATGTCAAGGTATATATATGAAGTATATAAATTTATGCTAAATCTGAAAAAGAATATCATGAAACTTACCTTGGGATACAAATATATTTTGATGGCCATAGATCATCTTATATGATTTGAGAGCTGTCCAGCTGAAGACATTAAATTCAGTGCTGCATGCGAGGCAACCCATGGTTTTTATTTCATTATGTGGAATTTTTTTTAAGCTCTGTTTTTCTTAGAATTTCACAATACTTGTTTCTATATTTGTTCTTTCGAAAAAGTGCAGGAGGAGGAGTGTAAGATGAAGTGGAAAATTAAAAACGAGGTTGATGTGATGTCTTTCTGAGCTTTATCATTTATGAAAATATTTTTAATGCTTAACTTTGCACATATGCATACTTGATGTGAAAATTATATTTTCTGCATATTCTATTTCGATTTTTCTATGTCATTGTGAACAATATCATTTTTAAGTTGGGGGGTGAAGTATTCATTATTAATTTATGTTGTAGGACGATTAAGAACATATGTTTGCATTAGAACAACTTAAAAAAGAAAAAAAAAATCGAAAAAACTACAACATCTATTTTTTGGTTTTCTATTAGGAACAATAGATTGTCAAAAACAGCAGACAAAAAAATAGCCTAAAATTTGAAGTTCTAGAGACCCTTTTCTCACATTTCAATCCCCTAGACATATATTATTGAAATTCGAAATTACAACTATAAAAAGGAAAGTTTTGATTTATTTTTGACAAATTTATTGCTGCTGAAAGTAGAACTAAAAATAGAAAATAGAACTATCAGAACTATCTAGTTTACAAATCTCTTACATCATATTGCATGCATGAAAAATTAAATCAATTTGATTGATTGATATCAAAAGATACTAGAAAGATTATTTATTGAGTCAAAAGAATAATCTAGTAGCATGAAATGTTGGAATACTCCTTGGATACATGATAGATAACATGGATTTAATTTTACAGATTTTCACTTCATGATCTTCATAGATAGTATTTATTTGATGTGAAAATTTGATTGATCATTTGAGTTTAATAGAGATTTTTGCACCCTGATCTATAGGACTTGTGAGGAGAAATTACTTATGCTGAAAAAAAAAAAGAGCACAATGTGAAAAATCTAGAAATGAAGAGTACACATGGAGGGTGTGAGATATCATTCTCATTGTCAAAAATCGTACATAGAAAAATACTTACTGCAAAATAAGTAGATAAAGTGAAAGCCCTGAAAATGAAGAGTACACATGGAGGGTGTGAGACATCATTCTTATTGTTGAAATTTCTCTACAGGAAAAGCTACTTATCCACTATATATAAAAAAAAAGAAAAAAGAAGGAAGAAATATAGTGCAAACTTCAAAAATCAAGCCATAGAAAAAGGGAAATGTATTCTTGGATGAGTATTGATAGTTAGAACATTTTGTAAATAAATCTATGAGTGAAGAAGTGATAAAGATGTGAATAAAAGAAGTGACGTCTAAGTTCTTATTCCAAAGAGTATTTAATTATTTAAGTGCTTGACATCATTCTTAAATACTTGATATAAGAATTCAAAGTGTCTAAAGGTGCATCATTTCTAATTGTACTTTTTTTTTCTATATTGAAATATGATGTTTGAGATTTGTAAAATTTTATTTTTGTAATTACATTGCTAAGGGACTAGCAATGATTTAAGTTGGGGGGTGTAAAAAGTCTTCATTATCATGAGTTAATAATTAGTAAATAATATAATTCTGGCCTTAACTCATTATAAATAGACTTATATTTATGTTAAAGTGTGGAAAGTGATTTTCAATTGATTAATGTGATTTTTTGGGTAATTATGTAATTTTACATAAATTTATATGATTTTTACAATTTTACTTTTGAGATAAATAAAGAAAAAGAAATAAAAAATAAAAATAAGACAAAATGAGGGGGACCCACCAGCCAGCCAAGCCTGCAAGCAGGTTGGAAGCTCAGTCGGGGAGTAGCCATGAGTAGGGGCTCGAGCAGCTTGGACCGATAGAGGCACGTGTGTGCCACTCCCCTTCCACGTCACCAGTGGCCAGCCGGTTGTGGGGCAAGGAGTGGTTGTACATACAAGAGAAGAGAATTGCTTTGAGCAAGAGACATTACTATATATTCGCCAAAATTTTTTCGCACAATCGATGTGGGACTAAACCCACATTACACCTTCCCTAGAAGGGGGGGCGGGCAACCGGCCTAGGTTCAAATCCTCTCAAAGCAAAAAGTCATATATTTTTATCTAATTATCGCAACTTTCCTATAGATTGTTGATGAAAGATCAAGCAACTAGAATCATTGGATCATCAGTGAAAATCTTATCAATGTGATTCGCGAAGTATTGTTACTAAAATTACTGAAGAATTCGCAATAAAAGGATCACAAATCCATTAAGTAAATCATCTCTGATTGATCGGTGAACAAAATCATCAAGTAAATTCATCGGCTCAATGAATACATTTGTGTTTTTAATTTACCAAAATATACTTTGTTCAATTACGATTCTTTTGGCTCTTATAGATCTTAATTTGATTAATTAAATCGTATGTAATTGCTTACGCAAGAATTGCCAAGCAAAACTTTGTTCTCACCTGATTCGCATTTGCCGGGTGCTGATGTCATCCTAACATCTGCACCCTTATTTCCCTTTTTCATGAAATTTAAATATATTTATTTTTTATTTCCTAATATAAAATTTAGAGAAAATCGTATTCATTGAGAAAAATTTTAAATAATTACCAGCTATTATATTATATCTGATAAGTCTTCATTATCATGAGTTAATAATTAGTAAATAATATAGTTTTAGCCTTAACTCATGATAAATAGACTTATATTTGTGTTAAAGAATGATTTTTGGTTTTCAATTGATTAACGTTAATTTTTGGGTAATTATGTGATTTTATATGATTTTTACAGTTTTACTTTTGAGATAAATGAAGAACAAGAAATAAAAATAAAAATATTGCAAAAATGGGGGGACCCACTGGCCAGCCGAGACCTGCAAGCGGGTCGAAAGCGCAGTCGGGGAGTAAGCCGCGAGCAGGGGCTCAAGCAGCTTGGCTTGGGGATTGACAGGGCACACGTACGCCACTCCCCTTCCACATCACCAGTGGCCAGCCGGCTCTGGGGCAAGGAGTGGTCGTACACGCGAGAGAAGGGACTTTGCTTACAAAGCTAACATTACTATATATTCGCCCAAAAAATCGGCGTACAACCGATGTGGGACTAAACCCCCATCACACCTTCCTCAAAAGAGGTGGGCAACTGGTGTGGGTTCGAATCCTCCTAGAGTCAAAATTCATATATTTTTATTTGATTATCGCGACTTTCCTGCAGATCGCCGATGAAGGATTAAGTAACGAGAATCGCTGGATCATCGGCGAAAATCTCGTCAATGCGATTCGCAGAGCATTGCTACTAAAATTACTGAAAAATTTGCGATAAAAGGATCGTAAATCCATCGAGTAAATCATCTCGAATTGATCGATGAACAAGCCATCGTCGGGAAGAGGACGATCCGCCAGGAAACTAGTTGCCACCTCCTGAGAGCGTACCAGATGCAATGAAGAGCCTCCTTGATAAGTCTTCATTATCATGAGTTAATAATTAGTAAATAATATAGTTTTAGCCTTAACTCATGATAAATAGACTTATATTTGTGTTAAAGCATGAAAAGTGGTTTTCAGTTGATTAACGTGAATTTTTGGGTAATTATGTGATTTTATACGATTTTTACAGTCTTAGTTTTGAGATAAATGAAGAACAAGAAATAAAAATAAAAATATTGCAAAATGAGGGAATCCGCCGGCCAGCCGGGCCCGCAAGCGGGTCGGAAGCGCAGTCGGGGAGTAGCCGCGAGCGGGGGCTCGAGCGGCTTGCTTGGATCGATAGGGGCACGTGTGCGCCAATCCCCTTCCACGTCACCGGTGGTCAGCCGGCTGTGGGGCAAGGAGTGGTCGCACACGCGAGAGGACTTTGCCTACAAAGCTAACTTTACTATATATTCGCCCGAATAATCCGCGCACAACCGATGTGGGACTAAATCCGCCTTGTAAGGCGCGGGCGACCGCCGCGGGTTCGAATCCTCCCAGAGTCAAAATTCATATATTTTTAACTGATTATCGCGACTTTCCTGCAGATCGCCGGTGAAGGATTAAGCAACCGGAATCGCTGGATCATCGGCGAAAATCTCGTCAACGCGATTCGCGGAGCATTGCTATTAAAATTTCTGAACGATTCGCGATAAAAGGATCGCAATCCATCGAGTAAATCATCTCCGATTGATCGACGAACAAGCCGTCGTCGGGAAGAGGACGATCCGCCGGGAGACCAGTCGCCACCTCCTGAGAGCGTACCAGATGCGATGAAGAGCCTCCTCTTGCTGCGCGGACCTGAGGATGAAGCTCCCTAACACGCGCCTCACCTCCATCCAGCCCCTCTCCGTCGGGTGACAGCCGCCGGAGAGCCGCAAAGTCGCCGTTTTTCCGCTCCGCCGGGTGACAGCCGCCAGAGACGATTCGACGACCCACTTCATTGGTCTCTAGACTTCGCGAGAAGATCTAGAGATTGCCCACGTCGTCTTTGTCCAAGGAGAGCCTTCGAGGCCGTGGACACTGCACGACGACCCTCCCGAACGCTCAGGATTCCGGTGCATCGCCGACGCGTCGCCGTCGCGACGCTGGAACTCTGTTTTCCTGCTTTATCTAGAGATTGCTCACGTCGTCTTTGTCCAAGGAGAGCCTTCGAGGCCGTGGACACTGCACGACGATCCTCCCGAACGCTCAGGATTCCGGTGCATCGCCGACGCATCGCCATCGCGACGCCGGAACTCTGTTTTCCTGCTTTCAATTTAATTTACGCTTCATTTAGTGATACTTTGTTGATTTTTATTTACCAAACTATACTTCGTTCAACTACGATTCTTCTGGCTTTTACAGATCTTAATTTGATTAATTGAGTCGTCTGTAATCGCCTACGTAAGAATCGCCGGGCGGAACTGTGTTTCCGCCTGATTCGCGTTCGCCGGGCGCTGACGTCATCCTGACGTCCGCACCCTTATTTCCTTTTTTTTCGTGAATTTTAAATATATTTCCTTTTTATTTCCTAATATAAAATTCATAAGAAAATCGTATTCATTGAGAAAAATTGTAAATAATTACCAAGTATTATATTACATCCCTGTGATTGACTTGGAAAATTACTGCAATTTTTGGACTTTTTATTAAATTATAATTGATATATTTATTTAGAAATATTTCTAAATATCCAAAAATTCATATTTTCTAGTTTTATAAATTTGATATTTTTATGATTTAATATACAACGACTGAGTCACATCAATATCTCCGTAATCGACTTGGAAAATTAGTGCTTTTTTTTGAAAGTTTTATTGAATTATAATTGATATATTTGGTTAGAAATACTTCTAAATATCTAAAACATTATATTTTCTAGTTTTATAAATTTTAGATTTGCATGATTTAATATACAACGACTGAATCACATTAGTTGCCCGCCTATATGAGAGAGATTGAGATAAGTACTCTAATGTCCTTATCAAGTGACATTATCATGGTATATCTCTATTATAACAAAGGGGTAGTTTAGAGATTAAAATCTTTGAAGCCTTTCGGGGATGAGTTTAGTCTCACATCACTTGTGTGCCAAAGTTTTGGTTGAATATATAATAATATCACATCTACAAGTAATGAGTCCCTTTCTCTCACATGTATGACCACTCCTTGCCTTACAACTAGTTGGCCACCAGTGGCATAGAAAAAGAGTGGCACACATATGGCCTTATCATTTCTAGTCACTTGAGCCCCTACTTGTAGCTCTCCCCGATTGTACTTTTGACCCACTTCGGGCTTGGCTGGCCAACAGGTCCCCCTCTTTTGCTATATTTTATTTTCATTTCTTTTTCTTTATTTATCTCAAAAATAAGATTATAAAAATTATATAAATTTGTAAAAAATTAAATAATTAGCCAAAAGTTCACATTAATCAATTGAAAATTACTTTGCACACTTTAACATAAATATAAGTCTATTTACTATGATTTAAGGCTAAAAATATATTATTTACTAATTATTAACTCTAGATAATGAAGACTTATCAAACTCCCCAACTTAAATCATTACTAATCTCTTAGCAATAGAATTACGAAAATAAAAATTCACAAATCTCAAATATCATATTTTAATATAAAAAAATAATGCAATTAAAAATGATGCACATTTAGACACTTTGGATTCTTATATCAAGTATTTAAGAATGATGCCATGTATTGAAATGTTTACGTACTTTTTGGAATAACAATCTAGACTTCATTTCTTCTATTCACATATTTATCACTTCTTCACTCATAAATATATTTATAAGATGTTCTAATTATCAATACTCATTTAAGAATAATATTGATCCTTCATTTCTTTTTTTTCATGACTTTATTTTGAAAGTTTGTACTACATAAGAATAATATGGATAAGTAGCTTTTCTTGTAGATAAATTTCAACAATAAGAGTGATGTCTTACACACCCTATGTGTACTCTTCATTTTCAGAGGTTTCACTTTATTCACTTTTTTACAGCAAGTGTTTTTCTATGCATGATGTTCTACAATGAGAATGATGTCTCACACCCTTCATATGTACTCTTTGTTTCTAGATTTTTCACATTGCTCTCTCTTTTTTTTTTAAATAAAAAATTTCTCCTCACAAGTCTTATAGATCAAGCTACAAAAATCTCTATTAAACTCAAATGCTCAATCAAATTTTCACATCAAATAAATACTATCCATCAAGATCATGAAGTAAAAATTTGTAAAATAAAATCCATGGTATCTATCATGTATCCAAGGAATATTCTTACATTTCATGCTACTAAATCATTCTTTTAACACAATAATTATCTTCTTAGTATCTTTTGGTATCAATCAATTAATTGATTTAATTTTTCGTGCATGTAATATGATGTAAGAAATTTGTAAATTAGATAGTTCTGACAGCTCTATTTTCTATTTTCATTTCTATTTTCAGTTCTATTTTTAGCAACAATAAATTTGTTCAAAATAAATCAAAAATATCCTCTTTATAGTTCTAATTTCGAATTTCAGCAATATATGTCTAGGGGATTGAAATGTGAGAAAAGGGTCACCAGAATTTCAAATTGGGCTGTTTTCTCTTTGTTATTTTTGACAATTTGTTGTTCCTCATAGAAAACTAGAAAATAGATGTTGTAGTTTTTTCGAATTATTTTATTTTATTTTTTAGTTGTTGTTTTAAGTGAGCATGAAAAAATAAAATACAAACACATGTTCTTAATCATTCTACAACATAATTTAAGAATTAATATTTCAGCCCCCAACTTAAAAATGACGTTGTACTCAATGACACAGAAAAATCGAAATAAAATATACAAAAGATATAACTTTCAAGTAAAGCATGCATATATGTAAAGTCAAGCATTAAAATATTGTCATAAATGATAAAGCTCAAAAAGACATCACCTAAACCTTGTTAATAATTTTCCACTTCATCTTACACTCTTCCTCTTGCACTTTTTATCTATTAACTTGAAAAAAATTTCTTTTGAAAGAAAAAAAAGAAAAAAAAATATATGAAGAAGTACTATGAAATTCTAAGAAAAACAAAGCTAAAAAAAAAAAACAATGAAATAAAGACTATGGGTTGCCTCCCATGTACTACTGAATTTAATGTCTCAAGTTGGACATATTAATCTTACTCTTGAATTTATTTTAATAATAAAATTTCTTTTTCTACTAGGCATTCATGTTCTATGTAATGCTGAAGCTACTATCCAATTATCCTTAAAGTTATGACAATTTTTAGGATCTTTAATCATTACAGCCCCATGATCATGTCTCTTCAACCACATAAGGCCCTATCGATTTTGATTTTAATTTTCCTAGGAATAATTTCAGCCTAAAATCATATAACCACACTTTTTGTCCAACATCAAATATTTTTTTCTAAAGTATTTATCATGAAAGGTTTTAGTTTTCTCTTTATATATTCTATGATTTTCATAAGTTTCATTCCTCAACTCCTCTAGTTCATGTAGCTGAAAAATTCTATACCCATTAGTTGATTTTTCATCCATACATCAATTTTTTATAGCCCATAATGCTTTATGCTCTATTTTCATAGGAAGATGACATGTCTTTCCAAAATTGAGATGAAATGGGGACATACCTATGAGATTTTTATAAGCTATTTTATAAGCCCATAATGTATCTTGTAATTTTGTAGGCCAATCTTTCTTATCTAGTCTAATTATTTTTCTCAAAATTCTTTAGAAGTAAAATATATTCATAGTTTTCAGTTGATGAGAAGGGATCGATGAAATCTATTCCCCATACATCAAAAAATTTGACTACTAACATGTTACTCATGGGCATTTCATCTTTTTTACTCATGTTATCTATAGTTTGGCATGAAATACATGTTCTACTAAATTCTATAGAATCATAATGATTGTGAGTGATAAGTTTTCATTATCATAAGTTAATAATTATTAAATAATATAGTTTTAGCCTTAACTCATGATAAATAGACTTATATTTATGTTAAAGTGTGAAAAGTGGTTTTTAGATGATTAACATGAATTTTTGGATAATTATGTGATTTTATACGATTTTTATAGTCTTACTTTTGAGATAAATAAAGAATAATAAATAAAAAATAAAAAATAAAAATATTGCAAAATGGGGGGACTTGCCGGCCAGCCGAGCCCACAAGTGGGTCGGAAGCGCAGTCAGGGAGTAGCCGCAAGCAAGGGCTCGAGTGGCTTAGCTTGGACTGATAGGGGCACATGTGCACTACTCCCCTTCCATGTCACTGGTGCCCAACCAGTTGTAGGGCAAAGAGTGGTCGTACATGCGAGTGAAGGGACTTTACTTAAAAAGCTAACATTACTATAAATTCACCCGAAAAATCGGCACACAACTAATGTGGGACTAAACTCACACCTCAGAAGAGGTGGGCGATCGGCGCGGGTTCGAATCCTCCTAGAGTCAAAGTTCATATATTTTTATCTAATTATCGCGACTTTCCTACAAATCGCCGGTGAAGGATTAAGCAACGAGAATCGTTGGATCATCAGTGAAAATCTCATCAACGTGATTCATGGAGCATTACTACTAAAATTGTTGAACAATTCATGATAAAAGGATCGTGGATCCATCAAGTAAATTATCTCTGATTGATCGATGAACAAGCCGTCATCAGGAAGAGGACGATCCGTCGGGAGACGAGTCGCCACCTCCTAAGAGCGTACTAGATGCGATGAAGGGCCTCCTCTTCCTACACGGACCTACGGATGAAGCTCCCTGACACACGTACCACCTCCATCTAGCTCTTCTCTGTCAGGTGACAGCTGCTGGAGAACCACAAAGTCACCATTTTTCCGCTTCGCCAGGTGACAGCCGCTAGAGACGACTCACGACCCATTTCATTAATCTCTAGACTTCATGAGAAGATCTAGAGATTGCCCATGTCATCTTTGTCTAAGGAGAGCCTTCAAGGCCATGGACACTACACAACGATCTTCCTAAACGCTCAGGATTCTGGTGCATTGATGACGCATTGCCATCGCAATGTCGAAACTCTATTTTCCTGCTTTCAATTTACTTTACGCTTCACTTAGTGATAATTTTTATGTTTTTAAGTTACCAACATATACTTTATTCAATTATAATTCTTCTGGCTTTTACAAATCTTAATTTGATTAATTAAATCATGTGTAATCACTTACATAAGAATCATTGAACGGAACTCTGTTTCTGTCCAATTCGCGTTCACCGGGCGCTGATGTCATCTCGATGTCTACACCCTTATTTCCCTTTTTTTGTGAATTTTAAATATATTTCCTTTTCATTTCCTAGTATAAAATTCATATAAAATTGTATTCATTGAAAAAAATTCTGAATAATTACTAGATATTATATTACATCCCTATGATCAACTTGGAAAATTACCGCTATTTTTGGAAGTTTTATTGAATTATAATTGATATATTTATTTAGAAATACTTCTAAATATCTAAAAATTCATATTTTCTAGTTTTATAAATTTTAGATTTGCGTGATTTAATATACAACGACTAAGTCACGTCAGTAAGCCAATAAAAATCACACTGAAAATTTTTGCATTTATTTTCATCTAGAGAAATGTCCTCTACAATTAGTTGAATGACTTATGTTAATAATGTTATGATATTGTTCTTCAAGAACACATCTCCTTAAAATTTGATCATTGCTCAATTAATATAAATTAGCATCATGCCAAAAATAATTTCTAATCTTAGAAAAGAAATGATATTTTCTATTTTTATCTCACTACTCTGAAATTTTCTAGAAACTAGAAAATTAAGAATATGTGCATATCATAGTGATTGTTAATGTTGAGTTGCCATCAATTATTCATCTAGAAATGCATTTTGTAAAGGTGTTGCATTTATTCCTATATCAATCAATCTAGAACGATGGTCACCAATAACATTTCTTGAAATCTTTTTTATCTTTTATTTCTAAGTCAAATTCTTACAACAATAACATCCATCTTAATAAATGTGGCTTTACATCTTTCTTATTTAACAAATATTTAAATGCTACATGATTAGTATAAATAATAATTTTAGCTCTCAAAATATATGATTTAAACTTTTTTAACAAAAATACTATAACTAAGAACTCTTTTTCAGTCGTGGTATAATTTAATTGAGCATCAGATATAGTTTTACTGGCATATAAAATTACTATGGTTTTTGACTCTTTTCTATGTCCTAGAATGGCTCCTATTATATAATTTGATGCATCAGATATTATTTCAAAGAGAAGGAACCAATCTAGAACTTGTAAAATGGGTGCCTGAATATGTAATCTTTTTATTTTAGAAAAAGACTCAAAATATTTCTCATCAAAATAGAAAGGCACATCTTTAGATAATAACATGGTGAGAGGTTTAGAAATTTTCAAAAAATCTTGAATAAATTTTTTATAAAAACCTACATGATGCAAGAAAGATCTAATCTATTTTACTGAATTAGGAGGTTTCATTTTAGATATAATATCCATTTGTGCTCTATCCACCTCTAAACCCTTTTCACTCATAATATGACCCAAGACAACTCCCTCTCTAACCATAAAATGTGATTTCTCCCCACTCAAAACTAATTTTTTCTCTAGAAATTTCTGAAGTACATGCTGTAAATGATTTAAGAATTCATCAAATGATTCACCAAAAATAGAAAAATCGTCCATAAAAATTTTCATGCATTTTTCAGTCATATCAAAAAAATAGATAGTATACATCTTTGAAATGTGGCTAAAGCATTACCCAAACCAAAAGATATGCGTTTAAAAGAAAAAGTACCAAATGGACAAGTAAAAGTTAGTTTTTCTTGATTTAAAGGGTTTATATAAACTTGATTATAACTAGAGTATCTATCCATAAATAAAAAAGTCTTTTTTCAACTAATTTTTCTAGAATTTGATTAGTAAATGGTAGGGAAAAATGATCTTTTCTAGTAATTGAATTTGATTTTCTATAATCAATGCAAACCCTCCAACAAGTAGTTAATCTTGTTTGTATTTCATCCCTATTTTTGTTTTTTATAACCTTGATCCTTGGTTTTCTTGGCAACACTTGTGTAAGACTAAGTCATTTACTATCTAAAATAGGATAAATAATATCAGCAGCCAGCCACTTTAAAAAAAAAATTATATAATTTTCATCATGTTAGGATTTAATCTTCGTTGTGGTTCCCTACTAGTCCTAGCCCCCTCCTTTAGATATATACTATGCATGCATACACTCATATCAATGCCCCTAAGATCATTCATTTTCAGCCAATAGTCTTCTTATTTTTTCAAAGTACATCTAATAATTCTTCTTCATGTTCATCACTCAAATCAGTTGCAATAATAATAGAAAATGAATTATTTTCATCTAAAAACATATATTTAAAATTAGAGGGAAGAAGTTTCAACTCTAAATTCAGATGATCTTCTTCTTTCTTTTCTCTCAAATTTATATTATCTATTTCTTTTAATTCTTTCAGCACATAGTTATCAATAACATCTAGATCATCAAAATCATCTAGAAGATCTATGTTATGACAATCATATACTTGGGATTTCTTAAGATCATTTGATACCTCAAAAATTTTAATTTCTACTGATTGATCTCCACATGAATTTTTTGCAATACTTGTGAGAAAATCAATATTCATCTTTGCTATATTCAAAAATAGTCTCCTTAGAATGATTGATGTATCATAAAATTGTCCATTAAAATTTATTTCCAACACTATAAAATCAGCTGAAAATTTGCACCCTCTAACAGTCACTATCACATTTTCTAAAATACCTTTAGGATGTTTTCTGGATCTATTAGTAAATTGTAAGGTAACAATAGAAGGTTTAAGATCAATAATATTAAGTTTATCAAAAATACTTACAGGTAATAAATTAATACTAACATTGGTGTCAAGTAATACATTTAAAAAAATAGATCCAGTAATATCACACGAAATTAAAAGGGCACCAATATCTCTCAATTTATATAGTAATTGATTTAATAATAAAGTACTAGCATGCATAGATAATTTTTCTACTCTAGGTGTCTTTTTTGGTGTGCACATTTCTTTCAAAATTCTAGCATATTTAGAAATATGTTCAATGGTAGTGAGTAAAGGAAGACTAATTTACTAATTTGCATATTTTGTAAAATTTTCTTTATTTCTTCATTGTGTTCTTTTTTCTTTCTTTCTCTAAGCTCTAGAGTTTTAAGAAATGGAATAGTTGTCCTCTATTTCAAAATTTCCTAAGTAGAATCTATAAAATCCTCTTCTACTCCTATCTGATTTTGTTTTGGGCTGTTCATGTTTTTCTTTTCTTCTAATATTTGGGGATAAGGATTAGGTAAAATCTTCCCACTCCTTCATGTATTTACTGTCTTAACATTTTCATTTCAGAGGTTTTTTCCTAGATTCATACTACTAGACTCTTCTTGCTGAAATCTTATTGTTGGGTGGTTTCCTAGATTTCTATGGGTTGACTAAGTAATTGTCCATCTTCTCTCTTATTCCTAAGAGCCTCTATAATTTATTTCTATTACAGCATCATTTGATTCACAGTTTATTACATCATTTGGCTCATTTGTTGTATCATTTCTATAGCATCAAGTTGGATTTGAGAAGGTTGATTTTTCTAAAATCTGTTTTCTTATTTTGGACGAAATTTAGAGTTTAAATTAGGTCTAAGTGCTTCTGAATTTTGAATATTAATTGGGTCTCTCCATGAAAAATTATTTCTCTAATTAAAATTATAAGAATTAGAAAAAAGCTCCCAACTTTTATTCAAAGCGTAAGCTACTAACACTTGTTTTTGCATAGGGTGAAATGATTGATCTGAATTATAGCATTGAAATTCAAAATAATCATTTTCACTATATATAGGACAAGTACTATTTGAATTAAATTGAGGTTTAAAAGGCTTTCTAATCTTTTCAATAAGTAAATTAAGTTTTCTAATATTTGATTAATCTAATTAACCTCAATTCATCAATTAGAATTATTTTGATGATGTAATTTATAAATTCATCTCTTCTTATCCTTGTCATATAATTCAAAAGAGGCTTGATCTCTAGAATTTTTATTTAAATTCTCATAAAGATTATAAATCTCATCAGGAGTTTTCTCCATAGAAGCTCTTCTACATATAGAGTCAACCATATTTCTATATTGTTCTAATAATCTATCATAAAAAATTCTATTGAGCTGTCACTTGAGTATAGCATGATGATGACACTTTCTAAGTAAATCTTTTATTCATGTCTCATGCAAAGTTTCTCTTGGTCTTTGAGAAAAACTCCATATATTTTTTCTTATATTTTGAGTTTTTCCTATGGGATAAAATTTTCGAAGAAAAACTTGTTCTATATCTTTCCAACTAGTTAATTCTCTATCTAATGTAGATAGCCAATCACTAGTTTTGTCCCTAAGTATATGAAAAAATAATTTCATCTTAATAATTTTTGGCATAACTTGAGAGAGATTAACTAAATCACAGATCATAATTTTTTTCTAAATGCTGATGAGGTTCCTCTAAAAGGCAGTCCATAAAAACTAAAGAGCATTTGAAAAATTCATGGATTTATTTCGAATTTAACAATAGGTGCTAATGAGACTCTAATATTAAATGCTCTTTAAAATGAATCAAGGATATAACAATTATTTATGACCATAGGATTGTTCTCAATTTGACTTGTACTTCCTTCAAAATCCATCAAAATTAATTTTTCTTTCAGATTTTTAGTTTTGAATGAAATAGTAAAAAAACTTTTTAGCCTTGGATGCAGGGATCTTCTACCATACATAAAAATAAATAAATTTGTGGAAAAATTTTAATAGTTGCTACCCTCCTTAAGTATGTTCCAGTCCTCACTTTACTTCTCTTCGTTCTTTTTTTTTAAATTCGACAAAAAGAAAATAAAATAAGAGTTAGTTTTTTTTATACTCTAAGAGAAAAATAGAAAAGTATTAGACATTATGTAATACATATCTAGAAAAATTTGACATGACTTATTTGTTGTATAGTAAATCACATAAGTTTAAAATTTATAAAACTAGAAAATACTAATTTTTAGATATTTAGAAGTATTTCTGAATAAATATATCAATTATAATTAAATAAAACTTTCAAAAATAGTAGTAAGTTTTTAGATCAATCATAGGGGTGTAATATAATATCAAGTAATTTTTCAAAAAAAATCTCAAATAATAGGATTTTTTATGAAGTTTGTACTATGAAATGAAAATAAAATATACTTAAAATTTACGAAAAAATAAAATAAGGGTGTGAACATTAGGATGACATCAGCACTTGACGAATGCAAATCACGTGGAAATAGAGTTTTGTCTAGTGATTCTTACGTAAGTGATTACAAACGATTTAATTGATCAAATTAAGATCTATAAAATCTAAAAGAATCGTAATTGAATGAAGTAGAGCTTGCTAAATTTAAATTACACAAATTATCACTAAATGAAGTGAAAGTTAAGTTAAAAGTAGAAAAATAGAGTTCTAACATCGCGACGGTAATGTGTCAGTGATGTACCAAAATCTTGAGCATTCGGGAGGATGGTCATGTAATGTCCATGGTCTCGAAGGCTCTCTTTAGATAAGGATGACATAGGTAATCTCTAGATCTCCTTGTGAAGTTTAGAGATCAATGAAATGGGTTGTCAAATCATCTTCAACGGCTGTCTCTCGACGGAGCGGAAAAATGGTGACTTTGCAACTCTCCGGCAGTTGTCACCAATGAGGAGAAGCTAGATAGAGGTGGGACACATGTTAGAGAGCTTTATCCTCAGGTCTACATAGCAAGAGGAGGCTCTTCATCACATCCGGTATGCTCTTAGGAGGTGGCGGCTCATCTCTTGACAGATTGTCTTCTTCCCAACGGCAACTTATTTGTCGATCAATCGAAGATCATTTACTTGATGGATTCATGATCTTTTTATTGCGAATCATTTAATAATTTTAGTAATAATACTTTGCAAATTGCGTTGATGAGATTTTTACCGATGATCCGGTGATTCTGACAACCTAATCTTTCACCAGTGATCTATAGGAAAGTCGCGATAATCAGATAAAAATATGAGTTTTGACTCTAGAAGGATTCAAACCCATGCTAGTTGCCCATCTATATGAGAGAGATTGATATAAGTATTCTAATGTCTTTATCAAGTGATGTCATCATGGTATATCTCTATTATAATGAAAAGGTAATTTAAGAATTAAAATCCTCGAAGTCTTTTGAGGGGTAGGTTTAGTCCCACATTGTTTGTGCATCAAAGTTTTGAGCGAATATATAGTAATATCATATCTATAACCAATGAGTCCCTTTCTCTTGCATGTACGACTACTTACCTCATAGTCAACTGACCACTTGTGATGTGGAAGGAAAGTGATGCGCACATGCCCCCATCGATCTTAGCAGCTTGAGCCACCACTCGCGGCTCCCTTTAACTGTACTTTTGACCTACTTATGGGCCCGACTAGTTAGCAAGTCCCTCATTTTTGGTATATTTTTATTTTAATTTCTTTTTCTTTATGTATCTCAAAAATAAAACTATAAAAATCATATAAATTCAGAAAAATCACAATTAACCAAAATTTCACATTAATCAATTAAAAACCACTTTTCACACTTTAATAGAAATATAAGTCTATTTATCATGAGTTAAGGCTAAAAATATATTATTTACTAATTATTAACTCATGATAATGAAGACTTATCAGTAGGTAGGGATACTTTTGTAAAACACAATAGAAAGATGAATGTCATCAGGTGGAGTAGCAACCAAAGATGTAGAGGGGATTGTAGGAAAGGAAGAGGAGGATACTACATCTAAAGTAAGAGGAATCACATGAGACATGGGCTAAAGAGAGGCAAGTGTGGATAACAACCCCAAAGAGAGTGGGTAGGAGAGAAGAGAAGAGGGAGGGTCTACAAGAACCACCAAGGAAAGGAACCTAGGTGGAGGAGACATAGCAGCTCAAGGAGGAGGAGTCAAAATAGGAGAGAAGAAAAGAAACTCCTCATGGAAAGTGACATCGGCTAAGGTCACATTGTGACGGGTATTAGGGAAGTAGACTCAATAATTGGTGGCGAATGGGACCTGTCTCCACCACTACATGAGCTCGAGGTGATAGAGAAGACCCAATCCTCATGTATCTAGCTAGATCGAGGAGCACAAGTGAAGATGAAGGACCCTAGGTTCCACTATACAGCCTAAGGCATCTTTATGTTTTCCATATCTTATGTTTCCCTTCACTTGTTTCCCTCATTTGTAAATTGTGTGGGTTCTAGTTTTACTTTGTGTGGGGCCTCCTATCCCTAGGGTCTATGTTGGGCCCATGGTGGGGGTGGGAAGACCCATTTTCCTTTGTTTTGTTTTCTTTCCTCTCTTCTCCTATTGGGCCATATGTGCTTGGGCCCCATTGGAGAAGAGGGCGCCCATCTTTCCTTGCCTCTCTTCTCTTTTGGGCCATCTTTATTTGGGCCCAATTGGAGAGGAGGGCCCATTTTGGACTCTATCTGTTCCTTTTTGGGGCTTTGGTGTCTTGGGCCTCAAGTGTGGCCCTCCACCCTTGGTCCATTTGGGGCCCTACATTAGGGTGGAGAGCCACCCCCAAGAATAGAGTCGTCATCTTTAGGAGAAAATGTGTTTTGGTTGGGAGTCTCATTCCAAGAGGACAAAGAGAGGAAGGGGATCACCACTAGGTCTGCGCTGCGGCTTCTAGGCCATCAGCAGCCCCTCGAGCCACTGCCAGGATGTCTTCATCGCTTCCGGGCTATCAGCACATGCCATGCCTCTGTTAGTGCACCAACCCTGTGCGCCTGCTAGTTGTGCATGCCTGCCGCATGCTCAACCATGCGTTTGTCTTGCGACCATTACAGCAACTCCATTTGTGTGTTGCAAGCCCGCCTGCATGCCACCGTGCCTGCCCCTCGGAGCTCACCATTGAACTTGACCTCAGATGCCTACCTAAGCGCCCAGCCACTTGGTCATGCCCCTTCATCCGACCCTATCCAAGCCCATACTACTGAGCCCAGCCAAGCCTAGCCGATATCCACCACTAGGACACCTGCCCATGGTGACAGCTAGATGCCCTGCCACACACCGACTGGACCTCTGCCTTGCAGGTCAGCTCTTATCCCCTATTCCCCAAGTTGTTTACTACATTTAGTATCATCTTGCACCTACTCCACCACCGTTGGACCTAGCTAGGTTAGAACATGTTAAGTGTTTCCACTGTGCAACTTTGGCGCATGTGCTAGAATTGTCACGTTGGTGAACGAGCACTTACCATGGAGTTGCATCGACAACATTAAGTCCATGCCCTCCGAACATAGACTTGGAGGATCACCCTGTATTAGAATCACTTGGCAGCACTTGGTCACAATGGACTATCAACGTCATGGCATTTCTGCTGCTGCTTGCACATAGTTGAGTTCAGTACTTTTCATCTAGAATCCTTGGTTAGCATTACTCATGGTGTATCAGACTCCTTCCTCTATTCTTACCTCACCTATATTTTGCTGTCAAGATGGTTCTACAAGCCTGTCCTACATCAGTAACCCTTTTGTGTGTGAGAGTAGTTGACAAAGACCCTTTTAAGAGCACAAGAGGTGACTTTAGAAAGAGAAGAAGAGGAATCCTACACAAAGGCGATGCATTCCAAGACCCTAGGGGGAAAAGAAAAAAAAAGAGAATCAAGGATTAAGCGATAGAAAGAAATGACCACCCTAAGAAGAGTAGAGGGAAGTCAATTTTGAAGGTAAGTAGTAGTCATAAAGGCATCAACCTAGAGATAGTGGGGGGACATTCATCTCAAAAAGAAGTGTGTGAGTGATGTCAAAGAGTTGGCAATATTTGTGCTTGGTAATACCATTCTACTATGAAGTGTGAGGGCATGTGATTTGGTAGAGGATGTCACAATCATTGTAGAAGGTGATAAAGAAATGTTTGGACAAACTCTAGAGCATTATCAATATGAAGAATCTTAGGGATAGTGATATATGAGTGATAACTTCTGTGATGAAATAGATAACTTCAGTGACAACCTCAGAGCGATCACGAAAGAAGTAGACAGTTCATATCAATGTAGTCATCAATAAAAATGATGTAATAACGATGGCCCAAGATGGAAGAAGTACGAGATGAATCTCATACATTGCAATATAGAAGGTCAAAGAGATTAGAAGAGAGGATGCCATCATGACTAAGATAAGAAGCACAATGATGTTTACTTAACTAATAAGACTCACACACAAACTTAGAGAGAGAAAGCCACAATAAAAAAATTTATAATTTAGAGAAACAAAGATGGCCTAAATAGCGATGTCACAAAAGAAAAGAAGTAGTTGTAGAAGAGATAAGAATGTCCTGAATGTTAAATGAGGGCTCATTAGAAAATGAGTTCATAGACACCCCACCTATTTTCACAATCGAAACTAATCTTCTATCAGATATGCAGATCCTGAAAAGTATAGTGAGAGCAAAAAAATGTGACTATACAAAGGAAGGCACATGTAATAGCACTGATAGAAGGTTAATAGGAAAATCAGAAATGTAGAGAACTTGAGTAAAGTGAAGGGAGGGAGAACATGAATCGCCTATTTTAAAAAATAACAATAATCTTTTAGGTTGATTATAGAGATGTAATATAATATTAGGTAATTATTCAGAATTTTTCTCAAAGAATACTTTTTTCTATTAATTTTATATTATTTTCAGTGCTTGGTGAATATGAATCAGGTGGAAATAGAGTTCTGCTCGACGATTCTTATGTAATCGATTATAGACAATTTAATTTATCAAATTAAGATCTGTAAAAGCTGAAAGAATCATAATGAAATGAAGTATATCTTGATAAATTTAAAATAAATAAATTATCACTAAATGAAACGAAAACTAAGTTGAAAGCAGGAAAGTAGAGTTCTAATATTGCAACGATGATACATCGGCGATGCACCAGAATCTTGAGCATTTAAGAGGATCGTTGTGTAGTGTCCACAGCCTTGAAGGCTTTCCTTCAAGGATTTGAGTGGATCATTGTGCAGTGTCCACAAACAAGGATGACTTGAGTAATCTCTAGATCTCCTTGCGAAGTCTAGAAATCAATGAAATAGGTCGTCAAATCATCTTCGATGGCTGTCATCCAGTAAAGTGAAAAAATAATAACTTTGCGGCTCTCTGACAACTGTCACCTGATAGAGGTGGGATGCATGTTAGGAAGCTTCATCCTTAGGTCTGCGTAGTAAGATGAGGCTCTTCATCACATCTAGTACACTCTTAGGAGGTGGTGACTTGTCTCCCGGCGGATCGTCTTCTTCCCAACGATGACTTGTTCATCTATCAATCGGAGATGCTTTACTCAATGGATTTGCGATCCTTTTATCACGAATTGTTCAGCAATTTTAGTAACAATACTCCACGAATCATGTTGACAAGATTTTTGCTGATGATCCAGCAATTCTGGTTGCTTAATCCTTCACCGACAATATGTAGAAAAGTCATGATAATTAGATAAAAAAATATGAATTTTGGCTCTATGAGGATTCGAACCCGTGCTAGTTGCCTACCCTTTCTAGGGAGGGTGTGATGCACGTTTAGTCCCACATCAGTTGTGCGCAAAAGTTTATGACGAATATATAGTAATATTATATTTCTGATCAAGCCCCTTTCTCACATGTGTACGACCACTCTTTGCCCCACAATTAGCTGGCCACTAGTGACATGGAAGGGGGGTGGCACACACGAGCACCTATCGATCTAAGCTGCTCGAGCCCCTGCTCATGGCTACTCCCCAACTGCACTTTCAACTCGCTTGTAGGCCTAGCTGGCTGGCGGGTCACCCTATTTTATCTTATTTTTATTTTAATTTCTTTTTCTTCATTTATCTCAAAAGTAAGACTATAAAAATCATATAAATTTGTATAAAATCACATAATTACCCAAAAATTCACCTTAATCAATTGAAAACCACTTTTCACACTTTAAGAAAAATATAAGTCTATTTATCATGAGTTAAGACTAAAACTATATTATTTACTAATTATTAACTCATGATAATGAAGACTTATCACACCCCCCAACTTAAATCATTTCTAGTCCCTTAGTAATAAAATTACTAAAATAAAAATTTACAAATCTCAAATATCATATTTCAAGAAAAAAATACAATTAGAAATGATGCATTTTTAGACACTTTGGATTCTTATATCAAGTATTTAAGAATGATGTCAAGCACTTAAATGTTTAAGCACTCCTTCGAATAACAATCTAGACTTCATTTCTTCTATTCACATCTTTAACACTTCTTTATGTATAGATATATTTATAAGATATTCCAATTATCAATACTACCCCACAAATAATATTGATCCTATATTTCTTTTTTTTCATGACTTGATTTTTAAAATTTGTACTATATTTCTTCTTTCTTTTTCTTTTTTTATATATATAGTGGATAAGTAGCTTTTCCTATAGACAAATTTTGACAATAAGAATGATGTCTCACACCCTCCATGTGCACTCCTCATTTTCAAGGCTTTCACTTTATCCACTTATTTTACAGCAAGTATTTTTCTATACATAATTTTCAACAATGAGAATAATGTCCCACACCCTCTATGTGTACTCTTCATTTCTAGAATTTTCACATTGCTCTCTCTCTCTTTTTGAAATAAGTGATTTCTCCTCACAAGTTTAATAGATCAGGATGTAAAAATCTCTATTAAACCCAAATGATCAATCAAATTTTCACTTCAAGTAAATATTATCCATCAAGATCATGAAGTGAAAATTTGTAAAATGAAATCTATGTTATTTATCATGTATCTGATAAGTCTTTATTATCATGAGTTAATAATTAGTAAATAATATAGTTTTAGCCTTAACTCATGATAAATAGACTTATATTTGTGTTAAAGTATGAAAAGTGGTTTTCAATTAATTAACGTGAATTTTTGAATAATTATATAATTTTATATTATTTTTACAGTCTTACTTTTGAGATAAATAAAGAACAAGAAATAAAAATAAAAATATTATAAAATGAGGGGACCCGCCGACCAGTCAAGCCTACAAGTAGGTTGGAAGCACAGTCAAGGAGTAGCTGCGAGTAGGGGCTCGAGCGGCTTGGCTTGGACCAATAGGGGCATGTGTGCACCACTCCCCTCCCACATCATCGGTGGCTAGTTGGCTGTGGGGCAAGGAGTGGTCGTACACGTGAGAGAAAGAACTTTGCTTAGAAAGCTAACATTACTATATATTCACCCAAAAAATCGGTGCACAATTGTGTGGGACTAAACCCGCGTCACACCTTCCTTAGAGGCGGGCGACCGACATGGTTTTGAATCCTCCCAGAGTCAAAATTTATATATTTTTATCTGATTATCACGACTTTCCTACAGATCACTGGTGAAAGATTAAGCAACCAAAATCGTTGGATCATCAACAAAAATCTCGTCAATGCAATTCGCGGAGCATTGCTACTAAAATTGCTGAACGATTCGCAATAAAAGGATCGCAATCCATCAAGTAAATCATCTCCGATTGATCGACAAACAAGCTGTCGTCGGGAAGAGGACGATTCACTGGGAGACGAGTCGCCACCTCATGAGAGCATACTAGATGCGAGGAAGAGCCTCCTCTTGCTGTGGGAACCTAAGGATGAAGTTCCTTGACATGCGCCCCACCTCTATCTAGCTCTTCTCCGTCGGGTGACAGCTGTAAGAAAGCTGCAAAGTCGCCGTTTTTCTACTCCGCCGAGTGATAGCCACTGAAGATGACTTGACGACCCATTTCATTAATCTCTAGACTTCACAAGAAGATCTAGAGATTGCCCACGTCGTCTTTGTCTAAGGAGAGCCTTCGAGGCCATGGACACTACACAACGATCCTCCCGAACGCTTAGGATTTCAGTGCATTGCCGACACATCGCCGTCGCGACACCAGAACTCTATTTTCTTGCTTTCAATTTACTTTATGCTTCACTTAGTGATAATTTTTGTGTTTTTAAGTTACCAAAATATACTTTCTTCAATTATGATTCTTTCGGCTTTTACATATCTTAATTTGATTAATTAAATCGTCTATAATCGCTTATGTAAGAATCATTGGGTCGAACTCTATTTCTGTCCGATTCGTGTTCGCCGGGCATTGACATCATCCCGATGTCCGCACCCTTATTTCCCTTTTTTTGTGAATTTTAAATATATTTCCTTTTGATTTTCTAGTATTAAATTCATATAAAATCGTATTCATTGAGACAAATTCTGAATAATTTCTAGATATTATATTACATCCTTGTGATTGACTTAGAAAATCACCACTTTTTTTGAAAGTTTTATTGAATTATAATTGATATATTTTTTTAGAAATACTTCTAAAGATCTAAAAATTTATATTTTCTAGTTTTATAAATTTTAGATTTGCGTGATTTAATATACAACAACTAAGTCATGTCAAATTTTGGCACCATTGCTGGGGATGTATTGCATAATATTTAGTATTTTTCTATTTTTCTCTTAGAGTATGATAAGTCTTCATTATCATGAGTTAATAATTAGTAAATAATATAGTTTTAGCCTTAACTCATGATAAATAGACTTATATTTGTGTTAAAGAATGATTTTTGGTTTTCAATTGATTAACGTGAATTTTTGGGTAATTATGTGATTTTATATGATTTTTACAGTCTTACTTTTGAGATAAATGTAGAACAAAAAATAAAAATAAAAATATTGCAAAAATGGGGGGACCCGCTGGTTAGCCGTGCCCGCAAGCGGGTCGGAAGCACAATCAGGGAGTAAGCAGCGAGCAGGGGCTCGAGCGGCTTGGTTTGGGGACCGACAGGCACGCGTACGCCACTCCCCTTCCACGTCACTAGTGGCCAGCCGGCTGTGGGGCAAGGAGTGGTCGTACACGCGAGAGAAGGGACTTTGCTCACAAAGCTAACATTACTATATATTCGCCCAAAAACTCGGCGTACAACCGATGTGGGACTAAACCCACACCTTCCTCAGAAGAGGCGGGGGTGACCGGCGCAGGTTCGAATCCTCCCAGAGTCAAAATTAATATATTTTTATCTGAATATCGCGACTTTCCTGCAGATCGCCAGTGAAGGATTAAGCAACGAGAATCGCTGGATCATGGGCGAAAATCTCGTCAATGCGATTCGCAGAGCATTGCTACTAAAATTGCTGAACGATTCGCGATAAAAGGATCGCGAATCCATCGAGTAAATCATCTCCAATTGATCGACGAACAAGCCGTCGTCAGGAAGAGGACGATCCGCCGGGAGACCAGTCGCCACCTCCTGAGAGCGTACCAGATGCGATGAAGAGCCTCCTCTTGCTGCGCAGACCTAAGGATGAAGCTCCCTAACACGCGCCTCACCTCCATCCAGCTCCTCTCCGTCGGGTGACAGCCGCCGGAGAGCCGCAAAGTCGCCGTTTTTCCGCTCCACCGGGTGACAGCCGCCGGAGACGATTCGACGACCCACTTCATTGATCTCTAGACTTCGCGAGAAGATCTAGAGATTGCCCACGTCGTCTTTGTCCAAGGAGAGCCTTCGAGGCCGTAGACACTGCACGACGATCCTCCCGAACGCTCAAGATTCCGGTGCATCGTCGACGCATCGCCGTCGCGACGCCAGAACTCTGTTTTCCTACTTTCAATTTAATTTACGCTTTATTTAGTGATACTTTTTGTGATTTTAATTTACCAAACTATACTTCATTAAATTAAGATTCTTTTGGCTTTTACAGATCTTAATTTGATTAATTAAGTCGTCTATAATCGCTTACGTAAGAATCGCCGGATGGAACTCTTTTTATGCCTGATTCACGTTCGCTGGGCGCTGACATCATCCTGACGCCCGCACCCTTATTTCCTTTTTTTTTCGTGAATTTTAAATATATTTCCTTTTTATTTCCTAGTATAAAATTCGTAAGAAAATCGTATTTATTGAGAAAAATTCTGAATAATTACCAGATATTATATTACATCCTTGTGATCGACCTGGAAAATTACCACTATTTTTTGGATTTTTATTGAATTATAATTGATATATTTATTTTGAAATACTTCTAAATATCCGAAAATTCGTATTTTCTAGTTTTATAAATTTTATATTTGCGTGATTTAACATACAACGACTGAGTCACGTCAGAGTACACAAAAAAAAATAAACTCTTGTTTTACTCTCTTTTTGCTGATTATTTTTTAGAAAAAAGGAATGAAAAGAAATAAGGCAAGGACTAGAGCATACTGAAGGAAGGTAACAATTACTAAACTTTTCCCTCGAATTTATTGATTTTTTTTATGCATGGTAGAAGATCCTTGCATCCAAGGCTAGAAAATCTTTTGATTATTTCATTCAAAAATAAAAATCCAAAAGAAAGATAAATTTTGATGAATCTTGAAGGAAGTATAGGTCAAATTGAGAACAATCCTATGACCATGAAAAAGTATTATATCCCTGATTCATTTTAAGGAACATCAAATATTAGAGTCCCATTAGCACCTAATGTTAAATTTGAAATAAATCTAGAAATTTTTCAAATGCTCTCTAAGTTTCATGGATTGCCTTTAGAGGAACCTCATCAGCACTTAGAAAAATTTCATATGGTCTGTGATTTAGTTAATCTCCCTCAAGTTACACTAGAAATTATTAAGATGAAATTATTTCCTCATACACTTAGGGACAAAGCTAGCCATTGGCTATCCACATTAGATAGAGAATTAACTAGCTAAAAAGACATAAAATAGGCCTTTCTTCAAAAATTTTATCCCTTAGGGAAAACTTAAAATATGAGAAAACATATATGGAGTTTTTCTCAAAGACTAGGAGAAACTTTACATGAGACATAGAAAATATTCATAGATTTACTTAGAAAGTGTCCTCATCATGCTATACCCAAGTGGCAGCTCAATAGAATTTTTTATGATGGATTATTAGAACAACATAGAAATATGGTTGATTCTATATGTGAAGGAGCTTTTATGGAGAAAACCCCTGATGAGATTTACAGTCTTTATGAGAATTTAAGTGAAAATTCGAGAGATCAAACCTCTTTTGAATTATATGACAAAGAAATGAAGAGAGAAATTTATGAATTGCATCATGATGATAATTCTAAACTTAGAAATGAGGTTACTCAGATTAATCAAAAATTAGAAAAACTTGATTTACTTATTGACAATATTACAAAGCCTCTTAACCCTCAATTTAATTTAAATAGTACACGTCCTACATATGGTGAAAATGATCATTTCGAATTTCAATATCATCCTAGGTAAGAACAAGTGTAAGTACCCCACGATTTTAGTAAAAATAGGGAATATTTTTCTAATTCTTATAATCCTAATTGGGAGAATAATTTTTCATGGAGAAACCCAAATAATATTCAAAATTTAGAAGCACTTAGATCCAATTCAAACTTTGAATTTCGTCCAAAACAAGAAAATAGATTTCAGAAAAATCAGCCCTCTCAAACCCAACATGATACTATAGAAATGATGTAGCAAATGAGCCAAATGATGGAACAAACTATGAATCAAATGATACTGCATCAGAAATAAATTTTAAAGGCTCTTCAGAATAAGAGAGAAGAGGGACAGCTACTTAGTCAGCCCATAGAAAATTCAAGAAACTATCCAACAGTAAGATTTCAACAAGAAAAGTCTAGCTGGATAAATTTAGAAAAAAACCAACGAAATGAAAATGTTAGAACAGTGAATACATTGAGTGAGAATATTTTACCTGATCTTTATTTCTAATTATTAGAAGAAATTGATGATCTATTAGAAGTAAATGAGAATATTAAGGCCGAAAATATAGTAGCAGAAAATTTGAATAAAACCATTTATTACTCACAATTGATGAATGAATATAGCAAGGATGATGAGGAGAAAGAACCCTTGATGAAGAAACAGCAACTGATCATAAAAAAATCATCTAAATTTTAGTAGAAGGGAGTAAGGATAGAAATAAAGAAAAACATATTTCAAGTGAGAAAAAATCAGTTGATTTGGGAGAAGTAGGAGACGAAATTAATGAATATAATCATAATTTTGCAGCCATAGATATTGATTGTGAGGATGATGATGTATATCATATACCAAAATTAAAAGATAGCTCTTGGGAAGATGAAGAATTTGATGAATTGAGAAACGAAAAGCTAGAAAAAGAATTGATTCAACTAATGGGGAGAAACGAAAATAATGGATATGAATATAGAAATAATTTTGGAGGAGAAAATTTAAATTTTCCTGAATTTATTAGATCTGAGATTAAAGAAGACAATCCTTCCATCCTTCAAAACCCACAGCCCATTAGAATTATTTCTAAGCTTGAAATATTTCACTCCTCGCAAATTGAACAAATATGTATGGAAAATAAAATGGAGCAAGGGTAGATTATGCAGATAAAAGAAGACATTAAGAAATGGGTGAGTGGAAGAATTAGAGATACCAATTTAAATAAAAAAATTAAATTGGGCAAGAGCTAATTTGAAAATTATATGGCCTGATCACATTTTATGGTTTATTAATAGAAAGTATTTATTAATGAATGAGAGCCTAACAAAACAAGATAGAAATAAGAAAACATTCTTTTCAAAATAGAAATATTATTTTTGAGAAAATTTTGTTAATTTCCATTTTGTTTTGGCTGAAAGTATGTCAAGGTATATATATGAAGTATATGAATTTATGCTAAATCTGAAAAAGAATATCATGAAACTTACCTTGGGATACAAATATATTTTGATGGCCATAGATCATCTTATATGATCTAAGAGCTGTCCAACTGGAGACATTAAATACAGCGCTGCATGGGAGGCAACCTATGGTTTTTATTTCATTCTGTTTGATTTTTTTTAAGCTCTGTTTTTCTTAGAATTTCGTAGTACTTTTTTTTGTATTTGTTTTTTTGAAAAAGTGCAGGAGGAGGAGTGTAAGACAAAGTAGAAAATTAAAAATGAGGTTGAGGTGATGTCTTTCGGAGCTTTATCATTTATGACAACATTTTTAATGCTTAACTTTGCATATATGCATGCTTCACGTGAAAATTATATTTTCTGCATATTTTGTTTCAATTTTTCTATGTCATTGAGGACAATGTCATTTTTAAGTTGGAAGCTGAAGTATTCATTAGTAATTTATATTGTAAGACGATTAAGAATATGTGTTTGCATTTTATTCAACTTAGAATAGCAACTAAAAAAATAAAAATAAAATAAAATTCAGAAAAACTGCAACATTTATTTTATGGTTTTCTATTAGGAGCAATGTTGTCAAAAATAACAGACAAAAAATAGCCCAAAATTAGAAATTCTAGAGACCCTTTTCTCACATTTCAATCCCTTAGACATATATTACTGAAATTCGAAATTAAATCTATAAAGAGGATAGTTTTGATTTATTTTTGACAAATTTATTATGCTAAAAATAGAACTGAAAATAGAAAACGGAACTATCAGAACTATCTAATTTACAAATTTCTTACATCATATTATATGTATGAAAAATTAAATCAATTAGATTGATTGATACCAAATAGATACTAGGAAGATTATTATTGAGTTAAAAGAATGATCTAGTAGCATGAAATGTTGGAATACTCCTTGGATACATGATAGATAACATGAATTTGATTTTACTGATTTTCACTTCATGATCTTGATGGAAAGTATTTACTTGATGTGAAAATTTGATTGATCATTTGAGTTTAAGGAGATTTTTACACCTTGATCTATAGGACTTATGAGGAGAAATCACTTATTTCGAAAAAAAAAGAAAGAGCAATGTGAAAAATCTAGAAACGAAGAGTACACATGGAGGGTGTGAGACATCATTCTCATTCTCGAAAATCGTGCATAAAAAAACATTTGCTGAAAAATAAGTGGATAAAGTGAAAGCCTTGAAAATAAAGAGTACACATAGAGGGTGTGAGACATCATTCTTATTGTCGAAATTTGTCTATAGGAAAAACTACTTATCCACTATATATATATATATATATATATAAAGAAGGAAGAAATGTAGTGTAAACTTCAAAAATCAAGCCATAGAAAAAGAGAAATGTAGGATCAATATTATTCTTAGATGAGTATTGATAATTGAAACAACTTGTAAATACATCTATGAGTGAAGAAGTGATAAAGATGTGAATAGAAGAAATGAAGTCTAGATTGTTATTTCACGGAGTGTTTAAACATTTAAGTACTTGACATCATTCTTAAATACTTGATATAAGAATCTAAAGTGTTTAAAGGTGGATCATTTCTAATTG
The DNA here is from genome assembly GCA_902729315.2 of Spirodela intermedia. NCBI lineage: Eukaryota > Viridiplantae > Streptophyta > Magnoliopsida > Alismatales > Araceae > Spirodela > Spirodela intermedia. Next base: position 3,266,070 of record LR746280.1, read on the forward strand.
TATTTTTTCTTTTGTATTGAAATATGATGTTTGAGATTTGTTAAATTTTATTTTCGTAATTCTATTGCTAAGGGACTAGCAATGATTTAAGTTGGGGGGTGTGATAAGTCTTCATTATCATGAGTTAATAATTAGTAAATAATATAGTTTTAGCCTTAACTCATGATAAATAGACTTATATTTGTGTTAAAGTATGAAAAGTGGTTTTTAATTGATTAACATAATTTTTTAGGTAATTATGTGATTTTATATGATTTTTATAGTCTTACTTTTGAGATAAATGAAGAACAAGAAATAAAAATAAAAATATTACAAAATGAGGGGACTTGCTGGCCAGCCGGGCCCGCAAGCAGGTTGGAAGTGTAGTCAGGGAGTAGTTGTGAGTAGGGGCTCGAGCGACTTGGCTTGGACCGATAGGGGTATGTGTGCACCGCTCTCCTTCCACGTCACCGGTGGCTAGCCGGTTGTGGGGCAAGGGGTGGTCGTACACATGAGAGAAAGGACTTTGCTTAGAAAGCTAATGCTACTATATACTCGCCCAAAAAATCAGTGCACAACTAATGTGGGACTAAACCCCCATCACACCTTCCTTAGAGGTGGGCGACCGGCGCAGTTTTGAATCCTCTTAGAATCAAAATTCATATATTTTTATCTGATTATCACGACTTTCTTATAGATCACTGGTGAAAGATTAAGCAACTAGAATCACTAGATCATTGGCAAAAATCTCGTCAACACGATTTACAGAGCATTGCTACTAAAATTGTTGAATAATTCATGATAAAAGGATTACAATCCATCGAGTAAATCATCTCTGATTGATTGACGAACAAGCCGTCGTTGAGAAGAGGATGATTTTCTGGGAGAGCGTACCAAATGTGATGAAGAGCCTCCTCTTGCTGCACGGACCTAAGGATGAAGCTCCCTAACACGCACCCCACCTCCATCTAGCTCCTCTCCGTCAAGTGACAGCTGTCGGAGAGCCGCAAAGTTGCCATTTTTCTGCTTCACTGGGTGACAGCCGCCAAAGATGACTCGACGACCCATTTCATTAATCTCTAGACTTCGCAAGAAGATCTAGAGATTGCCCATGTCGTCTTTGTTTAAGGAGAGCCTTCGAGACCATGAACACTACATGACGATCCTCCTGAATGCTCAAGATTCTGGTGCATTGTCGCGCATCTCTGTCGCAACACTAGAACTTTATTTTCCTACTTTCAATTTACTTTATGCTTCATTTAGTGATAATTTTTATGCTTTTAAGTTACCAAAATATACTTTGTTTAATTACAATTCTTATAGCTTTTAAATATCTTAATTTGATTAATTAAATCATCTATAATCGCTTATGTAAGAATCACCGAGCGGAACTCTATTTCCGCCCGATTTGCATTTGCCAGGCGTTGACATCATCCCGACGTCCACACCCTTATTTCTCTTTTTTTTCTGAGTTTTAAATATATTTCCTTTTCATTTCTTAGTATAAAATTCATATAAAATCGTATTCATTGAGACAAATTCTGAATAATTTCTAGATATTATATTACATCTTTGTGATCGACTTAGAAAATCACTGCTATTTTTGGAAATTTTATTGAATTATAATTGATATATTTATTTATAAATACTTCTAAATATCTGAAAATTCATATTTTCTAGTTTTATAAATTTGAAATTTGCATGATTTAATATACAATGACTGAGTCATGTTAGTATCTAAGGAATATTCTAATATTTCATGCTACTAGATCATTCTTTTGACTCAATAATAATCTTCTTAGTATCTTTTGATATCAATCAATCTAATTGATTTAATTTTTCATGCATGCAATATGATGTAAGAAATTTGTAAATTAGATAGTTCTAGCAGTTCTTTTTTTAGCAACAATAAATTTGTCAAAAATAAATCAAAACTATCCTCTTTATAATTGTAATTTCAAATTTTAGTAATATATGTCTAGAGGATTGAAATGTGAGACAAGGGTCTCTAGAATTTCAAATTTTGGGCTATTTTTTATCTACTATTTTTGACAGTCTATTGTTCATGATAGAAAACTAGAAAAGAGATGTTTTAGTTTTTCCCAATTTATTTATTTATTTATTTAGTTGATGTTCTAAGTGAGCATGAAAAAATAAAACTAAAATACAAACACATGTTCTTTATCATCCTACAGCATGAATTAATAATTAATACTTCACCCCCCAACTTAAAATGGCATTGTCCTCAATGACACAGAAAAATTGAAACAAAATTTCTAGAAAATATAATTTTCAAGTGAAGCATGCATAAATGCAAAGTTAAATATTAAAAATGTTGTCATAAATGATAAAGCTCAAAAAGACATCACCTCAACCTTGTTTTTAATTTTCCACTTCATCTTACACTCCTCCTCTTGCACTTTTTCAAAAAAAAAATAAATACAAAAAGAAGTACTGCAAAATTCTAAGAAAAACAAAGCTTAAAAAAATAAAAAAATAAAAAAAATAAAACCATGGGTTTCCTCTCATGTAGTTCTGAATTTAATCTCTTTAGCTGGACAACTCTCAGATCATATAAGATAATCTATGGCCATCAAAATATATTTGTATCCCAAGGTAAGTTTCATGATATTCTTTTTCAAATTTAGCATAAATTCATATACTTCATATATATACCTTGACATATTTTCAGTCAAAACAAAATAGAAATTAACAAAATTTTCCTAAAACTAATATTTCCATTTTGAAAAGAATCTTTCTTTGTTTATATCTTATTTTGTAAGGCTCTCATTCATTAATAAATACTTTCTATTAATAGTCCATAAAATGTGATCAAGCCATATAATTTTTAAATTAGCTCTTATCTAATCTTGAATTTTTTCATCTAAATTGATATTTCTAATTCTTCCATTCATCTATTTCTTAATGTCTTGTATAATATTCCCCTACTCCATTTTATCTACCATACATGTTTGTTCAATTTGTAAGGAGTGAAATATTTCAAGCTTAGAAATAATTCTAATGGGTTGTGAGTTTTAAAAGATGGAAGGATTGTCTTCTTTAATCTCAGATCTAATGAATTCAGTAAAATTTAAATTCTCTTCCAAAATTATCTCTATATTCATATCCACTATTTTTTGTTTCTCCCCATTAGTCGAATCAACTCTTTTTCTAGCTTTTCATTTCTCAACTCATCAAATTCTTTATCTTTCCAAGAGTTATCTTTTAATTTCGATATATGATATACATCATCATCCTCATTATCAACATTCATGGTTGCAAAATTATGATGAAATTTATTAATTTCGTCTTCTACATCTCCTAAATCAATTGATTTTTCCTCACCTCAAATATATTTTTCTTCATTTTTGTCCTTACTCCCTTTTACTAAAATTTAGATGATTTTTCTATGATCAACTATTATTTTTTCATTTAAGGGCTCTTTCTTCTTATCATCCTTACTATATTCATTTATCAAATGTGAGCAATAAATGATTTTATTTAAATTTTTTGCTACTATATTTTTAGTATTAATATTCTTAGTTACTTCTAATGGCTCATCAATATCTTCTAATAATTAGAAATAAGGACCAAGTAAAATATTCTCACTCAACGTATTCACTGTCCTAATATTTTCATTTCGTAGGTTTTTTTCTAGATTTATCCAACTAGATTCTCCTTATTGAAATCCTATTATTGGACAATTTCCTGAATTTTTTATGAGCTGATTGGGTGGCTGTCCCTCTTTTCTCCTATTCTCAAAAGCCTCTATAATTTATTTTTGGTGCAACATTATTTGATTCATAGTTTGTTGCATCATTTGACTCATTTACTACATCATTTCCATAGCATCAGGTTGTGTTTCAGAGGACTGATTTTTCAGAAATCTGTTTTTGTTTTGGACAAAATTTCAAATTTGAATTGAATCTAAGTGCTTCTCAATTTTCAATATTATTTGAGTTTCTCTACGAAAAATTATTTCTCTAATTAGGATTATAAAAATTTAAAAAATATTTTCTATTTTTACTAAAATTGTGGGGTACCTACACTTGTTCTTGCCTAGCATGATATTGAAATTCGAAATTATCATTTTCACCATACATAGGACATATACTATTTGAATAAAATTGAGGGTTAAGAGGCTTTCTAATATTGTCAATAAGTAAATCAAGTTTTTCTAATCTTTAATTAATCTAATTAACCTCATTTATAAATTTAGAATCATTATCATTATGCAATTCATAAATTTCTCTCTTCTTATCCCTATCATATAATTCAAAAGAGGCTTGATCTCTAGAATTTTCACTTAAATTCTCATAAAGACTATAAATTTCATTAGAGGTTTTCTCCACAAAAGCTCCTTCACATATAGAATCAACCATATTTTTATGTTGTTCTAATAATCTATCATAAAAAATTCTATTGAGCTGTCACTTGGGTATAGCATCATGAGGACACATTCTAAGTAAATCTTTAAACTTTTTCCATGTCTCATGTAAAGTTTCTCCTAATCTTTGAGAAAAACTCCATATATGTTTTCTCATATTTTGAGTTTTTCCTAAAGGATAAAATTTTCAAAGAAAGGTCTGTTCGATGTCTTTCTAGCTAGTTAATTCTCTATCTAATGTGGATAGCCAATGACTAGCTTTATCCTTACGTGTATGAGGAAATAATTTCATCTTAATAATTTTCAATGTAACTTGAGGGAGATTAACTAAATCACAAATCATATGAAAAAATTTTAAGTGCTGATGAGGTTCCTCTAAAGGCAATCCATGAAAATTAGGGAGCATTTGAAAAATTCTTAGATTTATTTCGAATTTAAGAGTGGGTGCTAATGGGACTCTAATATTAGAAGCTTTTTGAAATGAATCAGGGATATAATAATTTTTCATGGCCATAGGGTTGTTCTCAGTTCGACCTGTACTTCCTTCAAGATCCATCAAAATTAATTTTTCTTTAAACTTTTTAGTTTTGAATGAAATAATAAAAAGATTTTCTAGCCTTAGATGCAATGATCTTTAACCATGCATAAAAAATCAATAAATTCGAGAGAAAAGTTTAGTAGTTGTTACCCTCTTTCAGTATGCTCCAGTCCTTGCCTTGCTTCGTTTCATTTTCTTTTTCTAAAAAATTTCCGCGAGAAGAAAATAAAATAAGTGTTAAATTTTTTTCTGTGTATTCTAAGAGAAAAATAGAAAAATACTAAATATTATGCAATACATACTCGACAATGGCACCAAAATTTAATGTGACTTAGTCATTGTATAATAAATCATGCAAATTTAAAATTTAGAAAATTAGAAAATATAATTTTTTTGATATTTAAAAGTATTTCTGAAAACATATATCAATTATAATTCAATTAAACTTCAAAAAATAGTGATAATTTTCCAAGTCTATCATAGGGATGTAATATAATATTGGGTAGTTATTCAAAAAATTTCAAGAATACTATTTTTTAAAAATTTTATACTAGGAAATGAAAAAGAAATATATTTAAAATAAGGGTGCATACACCAAGATGATGTCAGCACCCGGTGAACGCAAATCGAGTAGAAATAGAGTTTCGTCTGATGATTCTTACGTAAATAATTACAAACAATTTAATTTATCAAATTAAGATCTATAAAAGCTAGAAGAATCATATTAAAATGAAGTATATCTTGGTAAATTTAAAATAAATAAATTATTACTAAATGAAATGAAAATTAAGTTGAAAGTAAGAAAAAAGAGTTCTGGCATCACAACGATGATGCGTGAGTGATGCACCAGAATCCTGAGCTTCGAGAGGATTATCATGTAGTATCTATGGCCTCGAAGGCTCTCCTTGGACAAGGATGACGTGGGCAATCTCTAGATCTCTTTGCGAAGTCTAGAGATCAATGAAATGGGTTGTCGAATCGTCTCTGATGGCTGTCATCCAATGGAGTGAAAAAATAGTAACTTTGTGGCTTTCCGACGATTGTCACCCAATAGAGAAGAGCTGGATGGAGGTGGGACGCATGTTAGGGAGCTTCATCCTCAAGTCCACGTAGCAAGAGGAGGCTCTTCATCACATCTGGTACATTCTCAAGAGGTGACGACTTGTCTCCCGATAGATCGTCCTCTTCCCAATGATGGCTTATTCGTCGACCAATCAGAAATACTTTACTTGATGGATTCACGATCCTTTTATCGTGAATCATTCAATAGTTTTAGTAACAATGCTTCGTGAATCACATTGACGAGATTTCATTGATGATCCAACTATTATAGTTGCTTAATCCTTCATTGGCGATCTGCAAGAAAGTCACAATAATCAGATAAAAAATATGAATTTTGGCTCTAGGAGGATTCAAACTCACACCGGCTGCCATGCCCTTTCTGGGGAGGGTGTGACACACATTTAGTGGCACATCAATTGTGTGCCAAAATTTCTGGTGAATATATAGTAATTTACATTTCTGATTAAGTCCCTTTCTCGCGCGTGTATGACCACTCTTTGCCCCACAGCTCAGTGTCCATTGATGAAGTGGAAGGGGGGTGGCACACACACCTATCGATCTAAGCCGCTCGAGCTGCTACTTGCAGCTACTCCTCGACTGCACTTTTGACCCCCTTGTGGGCTCGGCTAGCCAATAGGTCCCCCCCATTTTGTCCTATTTTTATTTTAATTTCTTTTTCTTCATTTATCTCAAAAGTAAGACTATAAAAATCATATAAATTTATATCAAATCACATAACTACCCAAAAATTCATGTTAATCAATTAAAAACCACTTTTCACACTTTAACACAAATATAAGTCTATTTATCATGAGTTAAGGCTAAAATTATATTATTTACTAATTATTAACTCATGATAATGAAGCCTTATCAAGGTCAAACCTAAAGAGGAAGAAGAATAGATGGGCATACTAGTGGTGACCCAAAAGGCTGCCGAGAAGATTGAGCTAAGATGAGACATGCGATCCCTAGAGAGAACAGTCTCTTAGATCTAGAATGTGATGGACGGATGAAATCCATTAAGATAAATCCCAACATAAAACTCTTGATGATAGTGTTGGAGTGTTAGAAGGTTGATAGTAGGGGGCTGATAGATATAAACCTCCTAGATGAGGGCTTGGAGGCGATTGTAGTGCACCAAAAGAGAGAGATCACCTTGTTTGTACGAGAGAAGAGACTCGAAGATCTCTACAACTCAATCAATGTTCATCCGATTGACATACATAATCTCCATAGTGAGATATAGGAGATGGGCTGAGGTGATCTGCACCAGTGGCTCGGCAATACTAGGCTCGATACTTTGAAGCAATCATGTGATGACGGCTGAGTCAAGCTGCAACCATGTCACATACGAGGAGTCTTGAAGGTTGGGTGGGTCCTTTGAGAGGTGATCAAGGAGACTATGAGATCTAATGAAGAGCTCGAAGCCAGATGCCCATGACGCATAATTGTGGCCATTGAAGATATATGTTAGTCAAGTAAGTTGTGCCGTGATAGAGTGACAAACCAAAGGAGCCATTGGAGAAAAGAGAAGAGAACACTAGTTAGAAGAAGCTCAAAGAGCTTGGAGGTAGTCAACAAAAGGGAATGAGACGACACCATGAGGCTAGTGGGTTGGGACTAGAGGGCTAGGTGGTGGGGTGAGCAAGTCGGGGCCGAATGGGCTGGTCTAGAGGGTTAGGTAGAGCCAGTGGGCTGACTAAGCTGCACTGGGCTTGTGGATCCATACGGGTCCAATGGGTCTATTTAGGCCGGTCCCGAGTGGGCCAATCCAAAAGAAAACTATCGGCTAGCTCATAGGGAGACAAGCAAAACCCTATCTACCGCGGTTGGATGATGACGGCAAGGGCTGGGGCGCGACAGCAAGGGAGTGACGGCAAGGGCACAATGGCAAGTGCACGACAGCGAGGGTGCAACAGCAAGGGCATGACAACAAGGGCGCGATAGTGAGGAGGGACCTTGATGGTAGTGGCGATGCCCTCGGCACTTCAAAATGATGGGGCCTGTAATGGTGCAATAGTGAGGGTGCGATGGTGAGGAGGGGCCTCAATGGTGACACAATGTTGGAGACATTAGAGAAGGGGAGGAGATAAATAGCACTAACAAGGAATGATGGTGGCAAGGAAGGCGGCACCAAAATGAGAAGGAGAGCGATAGTAGAGACGATGATGATGCTAGAAGAGGGAAGATTAGCAACACTAAAGAACTGCTCAAGGAGATCTTTAGCATATCAATAGGACATACCTTGATAACATCACTTTATAAAGGTATTCACATAATTATTTTAATTTCTCTTATATAGGTGAGCAACTATCTAGGGTTTGAATCCTACTAGAGCTAAAATATTGATTGAAAAGTAAGCCATTGTGAGGAAAAAGACAATCTACTAAGAGATGAGTTGCCACCTCCTAAGAGTGTTCTAGATGTAATGAAAAGCCTCATCTTACTACATGGACCTGAAGATGAAGCTTCTTAGGATGTGCCTTACCTCCATCTAGCTCATCTCTACTAGGTGATAGTTGTTAGAGTGCTGCAAAGTTGTTGTTTTCCTATTTTGTCAGGTGACAACCATAAAAAATGATTTGAGAGCTCATTTCATTAATTTTTAGATTTTATAAGAAAATCTAGAGATTCTCCCCATCATTTCTGTCCAAAGAGAGCCTTTAAAGTTATAGACATCACATGATAATCCTCCCAAATATACAAAATTCTAATAATTATTGTTGCAAAGCTAAAACTCTGCCTTTTCTACTTTAAACTTAGTTTTTACTTAATTTAATAATACTTTGTGTGATTTCAAGTTTTGAAACTCTTCTTCTAGCTTTTATATAACTTAATTTAACCTATTAAGTTACAATTATCTTCATTTGTAATTACTTACGTAAGAACTACTAAATAAAACTTTATTTTTGCCTAACTTACATTCATTGGATACTAACATCATCTTGACGCCTGCACCCTTATTTCTCTTTTTCTTAAATTTTATTTAGTCTTAAAACTATAAAAAGTAAATTCTTTTAGAAAAATTCTAAAATATTATCAAATATTATCTTACATCCTTATGATTGACTTAAAAAATTTTCATTATTTTTAGAACATTTTATCAAATTATAATTAATTTATTTTTTTCTAAAATATTTCTAAAAATCTAAAAATTAGTATTTTTTAGTGTTATACATTTTAAATTTCTGTGATTTATCAGAAAAAACAACTAGTCATGTCAAGATCCTTTTTTAATTAAAACTACTATGCATGTATAAACTTTCAAGATTCTATATTATTCTAAAGTACTAAAAGAGATAAAACTTTTCATTAGTTTTAGAACATGTTATAATCCTAGAGTTCTTATGATGCCATCAAACATTTGAATTTTCTGATTTTACTATCTATTACAACTTTTACAATTACATTATCTCCTAAAGTTATTATAAAAATACTAACTTATATCTTAGTACAAAACTACTCTCCTCTAGGGCACATGTGAAAGTACAACTATAATAAAGAATATTTTATCCTTAAAATAATAATGGAGACCTGCAAAACTCTTATCATTTGACTACTTGCTCTTAAACACTATTTAATGTATTTTTCTCTTAAAACATTTCCTTTCCCTTATTTAAAGTGGGAGATTTTTTCATCATGTGTCCTCTTTGATTGCATTCACAATACTACAACTAAAGAGAGATTTTGGTCTACACATCCTTTTTATCACTTTTTTTCTAGTTCTTATCCATTCTATAAGCTCATCTATACAACGAGTTTGTAATGGTGATTGTTTCAACTTAGAGTTTTAAGTCTTGAAATATTTCATAGAGATATCTTCTCTCATATACAAAATACATATATGAAAATGATGAAGATAATACAAATATAAGTTTTGATTCTTAGCTTTTCTTTTAACACGATAATTTTTAGAGATATAAAATGTTGATGCCCTTGGTTTTTGATGATTATAGATGATTTGTTTCAAAATTTATTACCTCATATTGATGTTTATTTGTATGTTTTACTTAATATAGTGAAAAAATTAATCATATTGTTTTTCTTTATTAAATGATTAAATCCAAGGTTTAAACCCTTGAGATTGAGTAATTTTTCTATCTATGGAATACTTGAGGATAAATAATTACTAAAATTAGAAAGATCTACAACCTAAAATCTATGTTTATATGGTATGAGTTGATATACATGTCAACACATTCACAATAGAGTCTAGTATCTGAATTTATACATATGATCATCTGACTTTAGTAGTTTAGTGCTTATCAATTATGTCATTTTCACAGAATATTAGATAGGTTTGACAAAGTATTACTTCTATTCAATAAGCAAGAAAATAAGAAATGAATTAAAGATTCAACTTTGGAAACAATAACTCAATGGTGACTTTAGTTTGAATTTTAAGTCAAATATTCAAAGATTAGAAGATTTAAAATGTTTTTACTATATAAGATAGAACATGAAAAAAATTAAATAAGTGTTTCGAATGTTGGAAATCTGGAAAAATAGGAAATCAAGTACGTGATGAGAACTGATATTTTGGAGGAGTGTTTTGAACTGAAATATGAATAAATACACAAACATCTAAGCCTTATCATCAAGCTCTTCACGTTGCATATGTCAATGAAGAATAAGAAGCTTCATACTCTTAATCGTATCAACCTAGTTAAACAAATAAATCATTTATTACAATTATTATTTTCCATCAGGCCCTAAGATAGCTAGATGAAGAGGGGAGAGTAGATTTGGCAAAGGCACAAGGTGCTTGTAGTTGTATTGGACCCAAGAGGGGGCTAGGTCTATAGAGATGAACTCACCAAACTTGGACCATTGATCTTATTGAAATCAGTATGTATTCTTGAGGAGAATAGTTAATACTTGAGGATCATTTCCTCTGAAACTGTAATTAGTTGAGTGAGGAGTGAACCAATAAACTTCATATAAAATTTTAATATTTTTGGTTTGAAAGTGTTGATAGGTCTTAATATTGTAGATAACTTTTATGCATGTGTCAGCACATTCACCTCTTTAGGCCAACACAGACTACCTTTAGAAAGAATCTATTTTAGAACCAAAAAACCATCAAAACATTTAGAAACCCTCTTGGTGTCCTGATTAGTCTTATCATTCCAACAATCATGGAAAATCAAGTCAAAAACAATAAACATATCATCTTTCATTGAAATAGTATGAAACCATTGCTTTAAATATGAATAGTTTGTGAGATACTTGAACATAAATATAGAATTTCGTTAGCAACATCTCACCTTACAATATACATCAAATTTAAATCGTAAGAACTCACTCTATGTACTCTTGTTTCTCTTCATGTTTTCCACTCAGTTGATAAAGGAATTTTGTCTTTGGTTGCCTTGCTCAACCCTTATTAGACAAATATTATCTAAATCTTTTATCTTTCCATCAGCATGATACGTGGTGGCATCATTCCCCATCCTGCCAGTAAGGTGGTGATATCCCTCCTCAACCAACATGACAAACAGCGGCAGCAGCAACTCCCTTCATCTGCCAATGGGGTAAGTGGTGGGAGCTCTCTTCATCTGCCAAGAGGGAAGGCCGCAGCGGCTGCGGCTCTCTCTCACCCTTTGGGTTTTTCACGGGGCACAGACTTCCCTTTTTTATATAGAATAACTGGGTCACCTTTATATGGCCCTCATGGAGTCCACGGCCAATAATGGTGGAAGGCCCATTTCCATGAGAACGGTCTGCGGAAATGAGCTACTTCCAACGTCCGCCCATGACAGATGAGGCACAACCCACGGAGGTCGTGAGATCTTATTCTAAACTTCATCACATCTAGTAAAACCCATCGTTGTCATTGGTCGTGTAGGAGTAACCTGGGAACCATATAAATTATCGCGCCCTTGCCATGGTGTGGGCTGATCCTATTCCCTTCCCTTATTTCCGGTCGTATAAATCAAGTGGTCATCACTCCCCGGTGATAGATAGTCCAAACAGGTTCAGTGGATGAAAGTTCTAAGCTTTTTCACCGGTTGATCTCATGCAGGACTTAATGTGAATGAGACTCTGGAATTCCTGTGCTAACAGAAAAATATTTAGAAAGGGCTAATATCCACGTACGAGCCTAAAGCCCTTCTCTCCCGAGGAGGGTTGCCGCCACCCGTTGCATTGCATGGGAAGGTTTCACAGCTGGGGTGAGCCAGGTACAGTGAACCTAGACGCTGTGTGAACTCCGCCGCGGCGGCGACGCCTCAGGGCCCGCCGCCACCTCCTCCAGGGCCTGTAGGGTCGAAGATTCTACGCGGCGCCGGCGAGACGTGAGGTGGTCACGAGAAAGGGACGAGCTGGGAAGGTAACAAGAACTCCGCAACCGCCTTCTCGACCCTATAAATACCGGGGCCTCTCCTTCCTCATCCCAAACCGAGCTGCATTCGCTTCTCAGACCGCTTGGTGGCCATGGCGACTAGAAGTGGGTTGTCCCTGCTCTCCTCCGCCGTCTGCGTGCTCCTCCTCTCCCAGGGTTGTCTCGGCCAGCTGCCCTTCGGAGAGGGGAGGCAGCCCCGCCGGCAGACGGAGAGGAGGGAATGGCGGCTCGAGAGGCTAGAGGCAGTGGAGCCGTCAAGGAGGATCCAGGCCGAAGCGGGGGTGATCGAGTACTGGGACCAGAACCAGGAGCAGTTCCAGCTCGCTGGCGTCGCTGCCTACCGCACGACCATCGAGCCCAAAGGGCTTCTTCTGCCCTACTACTCCAACGCCCCTCGCCTCGTCTACATCATCCAAGGTCAGTGCCGTGAGACAGACCGGGATATCTCGCAGATTAACGCCACAGTTCTCTAAGAGGCCGCTTGCTCTCTATCTCTCCTTGTTCTCATAGGGAACGGTGTTACTAGCTCCGTGTTCCCGGGATGCCCGGAGACGTTCCAGTCCTTCCAACAGTCGGAGCCACGGGAGGAGGAACGACGGGGAGAGAGCCTTCGTGATCAGCACCAAAAGATTCACCGGTTCCGGGAGGGAGACGTCATCGCTCTGCCGGCCGGCGTGGCCACCTGGTTCTACAACGACGGTGAGACGCCCGTCGTCGCCGTCACCGTCGCCGACTCAGGCAACAACGCCAACCAGCTCGATCAGACACTGCGAGTAAGCTATTCACCCGTTCGGATCCTCGTCTACTCCAGTTGGAGAACTTGTGCTTACCAGAGTATCCTCTGATGTTTCGTTTTCTCCGGGATCGTTCTGCAGAGGTTTGAGCTGGCCGGCAGCCCGGAACGCCGAGAATCGAGCGAGGGAGAGGAGGCCTTCTCCGGCAACGTCTTCCGTGGACTCAACGTTGACGTACTTGCCGAGGCATTCGGCGTCAGCCGGGAGACCATAAGGAAGTTACAAGGACACGACGACCGGAGGGGCAATATAGTCCGGGTCGAGAGGGGACTCCAGTTCGTGAGGCCGGAGAGACGCCAAGAACGGCAGGAAGAGGAAGAGGAAGAAGAAGAGAGGCGGCGGAGGAGGACGAGGGGGACAAACGGTCTAGAGGAGATCCTCTGCAACCTCAGGAACAGAGAGAACATCCGCAACCCGGATCGTGCCGATGTGTACAGTCGGGAGGCCGGAAGCGTCACCAGCCTCAACAGCCAGAAGCTCCCAATCCTCCGGTTCCTTCGGCTGAGCGTGGAGGGGGGATTCCTCAGGCAGAACGCCCACTACGCGCCCCACTGGAACATCAACGCCCACAGCATCCTCTACGTCACCAGGGGCCGCGCCCGCCTCCAGATCTCCGGCAACCAAGGCCGGGGGGCCAGCTTCGACCGCGAGGTGCGGCGGGGCCAGATCGTCGTCATCCCGCAGAACTTCGTGGTGGCGGCGCAGGCCGGGAGCGAGGGGTTCGAGTGGGTCTCTTTCAAGACCGAGGACTTCCCTCTGGTCAGCCCGCTGGCGGGGAAGGCGTCTGTCTTCCGCGGCCTGCCGGAGGGCGTCATCGCCAACTCCTACCGGCTGTCGGACGAGGAGGCGAGGAGGGTGAAGCACGGGAGGGGCGAGGAGTTCCTCGTCTTCCGTCCCCGGGCGCAAGGTGGTCGAGTCGCCGCTGCTTGAAAGGGCCGCAGAAGACTTGGCTGTGCTAATAAGAGCGGAGTCGGCTCCCTTCGTCGTCGTCTTTCTTGTTCGGAATAAAAACTCAATAACGGGCGATGCTTTACTTGTCCTAAATCTTTGCCTTCCATTTCCCCTCGTGATGATCGGAGAACGGCTCAATCTTTAACAGCGGGGCAGTCACTGGGTCAGGTACACTGCTTAAACATGAAAGGGCTCGAGTTGACATTACTAAAATGTCAAACTCATTCAACAAGGCGTGAAGGGATGCAGACTCATTTGGAGGATGCTGTAATAAGGCCGGCCTGAGCCCACGGCCCGCTCTCATTTTGATTTTCGACGGCACAGTGTCAACAGAAGCGAGAACCATGGTCGAAAGGTTGCCTTTTTATGGACTATAATGATATACCTCGTCCAGAGAGCATCCAGTCGGTGAATTAGGCGGGGTACTAAAAGGTGACATGCATGTTTAAAAATACATGATAGTGGCATAGGAAGGTCAAGATGTCTTATGGCTAACATGTTTGGTTGTCGATCTAAGTTAGGCTAAATACTTCAATATATTATGACAGCTAGAGTAGCATACATCTAACGGAAAATTTAATATACCATGACATGATCAAACAAATCGATGTTGTGTTACTTCGTTCATGATGTCATTATGTAGGGTACACTTGTTGTATAAAAGAATCAATATGCTAATGAGGTATATTCCTTCAAAGATTTTAGGCATTGCTTAGACTTGATTGACTTGTAGAACATGAGGATTGCCTTGTCAAAGGTGTTGGTAATTTTGATGATCATGTGATGCTTGGTGTTGGATGTGACTTGTGAAGATGTACGGATAATAGAATTTGTGAGTTGTGGCTCTTCTGTCAGGTGTACGTGTGAGAAGTAGCTGATTTATGTGGATTTTTCTTGTATAAATGGACCATATGCCCTTAATGGGTATGTGCCTTGTGAGGGCCAACTAAGTATTTTTTATATGAAAACCCGTCAGGTGAAGACGAATGTAAAAGAGAAGAGGAACGCAAGAGAACATAGTTTAGTTCAAAGCACAACAATGTCGTCAATCTCAGAGGAAGAGAGTGGCCAATCTCGAAGGCAGCATAAAGCTGTTCATGCATGCATGTAGATACGCATCTTGAGCGCCTTTAATATGGCACGGAATTCACTGTACATTGTATGTAGATATTTACAAGATTTTTCAGGTAGCTGCTAACCACAACAATAACATTATAAATATTCGGTCAAGTGCATAACACAAGTTCCGAGGTGGGCCCTACTAGTGAGGCTCATGAGCCTATCACATTAACCTCACTCTGCCATCATGAAGCGATGCACAATCACACAACGCAATGATACGCACGCACTGTGTGACATGTTGTGCGCCCATCTTGGTGCAGTGTTCGATCATCATGTACTTCCTCACATGATGCCCAATGAATTTATGCTCACCGTGCCTTTGTCATACCATGCCATACCATGTCATACCATGCTAACAGCTTGGTATTTTGCAACTCCATGTGCCAACAATTTTTGAAGTTCTTGGAACCTTTTGCATATTCTTGCCACAGTTGTCCATCCAGTCCATGTCGTGCATACATTCGAGCTTCTTGCATTTCTGCAAGCAACATTGTGTCAATATACTTTTTGTGTGCATATATGCCTATAGGGTTTATGTGGTTCTCGCTTCTGTTGACACTGTGCCGTCGAAAATCAAAATGAGAGCGGGCTGTGGGCTCAGGCCGGCCTTATTACAGCATCCTCCAAATGAGTCTGCATCCCTTCACGCCTTGTTGAATGAGTTTGACATTTTAGTAATGTCAACTCGAGCCCTTTCATGTTTAAGCAGTGTACCTGACCCAGTGACTGCCCCGCTGTTAAAGATTGAGCCGTTCTCCGATCATCACGAGGGGAAATGGAAGGCAAAGATTTAGGACAAGTAAAGCATCGCCCGTTATTGAGTTTTTATTCCGAACAAGAAAGACGACGACGAAGGGAGCCGACTCCGCTCTTATTAGCACAGCCAAGTCTTCTGCGGCCCTTTCAAGCAGCGGCGACTCGACCACCTTGCGCCCGGGGACGGAAGACGAGGAACTCCTCGCCCCTCCCGTGCTTCACCCTCCTCGCCTCCTCGTCCGACAGCCGGTAGGAGTTGGCGATGACGCCCTCCGGCAGGCCGCGGAAGACAGACGCCTTCCCCGCCAGCGGGCTGACCAGAGGGAAGTCCTCGGTCTTGAAAGAGACCCACTCGAACCCCTCGCTCCCGGCCTGCGCCGCCACCACGAAGTTCTGCGGGATGACGACGATCTGGCCCCGCCGCACCTCGCGGTCGAAGCTGGCCCCCCGGCCTTGGTTGCCGGAGATCTGGAGGCGGGCGCGGCCCCTGGTGACGTAGAGGATGCTGTGGGCGTTGATGTTCCAGTGGGGCGCGTAGTGGGCGTTCTGCCTGAGGAATCCCCCCTCCACGCTCAGCCGAAGGAACCGGAGGATTGGGAGCTTCTGGCTGTTGAGGCTGGTGACGCTTCCGGCCTCCCGACTGTACACATCGGCACGATCCGGGTTGCGGATGTTCTCTCTGTTCCTGAGGTTGCAGAGGATCTCCTCTAGACCGTTTGTCCCCCTCGTCCTCCTCCGCCGCCTCTCTTCTTCTTCCTCTTCCTCTTCCTGCCGTTCTTGGCGTCTCTCCGGCCTCACGAACTGGAGTCCCCTCTCGACCCGGACTATATTGCCCCTCCGGTCGTCGTGTCCTTGTAACTTCCTTATGGTCTCCCGGCTGACGCCGAATGCCTCGGCAAGTACGTCAACGTTGAGTCCACGGAAGACGTTGCCGGAGAAGGCCTCCTCTCCCTCGCTCGATTCTCGGCGTTCCGGGCTGCCGGCCAGCTCAAACCTCTGCAGAACGATCCAGGAGAAAACGAAACATCAGAGGATACTCTGGTAAGCATAAGTTCTCCAACTGGAGTAGACGAGGATCCGAACGGGTGAATAGCTTACTCGCAGTGTCTGATCGAGCTGGTTGGCGTTGTTGCCTGAGTCGGCGACGGTGACGGCGACGACGGGCGTCTCACCGTCGTTGTAGAACCAGGTGGTCACGCCGGCCGGCAGAGCGATGACGTCTCCCTCCCGGAACCGGTGAATCTTTTGGTGCTGATCACGAAGGCTCTCTCCCCGTCGTTCCTCCTCCCGTGGCTCCGACTGTTGGAAGGACTGGAACGTCTCCGGGCATCCCGGGAACACGGAGCTAGTAACACCGTTCCCTATGAGAACAAGGAGAGATAGAGAGCAAGCGGCCTCTTAGAGAACTGTGGCGTTAATCTGCGAGATATCCCGGTCTGTCTCACGGCACTGACCTTGGATGATGTAGACGAGGCGAGGGGCGTTGGAGTAGTAGGGCAGAAGAAGCCCTTTGGGCTCGATGGTCGTGCGGTAGGCAGCGACGCCAGCGAGCTGGAACTGCTCCTGGTTCTGGTCCCAGTACTCGATCACCCCCGCTTCGGCCTGGATCCTCCTTGACGGCTCCACTGCCTCTAGCCTCTCGAGCCGCCATTCCCTCCTCTCCGTCTGCCGGCGGGGCTGCCTCCCCTCTCCGAAGGGCAGCTGGCCGAGACAACCCTGGGAGAGGAGGAGCACGCAGACGGCGGAGGAGAGCAGGGACAACCCACTTCTAGTCGCCATGGCCACCAAGCGGTCTGAGAAGCGAATGCAGCTCGGTTTGGGATGAGGAAGGAGAGGCCCCGGTATTTATAGGGTCGGAGAAGGCGGTTGCGGAGTTCTTGTTACCTTCCCAGCTCGTCCCTTTCTCGTGACCACCTCACGTCTCGCCGGCGCCGCTTAGAATGTTCGACCTTACAAGCCCTGGAGGAGGTGGCGGCGGATCGTGACGCGTCGCCGCAGTGGCGGAGGTCACACAGCGTCTAGGTTCACTGTACCTGGCTCACCCCAGCTGTGAAACCTTCCAATGCAATACAACGGGTGGCGGCAACCCTCCTCGGGGGAGAAGGCTTTAGCATCGTACGTGGATATGATCCATTTCTTTCTCTTTTTTTTTCTTTTTATGGTCTCAACTGCAGTGCCTCATCCATCATGTTGTGCATGAGATGAGATCAGCCGGATTGATTCATATGACATACGACAGTAGTGAATAAGCTTGGGACTTTCCTCTAAAATGGGCATGCCCATCAAGGGTTGTGCCGAACTTACGGGTTCTGCCAGGGAACTAGTTTTGACTATTTCTCTGTTGGATCGCAGTTTTTAACCTTCTATAACAAAGACATAACCGAACTTTGAGCGCTCCCTCAACAGTCGTATATGATGCTGCCCAGAATACAGAAGATTAAGAGAAGCCTGTAATTGAAGGCTCAATCACATTACTATTGTGTTCTAAAAAGAATAATGTTAAAAGATGATTCAATTTTTTATTTTGTCTGACTAAATTGCAAGAACACTAATTCAACTCAAGTTGGTCGACAAGAATTTATTTTTTAATTTTTGTTTCTATTTTCCTGTAAGAAGTTTTAATTCTTCCTTAGGGTCTGCTTGCCTTTAGTGATTTATCACCTCCTTTTTAACCTAAATAAACGTCCTCATTTCAATCCCACAAGAGCTATTGAAGTATTATAAGCTTTTCTCTCCTTTTAGAGCTATCCTCGTCTACTTGTAAATTAAATTACCCCCTTGTGGATTCAAGAGTTACTTTTGATCTTTTAGGTTTATGATCAACATATTGATTCAAGTACTGAATTTTTAATTATGTTGTTTTAGGACTTCGTTTCTTTATCCAGGTTTATGCTTTGTGGATTCAAGATTAGATATTACTATTATTCATATGAATGTTTTTCAAGTGGTATCATAGCAAGAAAATAATGTAAATCAATGAGGATGATGCTCCAAAGGTACATCCATTATCACAAATAAATTTTATTATTTTTCAAAAATACTTTAATAAATGATTCAAAGATGTAACTCATTTATTGAAATAACTATTTTCATGCACGAAAACATTAGAAACTTATTATCATACTCAAAAGGAAGATTATTTAAGGCATAGTCAAAATGATAAATCCAATCAAATGTCCACTGATCATCATTTAAGATTAATTTTTTGGAAGTTCTAAAAGTAGAGTGAATGATGATGACTCTAGATATTCCATAACAAAATAATTATCATGTTTAAATAGTCACTTATGAATCGAAGAGTTTCTTAATTGATTAGTAAAAGTAGGTGGCTTATAAATTAAAGGATAGTGCTCTATAGGTAGGAACAGTTTTATTCTAGTCATGTCAAATCAAGACTAGGAAGAAATGAAGAAACTTTATTCACCCTAATTATGAGAAAATCTTGTATGAGAAATAACATAACAAACAAAGTAGCTATTTGTCACATGAAGAATTTTATAAATTATCAATATGAACTGATTTGATAGAATCTAAATATTCTATGCTTATGAAATTTGATAGTTTGAGATGAAATATAGAAGAAAAAGTTAGAATGTAGTCATTTTACAAATTGAATGATATTTTTATGAGTTCAAAATGATCGAAGATTGTTAGAAAATAAATAAACTAAATATTAAAACTTAAGTGCTAGATTTCCACATTTATCATAAGAGAGGTGATAAGTCTTCATTATCATGAGTTAATAATTAATTAATAATATTTTTTTAGTCTTAACTTATGATAAATATACTTATGTTTATAAAAAAAATTAAAAGTAGTTTTAGTTGATAATGGGAATTTTTGACTATTTATGTGATTTTATGTGAATTTATAATTTTTATAATTCTATTTTTGAGATAAATGAAAAGAAATAAAATAAAATAAAAAATTAGAAAAGGGGAGAACCTACTAGCCAACCAAGTCTACAAGCAAGTCAAAAGCACAGTCGGGCAAAGCCATGAGTGATGGGCTCAAGCAACTAAAAATGGGACTAGTAAGGGATAAGTGTGCGTCACTCCCTTTTCACGTCATTGTTGACCAAGTGGACATGAGACATGGAGCATTATAAACATTAGAGAGAGAGGTTATTGATCATAAAATCTTCTATTATTGTATATATGTCTCAAAACTCGTAAAATAACTAATATGGGACTAAACTGGCTTCTTGAAGGTTTTCAATAATTTTAATACCTAAAATACCCTTTATTTATAAGAGTGAGATACCTTGATGACATCACTATATAAGGGTGGTATTCAAGTATTTATTTCCCTCTCTATCATGTAGACAAGCGATTGCGAGGGTTTGAATCATATCAAAGCTAAAACTCATATTTTTGTCTAATTAAATCATAATTTTCTTGTAGATTGCTGGTAATGATTAAGCCATCGAAATTGTTCAACCATCAACGAAAATCTTGTCAATGAGATTTACAAAGCATTGCTACTAAAATTATTAAATAATTATAAATAAAAGAATCATAGATCCATCAAGTAAATCATCTTTGATTACTGACAAATAAGCCATCCTTAAAAAAATGATGATCCACTGAAAGAAAAATTGTTACATAGACTTGAGGATGAAGCTTCTTAAGATACATCCCGCCTCTACTCAGCTTATCTTTATAAGATGATAGTCATCAGAAAGTCAAAAAGTCATCATTTTTCTATTCCATCGAGTGATAGTTATTAGAGATAATTCGATAACCCACTTCATTAATTTCTAAACTTTGTAAGAAAATCTAGAGATTTTCCATGTCGTCTATGTCCAAAGAGCACTTTCAAGGATGTGAACATTGTATAATAATTCTTTCGAACACAAAATTATAACGATCATTGTCATAAAGTCAGAAACTCTATATTTTCTACTTTAAACTTAATTTTTGTTTAAATCAATGATACTTTGTGAAATTTTAAGTTTCAAAACTCTTCTTCATTAAATTACAATTCTTCTAACTTTTACAAAACTTAATTTGATCCATTAAATCATTTGAGCGAAATTTAATTCTTCTAGCTTTTACAAAACATAATTTGAACTCTTAAATCATTCAAGCGAGATTTAATTCTTCTAGCTTTTACAATACTTAATTTGATCCATTAAATCATTCAAGTGAAATTTAATTCTTCTAGCTTTTATGAAACTTAATTTGACTCATTAATTCAAGTGAAATTCTATTTCTACTCAATTTACATTCATGGGGCATTAATGTCATCTTGACGTCTTCACCCTTTTTCTCTTTGTTGTGAATTTTTAAATACATTTTATATTTAACATTTAGTCTAAAACTCATAAAAAATTATATTTTTTTTGAAAAAATCTGAATTATTACCCAATATTATCTTATATTCCTATCATTGACCTGAAATTTTTGAAATGTTACAAGTGAATTAAATGACACCAATCAAATGTTTGCCCAAAATATGACTCTATAAACACTATTGAAGAAGATAATAAAGAGCAAGAAAATCAAGATTAGTTAGAGAAAACCTTTATCAAACTTGATACCAAGGACATGATATCATATTCACTCTTTATTAAAGGACTATGTATCAAAGGAGGAAGATATCAAGCAAATAATATTCTTAGAACATGAATCATAGTTAATAGTTACATATATAATATCATCATCAATAGCGATTGTAGAAAAATATTGTTTAATCTAGTATGATTTATAAAATATAATTGAAAATAGAACCATAACCACACCCATATAGAATTAGTTGTATTAAAAAATTGTTGTAATTTTTTTTTAAAAACTTATCACATGAAGTTTTTTATTTAGAAAATATTATTTGAATGAGTTTGATGCAATGTAGTTAATATAAATGTTAGGTCCAATGTGGCTAAGTACTAAAAGTGGGGGGTTGAACTGGTTTCTTATAATTTTTCATTCCATTATTTTATTTTGTAATATATATATGTGTCAACACACATTCTAACATAGTCTTTGAGATCTATATACAGATTCATCTAAGTCACTTCTCTTTTCATCATGAGGTCACTTTGGTCTCTCTTTATCTCTCACTTGTAACTATGTGAAACACAAATTTTTATACTCATTCACCCTTCATTGAGCTATACCAGTTCCTAGAGGATCCCCTTGTCACATTTCACTATTTCCTTCTAGAAATATAGTTGATTACACTAGATCAATAACCAAACACCTATGTTCAATCACTACAAAGATCTCACCAATCACAAGAAAGTATTGACCATCAACACCACATGCCTAAGTCAATATATAGTTCTTCTCAGAGAATGACATCCTTTATGAATAGTTTTTGGCTCTCAACACTTCATATCTTAATCTAACTCTTTCTCTACTCACCACCTAGGTTACCTTAGGGTCTTATTAATTAGTTGACACATAGATCACAACAGATGAGTGAAGACGATGCTTTGATTCTCTATTTAAAACACGTGATTGATTTGTTGTGAAAGATCACATAGAATCTTCTTCTCGAGTTTGAATGAATGATGTTGATGAATGTATCTTCATTTAATGTTAACTTTGTTGTGTCTTCAACTGATCCTCTTTATACTCCAATATATCTATCATTTTAGTATCTAAAAATAGTCATATGAGTTTGAAAATCTTCTCACTACTTTGCCAACACACCAATGACCTTCAACTACTTTACGACACCAAATTTTTCACTCTTAAGTTTCATATTCATGATGTTTTATCTAGAGATTCTTAACGAATCAAAGAATATTTTCTCATTCAAAGTCTTAATTAGAGATAGTCATTTGGGTTGTTATTGGCCTATGTATTTTGCTAACAAGTTACTATCCAAAAACTATACTTTAACCTTCAGTCATACTTCAGCTTAAACTTTTTCACTCTCATGTAGGCTGTCTATTAAAAGTTTAAGCTTCCTTCTTAAATGTCTAATAAGCTAAGATTTATAGTGTCATTAGATCTATATCTTGCTCAATTAAAATTGATTTAGATTAAAATATGAAGTGCTGATTCAAATAAACTTAGTTGGTGTAAGTCAAGTCATCTCCTTAGGGATCATGAATTGAGATCTATTTATTGGTTGATTAAAGTTGATACAAGTTATGGATATATTGCGAAAGAGAAAAAATTAGACATAAGGAGATGAGAAAGATGATTTTAGATGTGAAATAAAATTGGGCAAAATGTGAATAAAGTCACATGATGAAAAGGATCGTGTGATGAATTTTAACATTAATCAAGATCTAATTCCTATTTAAAATCATCCAAATCACAGATTACCTCAAAACCAACCTGATCATCACGCATCTCCTTCCTTATTTCTGTTAGGAGGAGGCGATCACTACTAGTCATTAGAGGTAATATCTTTTAGGGCAAGGTAGCCAAAGATTCACAGATGAACAAACCTTTAATCACAAGATGTGGCACTTGGGACCCTTTGAACCCTTCTAGGACAGCAACTACTTGAAGTTCTACCAAGATAAGTTGTCTTCTAAATGTTTCATACATTGTATATATAGGGTGATGCCCCTCTTTCTCTCCCTCACTCTCATGAACAAGATTAGCCCTTAAATCAACATTTGTGCCTCTCCTATTCCTATGTGATTAACCTTTAGACCTTCTCATCATGGTATTGATTCTCACCCCTTTGATAGCAATGAAGTATTCACATAATCATCTCCTCTATTAGATGTTTCTTCAAGTCTTCTCATGTGCCTCTTGATAAGTAAGCATCTCAACTATTGGATTAATACCCCCTTGTATTGAGTGGATGGTGGATTTTCTCTCTATTATTTGGTTCACATCCTTTAGGTGATTATGGGCCTTTAGCTCATAACCTTTCACTTGAGCCCACTTCACCTTTAAGAACCTTAAGTGATATGAGCTTTGAGTCCATAACTCTCCACTTAAGGCCAAGTACAATCTTGGTTCCTTAAAAATTTGTGAACTAATGCTTAACATCTTAAGCTCACATGGTTAGAAGACTAAGAAATACATCACATTATCCCATGATGTACATCCAATATATGAAAATATATAATTCCATAAGAATCAAATGAAATACATAAAATATGTATGAATGCTGATGCATACCATAATCATGTGAATTCATTAATAAATTAATAAATTTGTGTCTTGAAGTAATAGAATTTGATACAATATATTTTATATATCATGCATTATTCATGCATTATCAATGTCGTTGAACTCAAGAATCTTTTCTATGAAAGAATATAATACTTTGGCTAAATACTAACCTTTTTTTCAATGATTCAAAGTAGGGAGTACATTTCAGCTCTTCTCCCTTGTTATAGGACAAAACTACTAAAAAGAAGTTTTCGCCCATGATTGACAAAAGACATGTATATATATAAGGAAGGGTTCCCCTACCTCGGATTGCCTATGGATGACCTAGATCACAAGATTTTGTCTTGGTGATCGTCAACTATCTAATCATCCATCAAAGAGCACTGGCCACGATTTCCAATTCCCATTTGACTGTTTTCCGATTTTCATGGCCAATAATGATCATTTGATGGTCACGTTATATTGTGACCATCAGAACCAACTATCACTCACTTAAGTTAGCAACGATTGAGACTCTTTAATAGCCATCTTTTCTAACACAATTAAGTCATGTTTGTCAAATTGCAATGTTGAGATCATCATTGTGCCCATCAATTATTGTCATCAGATCTTCCTTTGCCAATTCGTTAGCCATTGAATCTTCATATCTTGATACTCTTTGAAACATGTGGTGCTCATTAGAACCTTGATCAGATCATGTCATGCATTGGTTGTTCAATCACTATGATAAAGGTCCATCAGATCCACCTAGACCTCAACCATTCATTTCACCCACCAATTCTAGCAATTGAATCTTCCTAAAAGCATAAAATAATCCATAAAATAAAATAAAATAAAATAATAATCACCAAAGATATGTTTAACTTAATAAATTTAAGCATGCCATATTATTTGAAAATCTGTTAAATATATATATAAATAATATTATTGATAACATAAAATGGTATGTTATCAAAAATCAACTATTCCAACTCTTCAATAGAATTGCCTGTTCCTATACCAGAATCCGAATTGACTCACAATTTCCCTAAACATGTAGCACAGATTGACTATAAACCATGACCTTCCAAGGCTACTTGAAACTTGAACCTAAATTAGAACCCTTTCCCTCTGAACTTGAATCAGCCCATGATTCTCCTACACCAGATTTCTCACTTCTTAAACCTAAACCAAAAATTATCTTAGAAGAGAAATCCATATCATTTAAACTTGAACTCGAACCTTCTAAGCTAGAGCTTGATATTGTTGAACGAATCCCAACCATCTTTCGCCAAACCAAGGCCTACAAACCCTTTTGGCCCAAGAAAATCACCAAAGCTATTTACAAGAAAACCTAGCCTATTAAAGATTCATTGAAAACTCACAAAGTTAAGTACTAGCCTAGACGTCAAAAAACCGAGCAACCCTCTTCAAATCTTATTATTCTAAGTTATTTCTCACTACAATTTACAACTCTAAATTCTAGAGATTCTTTTAATATAGAAAAATCTTACCTTCATCTTTCATTATCCTACCATGTCATATATTTTCTTTTCATCTTTTTTGGCACAAAAGTGGTCATTTGATAGAATTTTAAAATATCATTCTATATTCTCTCGTAAATAGCATCTAATTTGATCTCATTTCACTTCTTCTAGATCAAATGAGGACAATCCTCAAATACAATCTCACTTTCCCACTTGGCCTCTTCATCACATATATCCTTGTCATTTTGATGTTGATGTCTTTTGAAGAGTCAATCAAATACTTATCCTTAAGATCTTATTGACAAGCCCACTCTTCATTAAATAAACTACCTTCAAGTCAATGGTTAATAGTTCAACCATCCCTCTTCTACTTTCACATCAACATCTTCTTATGCTCTCACCTTTCTTGACATCTTGCCCATCATTGAAAATTCAATTGAAGTATTGAACAAGTGGTGCAGTCATTGGAAGTAATAGAGGAACGATTTGCAAACTTGAGGATGTGATCTTTGAGTTCAAATCTGCAATTCTTTGACCATACAATTGACTATCAAAGTTTTCTAATGATTATTCTCCTGAAATATTATATGTTCTTTGTTTTACTTTTGATATTTACAAAAAAGAGTAGAAAAATAACATGTAAAGGGAGCATTAAACAGATGATTGACTTATGTTTACTATATGAACAACTTAAATATTAATATTCAATGACTTTCCTTTATTGAAATTACACTTAATTACATGTACATGATTCTTGATTATTGATGTGACTTAGTTGTCATATAATAAATCATGCAAATTTAAATATTTATAAAACTAAAAAATATTATTTTTAGATATTTAGATATATTTATGAAAGAATATAGCTATTATAATTCAATAAAAGTTCTAAAAAAAGTGGAGATTTTTCAAGTCGATCATAGATATTTATATAATATTGGATAATATTTTATAAGATTCTGTAAAAAATATTTTTTTTAATAATTTTTAAATTAAAAACATGAAAATAAAATATATTTAAAATTCATAAAAAAGAAAAATAAGAGAGCATATGTCATAATGATGCCAGCAACTTAACAAACGCAAATCAAATAGAAATAGAGTTTTGTCATCTGATTCTTACGTAAGTGATTACAAATGATTTAATTTATCAAATTAAGATCTATAAAAGTCAAAATAATCATATTTGGCTGAAGAAAATTTTTAAAACTTAAAATCACACAAGTTACCACTAGATTAAGTATAAATTAAGCTTAAAATAGGAAAAGTAAAGTTTCAATCTTGCGACAACAATCATCAAAATTCTATATATTCAAAAGAATTATCATACAATGTAGACAACTTCAAAGACTTTTTATGGACAAAAATGGTATGAATAATCTATAGATCTTTTTATGAAGTTTAAAAATCAATGAAGTGGATAATCAAATCATCTCTATTGCTTATCACCTAGTGGAATAATCTATAGATCTCTAATAGTTGTCACAAAATAGAGATAAGTTGGTTGAAGATGAAGCATGTCTTAAAGAGATTCATCCTCAAGTCTACATAGTAAAAAGGGAAACTCTTCATTGCATTTAGTACGCTCTCAAAAGGCAGTGACTTATCTCCTAGTAGATCATCCTCTTCTCAACAATGGCTTGCTTGTCAATTAATCCAAAATGATTTATTTGATAGATTCATGATCTTTTTATCCATAATCATTTGGTAATTTTAGTAATGATGTTCTACGAATTATGTTGATGAGATTTTTATCAATGATTGAATGATTTTAATAGCTTAATTGTTCACTAATAATTTGTAAGAAAATTATGATTTAATCAAATAAAAATATGAGTTTTGACTCTAACAAGATTTGAATCATCATTGATCACCCACCTATATAAGAGAGAGTGAAATAAATATGTAAATACCCTTATAACCTGACATCATAAGAGTATGTCATTTTCATAAACAAAGGATATTTAAAGTATTCAAATCATTGAAAACCTTCAAAAAGTTGTGACACCGATTTAGTCCTACATTAGTTATTTTCTGACTTTTGAGGCATATGTATTATAACACAAGAGTTTGTCACCAATAAGTCCCTCTCTTATGTGTGCACAACTACTTCTCGCCCTACGCCTAGTTGGCCATTAGTGACGTGGAAGGGGAGTAACGCACACATGTTTACTGGTCCCTTAGCTGCTCAAGCCCCCTACTCATGGCTCCTCTCGACTATGCTCTCAACCCTCTTGTGAGTTGATAGGTCCACCCCTATTTCTATATTTTTTTTATTTTATTTTTCTTCATTTATCTCAAAAACATGATTATAAATCATATAATTAGCCAAATATTAATATAAACTAACTAAAAATTACTTTTCATAATTTAACATATATATAAGTCTATTTATCAACTATATAATTAATTAATTATTAACTCATGATAATGAAGACTTATCAATTATATACATAGTGAATGTGTCAATACATGTGTTAGCATAATAATATTAATCTATGTGAATATGTACTATCTATTTTATCATAATAAATGTCACAAATTACATGTCTATATTTATGAATCATGTTCATTATGGATATGCAAATACAAATATATGTTTATTTATGAAAACATGAGTTCTATGTGATTAATATATATATTCTACATATTGTTTTTATTGAATGCACAAAATAAATTTTCTCTAAAGTGTTTTGTAAGTACCAAAAAGAGGAAGATTGTAGATGTCCTCAATGTTGACACACGTAGTAGATTTTGGCATGTATAGTAAAAAATTATTTCTGAATTATTTTTGAATAAGTTAAAGTATAATTCATCTTATATGCATCATGAATATTATCACCACAAGACAAGTGTTATTGATAAACATTCAAAATATATATATTTATAATGTTTTGTGTAATTCTATGGCTAACAACAAATCTAACGAGTCACACCCTTAAGATATCTTTTGTCTTGAAGTAAAGAAGTACAATATTGTCCAAATATAAGCACAACATAACATGTGTCAACACATGTGACAAAGTCTCACAAATATTTTAGAAAATCAAAGTCACCAATGAGATTCAAATGCAGTACCTGATTTTTTTTAAAAATTCTGATACTTTAAAAAAACTATTTTTATTCCTCTCATATATAGCATATATGTCGAAATTCTTTAGGTTCAAATCAATTTGAAAAGAACCCAATATCATGAACACAAAACTGATGTTATGTGTCTTGTTGAAGTAGACATTTAATAATCATAGCTAATTTGAATCACCGAACATAAAATGTGATTATGAAGTATACATATTTAAACACCATCTCAAATTATTAAATAATTTTATTTAATAATTCATATTATTTAAAATTAATTTTTAAAATATAGTCATTAATATTCAAAAACATTATAGGAAAAATGAACTATATATGATTTTAATCAATTTTAATTCAAACCTAGTGATATGGATACCTATGTAGATAGAGAGTTAGTAAGCTATTAAAATCATATTTAACTTATTGAATTCTTATTGATTTGACTGGCTTAGTTGTTCCAATTCTTATCACATTATTTTATGTAAAAAAGACAATTTTAATAGTAATATTGAAGTAATAATTTTGCTTAATGAGATTAATCAAATAAACAAAATCATTAATTTTTTATTAGGTCATTTAGTATACTTACTTTGAATTATATATATAAACACTTTATATTCAGTTGTATATTAAGCATATTTACAATTTGGCGTAATTTGATATTCTAACTGACCTTATAATTATTTTTTCATCATCAAAATATTATAAGTTTAATGTTCCAACAATGTGGATGAAAAGTTTTATCTAAAGTTTATTTAAGAAGTGTATCATCTAATTTGAGAAGTGTACAACTTAGAGATGAATGAAAAGCTATTTTTCTAATGAAAATAAGTCTTTTTTGAATTATTTGTTGACCAAATGTTATATGTACTTTTATGAGAATGATGAACTTGTTTTAAAAAATTATTCTAAAATTATTTATTATTTACTTTGATGATATTTTGGTGTACAATATTAATGAAAAATAACATATCAATCACTTGAGATACATAAATTTGAAGAAATATTGCTTCATGATAAAACAATTATGTTTGAAGAATAAATTGTCAATACAAATGATAGATAGACAGAGAAAGTTGGAATGATAAGAATAATAAAGAATATATCATAAATGTTATATATTTAAGCATCTTTCAATTAGGTGTGTAATTTGTATAACATTATAATATTTCTATAGAAGATTCATTAAAAAAATAATTTCATTATTGTCCCCATTAAGGAATCTATGAAAACGAAAATTTCACTTAGAATATGGTAAAAATCATATTCAACTCTACTTTTAGTATTACCAAATTTCAATAAATGATTTGAGATAGAATGTGATGGCTCCATAACTTAGTTTGGAGTAATGTTGTCCCAAGAAAATCATCCTATTACTTTTGCCATGAAAATATTTCTAATGCTAGGAAAAAATGGATAACATGTAAATCAAAAATTTATGATGTCATTAGAACATTACCTAACTGAGCGAGAGTTCATATAGCCACTAATCATCAAACTCTTATATTTATCAAAACCTTAGCAATTGTGAACATAATGAATATAGAAATTCTATTGTTGCAGCTCATAATACAGTAGATGAAGAGAAGAATGAAAATGAAGGCCCAAACATTTCACAAATAGGCTGTAAGAAAGAGGATATTAAAAGACGGCCAAAAACGTCATCAAATCCTACTTAAGTGCAAGAGGATTAATTCGACCCCAGTTGATCATCCAAAACTTTCTTTTACAATTTATGTTTTCATTGCCCTAGAACCAATTTTTTATCCCATGTGATAACACGTTTTCCTTTTTAGAGTCTATTTACTTTTCAGGCTATTGGTTCTAGTCATCCAAGGATTTTAAGTTCACTCCAAAGGCTAGTGTTTTCTAACCGTTCAATTATCGTAGTTATTTTGAAGCTAGTTAGAATTTAGTATAGACAGAGGCCAATGACCCGAGTCATCTGGTTGGTGTATAGAATTTAGCTTCAATTCCCCCCTGTTCTGCTGAAAAATTCGAAATTGCTTTCTTACTCCAATTCGATTATTCCTCGTATCAGCCTCCACTTCTCCCCGCTGGCCCTGTGGGATATTACTTCTGCTTTAGAGGCAAGCTCGGAAGTTCGTCTATTTACCGCTTTTTCCCAAGGAGGGATTCCTCCCTCCAACGCTCTGCCAAAGGGGCCCACTGCTCTCGTGCTGCTGCTGAGGCTGGAGACCGTCTGCTGCTTGCTGCGTCCACGCTGAAGGGGGGAGACGATCTCGAAAGTGAAGGGAGACGATCTCGAGCAGACAAAGGAAGCTAAGGCTGGTACGGAGATGGGAAATATCAGGGAAGTAACTTGAGAAAGTGTAGGCAGGCGGGGAGTGTGAAGAGGATTAGGGAGTTCCTGCAAGGCTGGTACACTCTCTCCATCTCCTTGTACAGCACCTTGAACCCAGCACCATCCCCGCCCTTCGACCCAGCTGCTCTTTCAGAAGACAGACAGAGCGAGGTGCTAAGGAAGAGAAGGGGTGCTTTGAACAGTGAACAGTGAGAGAGGAGTTGTTTTTTGGGCTATGAACAGTGAGAGAGTCTTAACGTTGGAAAAGTACCTCCAGAGGGGGTGTGGGAGGGGGGTTTCCTCCGGCGTTCATCGCTTGGTCTTGTCGAGGACCTCGATGAACCTCTTGGGAATTCCGTAGTGGTCCACCAAGTGCCTGGCGAGGTCCTCGATCACCCCGCCCTGCACCAGCACCTCGTTCTGCCCCTTCTTTCCTGTTTGTCGACACAGAGTCAGAGACCGAGAGACCCGATAGAGAGAGAGAGAGAGAGAGATTCTGGGTGGCCGTGTTCCTCCTCTCTTCTATCTGTCTATTTATCTACAGACATCATTGGGTACCTGGGAGCTCTGAGACGGTGGTGCTGCAGGCGAACTTCTTCTGGAGCTCGGCGGCGAGGGCGTCGGCGTCGAGGAGGAAGGTCTCGAGGCCGGAGAGGCGCGTGACCTTCTTGTTGCCCTGCCTCCACTCCGTCATGATCTGCACAGCTCGCACCGCCCCCTTGCGGACGGTAGACTCGGCTCCCCTCGTCACCAGGTGGTGAACCTGCATCCGCCCCAGGAACGCCGGCCCCACCTCCCTCTTGTGAACCTCCGTCGGGTAGCTGCTCCCCTTCTTGATTGCCCCCTTGTACAGCGCGTCGCACAGCGTCGCGTCCAGCACCACCATCGACTTGTCGCTTGGCTTCGCCAGCCTCCCCTCCTCCACGTACCTGCCCAACGCACAAAGACCCCACGACCATTCAATAACACTTCCACCGCCAAGACCAGCACCCTCTCTCCCCCTCCCGCCCCGGTGTACCTGAAGACGACGTCGGTGGCCTCGGGGGCAGTATAGAATCTTCCAGTGTCCACGCCGACGGCGGCGAAGATGGGGTTGACATGCGATGTTGGCTTGTAGACCTCCACCACGTCGAGCTGCACGGCGGCTCCATGGGGACCCTGCCCGGCCGAGGAATCCGAGTTCGGACGCCCTGCCTCCGGTTCCCGTTTTTTCTCCGGTCTGAACGACTGGTACTCGCTATGGGCGCGGTTGACCGAGAGCAAGATTATCTCCTTCTTGTGCTTATCCTCCTTTGCTGAGATCTAAACGGTGAAACTCTTGAAAGGTTAAAGAGATTCTTTTGCCTTTAAAAACGGCCACTATGACAATACGAGACAAGTATATGATCATTTACATAGCGATCACCTGAACTATTATTAATTAAAATAACCGGATCGCAAAAAAGAAAACGAACTGGATAAATATGGGAGAGTAATAAAAATACCAGGCCGGCGGATGACTTGGACTGCAGCCACTTTGAGAGTTTCTTGTAGGACGACTTCTTGATGTCCAGTGTACTGCCCGGGGGCCTGCACGGCAGAACGTGACCCGACCTGTGTAACACGGGAATAACGCAGAATCTGAGATGTGCGTTATTTAGATACCACGAACTCTTCCTTCAGCTGGAAACCCATAATCCGATACATTTACATAACACTGTATAATAAATTTTTATTAGTACACATGTAGAGAGAGAGAGAGAGAGAGAGAGAGATGGCAAGAACCAGTACCAGATGGCATGCAGGTGAAAATAGACAAACATCTACACAAGGGAAAAAACGTTCAACTGTCTGGGGTTTGCCATCATCAGCAAAATTACTCAAACGAATGCTGCATTAGAGGGAACTAAAAGGCCTTCACCAATTAGGATATGCAGGATAGAAAGCTGGCCTAATATGAGGCTACGTCTCTCTATGACATGGGAATCAGGCATTCACGGGATCATCAATTAAGCAACGTGGCCAAGGGAGAAGTACCATAATGTGCTACCGGGCATTGGCAGATCTTTGTCTTTCAAAGATGTATGCAAGGCCTGCAGAAGGCATCTATCCAAAAGGGCGTCCACTTCTGCGCTGGACAAATTGCGCTGGTCCTTGTCATCATTTGCCACCACCTCAGCAGATGTGCCGTCGGATATGTTCAAACCGCTCAAGTTAGATGACACGTCGTCAGAGGCGCCATCGCCCAAAGCGGGCTGCGCTGACGAATCAACATCTCCCGGAGGGATCTCAGAAGCTTCGACTCCCTCTGGACCTTCCTCACTCCTCACAGCGTCATGCTGAGCCCCTTCGGACGGTTGACACATGGAAGACGAAGCAGGGTCTTCAACCACTATATCCTCGAAAAACCCAGCATTGGGGACGTAGTGCCCTTCGGCAGACTCCCTGTAGGATTTGAAAGCCACAAAATCGTAAGGGTCACCGCCCTGCACGAATCGAAACCAAGAGAGTCTTTCATGTCTCACTGCAAGCTACACTTACCACAATGAATCGCGGTAATAGTGTGTTATTCGTAAAGCCTTGCCACGCAAACCGGCTTTCATAGCCTGCGCACTGCTCATTGTAGTGGTTCCAACCTGTAAATTCCACCAGACCTCTCGTCATACCCACGTCAACATCTGGGGATGATCTGGATAAATCCAACGTGATACGACTTCAAATACACATAGCCTCGGCCGACCAAGCCCATTCTTTTATATCAACAAAGGGCTTGCCTGCACGGATCATGTAAGCAGAAGGTTGGAATGCACGCCTGCGCCCAGGGAGGACCTTGAAAAATCGGAGCCTTGAAGCAATGTCGTACGAAGTTGATTGTAAATGTGCATCTTAGATGAGAGGATAAAAGCACTGGTATCATTCATATTTTCCTCTAGTTCTGTTAGCTTGCTCTACTCTTCGGGTAATTTACAGACTGATAACGTTTGTATTTTGAACCTGAAGCTTTTTTCACCAGATCTTTTATTCCATCTACAAAGTATTATTGTATCAAACAGGCAACGCTTGTCCTGTTCCCTTAAAACTGTACTCTTAGCTAACAAGGACATAAAACGCCAAAAAGAAGAAAAAACTCTTAGTTAGTTAGAATGGCTTACAGCAATTGGAGCTGGATTGCCGGGAACTTTCACTGCCCACGGCTGTCCTTCGAGAAAGGAAGGAAGACCCTCTGGGGGTATGCTAATACCAGGGAACATCAAATCAGCGCCCCCAAGGACATAGCGTGACACTTCACCCCCTTTTAGTTCGAATGAAGGCAAGAGATGGGGAACCTTCCAGAGTGCATAAACTGTCAGAAAAAAAAATATCCCTAAGCCAATAAAACATTCAAAATATCGACCAGTCTACCCGATGATAAGAACTTGTGGAATAATAAACAGCCAACAATTCTGTGGACCCAAAATGCTAATGTGTTCCCTATGTAGGACTGCACTTACATCTGACGCCAATTTTCGATCACAACAAAAAACTCTGCTAAAATAAAGCAAACAATCAATGATTACAAAAAACACATTGAATAATCTGCTATGAACTTCATGAATGACATCGAGTAGCAGCTTTTCACGTGAGCTCAAAACTCGAGATGCCATGAAGTTCATGCCTCGATAATGAGAAATATTACCATATCGCCATCTGATAAAATGTGTATTAAACTAAAGAGACCATCATCGTAGTCAGTGCCAGTCAAATCCTGAGAGTTTTCAACACGTTTTACGGACAACTGTATGTTTCAAGCTGGAAGAATTGTTTGAGTGCTCACAATTTCAGAATTCCCATTGCCTGTTAACTTAATTCGCCATTGATTCGCACCGCCAATTTTCATTCGAAAATAAATTACTCGGAAAGAATTATTTGTGAGTTGTAGCCTTAAATCAGCAACGAAATTAATCAACTGCCCATCAGAAGGAACAGAAGTAAGGAAGATGCCAAGTGCAAGAGAACCCTCTTGAATGGAGCGACAGTCAGCACCATCTTTCTTGTAGACCACAAATTAGTGTGTATAGTAACACAAAAGGAGGCGTATGGGAGAGACATCAATTCCCATGTGAGAGTCAGGAATGAAACCTAAAAGGCCCGCAGGTGTAGGCCGGACCGCTGATGATAATCTGTCCCAACCTTATTTGACGTGACTTCGATTTTTATTCGAATTTTCAAGTCAACAGAACATGCCTAACAAATGAATAAGTAAAACGATACCATAATAAAAGCAAAGAGGAGTGATCGAGTTGCGTTCTATCATGGTTCACCGGGAAAGGGTGGTATGTAAATCGCCAAAGACTAAAAACTGACGACAAAGAATCATTTTTCCATGAAGTGGGCACCTTCGCAATCAGGTGAGGCCAAAGACCTTTTCATGAAAGAGTGTATGAACAAGTGTAAGAATTCCAACTCTGTGACGGCCACAGTGCAAGGGAAAAAAAAGACTCCAGAGAGAAATGACATCAGATGATTATCCAACAGAAGATTAATGAAAATACATGCGCAATTGAATGCATATGATGATGCGGAGAAAACATTTCAAACTGGGATAGGTTTCGTGTGGGCAAAAGGGGATCCATACAATAAGTGACTCCGAAATAATGAATAACCTCCCTCCCCTCCAAATTCCGAGCACAGTAATCAACCCGTGAAGGCACCAATGTAGGTTGCTGGAGAAGAGGCACCGAGGCTCCTCTTAGAAATATGGCACCAAGGAAATAATATAGGAATTAACGACTCACAGAGAGGAGAGAGATCAACACAAGGAATTAACCAACCGTACATCCCAGTTAGGTACAGGACAGGGAAGGCAACACTTCTGGACAGATAGTTGAATCAGAGCTTCTTCTAAGGGAAACTTAGAATTCTTTGACCTTTTATTCATACAGTGCAGAGGACTGAGGTTTTCACATAATGCCTATTCAGCGTTTTCTTTTGTTTGAGGTTGTTTGATTGGTTCAGGGGAGTGTTCTGACTCCCTTGTATGCTTTCCCAGTGGAAGACACAAGGACAGACTAAATCAGATAATCTGGGGGCTGAATCATTATCTTAGAATCAATTCTTAGAATCAGTGATTCTTGTTAAATTGGCCAGAAGTTACCATCCAAGCTTGACTGATTGATTCCCTGTCAATCTGACAGGGTCTGGCTGGCCCAAATGGCTCAGCAGACAGGGTTAGGAAGGTCTAATTTCCGCCTGATCAACAAATTTGGCCGATCCATTCCTTCTCTGGATTAGGCCTAGCCAGTCTGACTACATAACCCGATCCTTCGGACCATGAGACTGTTCTTTCTCTATCGAATTAGTATACTGGAGGAATACATGAGGTCTCGTCAGGGAGGAAATCCTAAATATAATACATACGAAAATGTGACACTTGCACACTAGATGTTTTGCACTAATGAAATGTACAGCTTAAGAAAAATGACAAAATAAGCCATATAAAGAGAAACCTGTAGGGAAAATTTCAGAGCCTCGTCCATCAATGTCAAACAGCATGGGAAAGCCACCTTCTACACCATAAACATGGGCACGATTTGGAAACTTCATTACTGTTACCTCTGCCTAAATAAAGAGAAAATGTAGAATTAAATGTCAAAAGAACGCAGATGAAACCGAGGAATAAGGAATTGAAAATATGCAGAAGAACTAAATATTAAACATTCATGAGCAAAAGAAGGCCTCTACTAAACAAATAATTTTAAAAACAAATTCCATTGTTTTATAAGAAAAAATAATTTTTTGCAGCTGACAACAGTTGATCCAAGAAGGGAATTTACGGTAGATATTTACTTTCTGTGTAGACAACATTACTATAAGCAGATATTAAAACTCCCAAATTAACATGTCATGTCACCTTTCTAAGACAAGAAATGAGGTCAAGAAAAGAAAAGGGACCACAAAGAGAAATGTATCAAGTTCAAGTTCAAGCAGCAATACGTATTTCTAGATTGACTTGAAACAGCTAATGCTTGGGAAATGATATCGACAGTCAAAATGTCTGAAAATGAAAATCTGGCTGCCTCGTTTCTTCGTGTCTGGAGCCCTCAAGCTGGAACTGCTGGTTTTGCAGAAAGTATTTCTAATTGGTGCATAATGATGAGCTGACACTTCATTGGTGGACTATGAAGAATTTCTGAAGTACATTGTATTTATCAGTCAGAAGTTGGATAATAAAACATTAAGAGATGATTATCTCCTTTATGCTCGTTTCAATGTTTAGTTAGCAGCACTATTCTTACAAAGTTAGACAACAGCAGCAATTGTTCCACGTTATTTTCGTAATAACCACGCATCAGGCCCCAGATTCCAATCAGAATGTTCAATGAAGTCAAAGGAGTAGATCCTTGGCCACAGAACGAATATTGGAATACAGAGTAGAAGAATCTAAAGGTGCGTTTACCCATAAAGTAGCTTTGATAAAGCAGGGAAAGAACATAGTGTCAAAAAGACTCCAAATTAATTTAGTGAGTATCGGCATTTCTCATGATCGAGCAAGTCTGACTAACGGTATCCATTTGCATCCAAGGAACAAGGAATATTTAGTTCCTGGTGGAAAATTAGAGGTGCTGGATCATCATCAGCGGTCTCTCGGGTAACTAGAATCAGCAGAAAAAGCCTGGAGGGATATGATACTGTTCCTCTGTCAAATGTGATTCTCTTCACACACAGTTGACTGGATTGTAGAGGCAATCTAGGAAAAGATGTATACCTAAAACTCCTCATTACTTAACCCTTCTATTTGGGCATCTTCCCTTTCTCATTGCGTACCACATGGAGAGTCATGGCGAGGGGTTCATCTTAAATTTGTCAGAGTACACTATACTAGGGATGGCTCAGCATTGTGCATGTTAATGAAGAAATCCTTCCTTTAGCTGTCAATCATAAAGACTCATTCGAGGGAAGAAATTACAATCCACGAAAGGAAATTAATAGGGGTATCACTCAAGAGGAAATTAATCAGAGCTTCATTCATAAATGGAAATAAGCCTGCCCATTAAAGGAATATGGGGAGCCCAGTAAAGGAAGGAACTGATAAAAACATAGAAAATAGACACGACGAGATGAAGCATATAAGAAGCTTAGAGAAAGATAAACTTGGCTCAAAGGAAGGAATTAACGACAGATTTTCAGTCGATTCCTACCTCTAAAGGAAGGAGCATTTGATCTGACAAAATTTTGGCCAAATGCTACTTTGTGGGGATGAGAAAATTTATACACAAGTTATTTTTTTTTAACAATTTACTGGAGGAATAAATTTGGCGACCTCAGATGGAAGGCAAGAGGATCTGGAAAATAACTGAAAAGCATGCTGATTAGAAGATCAGCCATTTCCCGCATGAAAATGGCCTCATCCCGCCCCCCGGCCCCCAACCTACCCCCCACAGAAAAGCCAAAAGAAGTTCCCTCCCTCTGGTCGCTTCTCTACAAACAGAATTTTCCTCTTCTCATCTTCTCAGAAAATAACTTTCAAGATTATCCCACAAAACAATTTCCAACATCCAAACCCTCAGTCATCAATTCATTGACAAGTAACTGTGAGCTGGTTTGTTGTGTAATATTTAGAACTGTTACGAACATCAAACCTATACCTTCAGCAATGGTTGTCATTCAGATGGCTACAGCCATACATAAAATCATCTACAACCCACCGTAGTAGAAAACATTGGCCTAATAAGCCAGAGTAATATCTTGCGCTATATTTAAAAATGACAGCAGAACTTATCAGCGCATTAATTCTTCCATTATTATCTTTCCTCTCCTTCCATAGCATAAAAAAAGCGAACCATAAATTAACTAACGGACCAAATACGAGGCCAAATTAAAAGGAGGGAAATGAAGGCATCCATCAGTTCCCTTTTGATTCACTAAAAATCCTCCCTCGTCTTTCTTTCATGAGAATTTTTTCTCCAATTTCTCATGAGAGAAAGATTTGCTGGCGCCAAACCCATTCGCAAGAAATTATCTTGAGAAGATTGTCTTCAGGGGACATATTTGATTTTTCATGGACCACATCTCAACAACGAGATTTTATCCAATTTCCATCACGAGTCTGAATATATATAAGAAGATTGCAGAGAAACGAATCAAAATGAACTGGATGTTGACCGCCATTCAGCAGAAAAATGGATACCATCGAGCTTGACAAGATGATCACGGAACATGAGAACAATCACAGAATATACAGGAAAATTCTCTGTCAAAAAAAAATCATCTCATTTTGATTTGAATAGCATAAGTATTGGTTATGCACTTGACGAATGGTGACCTCCATTTTCCATTTTGCATACTCGTTGACAACATATTTAAATCAACCATTGGTACATCAGTACATGGCTTCGTGAGTTAAACAATGAAATCTCAATAGATCAATACTAATATTTTATTTAAAATACCAGACGCAACTCGGACATTGAACAGAAATACGGTACATGAACAGCCATTTGATCCCCCATCAAAGTCAATAAGTTTCACCATAATCCAGCGATTAAATCTTTCCCAAGCTACAATACCAAAGGCTGAACGACACATAACTCATAACTGTATCTTTACCTTGGCAGGGAAGATAATGTCTACATCAGTATCAGAAGCCTGAGGGAAACGCTCCTTCATTGTTCTTCTCAGCTTCTTCCTGTCTGCTCCAGATAGCCGTTGCAGTGACTTTGCTTCAGCCGATTTCTTAAACATGTTTGCCTAAATTTACCAAAATAAATATGATACGTCCGTGGAATAAGTAAAGCAAACACTCGACAAGAAGAAAAAGCCATTAAACAACCTATGCTATGAGCTACACGGCTAAGATCTACCAAGGTACAGCAGCATAATGACAGTGATAAGATAGGCGGCGTCTTCTACAATACACAAACACAGAAGCGATCAGCAAAAACGACAATTGCCAACTACATCTTGAAATGATTAGAGTGATAATGGCACTACCACTCGAAATAAGTAATAGTTACAACAAGTACCGCAAGCAATTTGGTCTCAGGCGGAATCTCCTTGAGTTGCGTCGAGGATGCATATCATGCATGTCGTACGGTAAAGCGATAATCCCGTAGCGATACCGCCAAAAAAGCAACAGAAATAGAAAAGTAAACTAATCATCTGACCAGACTACTTGGAGGCCGGCAAGAGGACGGAAGGAAGGGAATCGTACGCAAGCACGCACGACCAAGTAAGGCCGGTCTGAAACAACCCAGAGACGAAAACCCAATCAAAACAGGCCGAACAAATGACGATCGAAGAAGAAAAGAAACTGAAGGGGAGGAGGAGAAGATGCCATTCAGGAGAAGATCCACCGACAGAAGCCAACCAGGAACAGGCGAGGATGCGAGAACCTCCCGCTTCGGCTGTGTATTGAGGAATCGACGAGCTCGTCACTACCTCTCAGGCGAGACGCCGCGTCCGCACGCAGGGATAGCCAACCGAGATGAGGGATATGCTAGAAACTACCAGAAACAGAGGCTCTCACACTCTCTCTCTACCTTTTTATAGGCCACGTAGGCGAAGGGATGAAGGAGAGGCCAAGAGGGCATTCTAGGTATAACCACAATTATTTTTAATTGTAGTCCAAATAAAATTTATTTATTTAGATAGCCTGTTCATCATAACATTTTCGTCACCATTAGGCATGTTAATTTACTCTTGCCATCCCATTTTTTCCTTTCACTATACTTCCGAACACTGAAACAATGCTTAATTTCTAATATACCTCTTTTTTATGCTTCAACCTTTAATGTTTCCCCACCTTGAAACCATGATTAATTTCTTATATGCCCTTTTTTCAGGGCCCGTTCTCGGCTAGGATGAGTGAGGCCTTGGGACCCTCGCAGCGGCGGCAAGATTCGGTTTCTGGAATCGATTCGAGTCGACTCCGGGCAGTTAATGGAAGAGGCGTGCTTTTGGGGGAGAAAATTGGATTTCCTGTTCTTCGTGGTTTGACCGTATTTCAGGTCCCATGCGATCTGCTTTCCTCCCCGTACCCCTTTCTCTCACCCGGTGGCCGGAGTTGTCTCTGTGAACTCGCTAGCAACGGCGGCGAGGCGAGTTCAGGGGGGCCGCCGCCGCCGGAGCTGGCGGTGCCGCTGGAAGCCGGGGACTCCTCAATTTCGTCCTCTCCGCTGGTCCCCTCCCTCACCGTCACCCAATGGGAGTCCTCGGAGAATGAATCCCAGCTGGGCCAGCAAGAGCCCGCCGTGAGGCACCGCAGGCGACTCGCCGGCGCTGGAGAAGACGGGCCGCCCTGCGACCGTTGCAGCGGCGTCCCGGCGGAGGCCCACGTTGGGAAGCCGAAGACGCTCCTCGGAGAAGCCCACGGGGAGCCCCACTTTCCGGTCACCACCACTTCGTCGTCGTCTACGTCGCCGAAGACCGGCACTTGTTCCTCGCCGGAGGATTCCACGAAGGAGTGGCAGAGAAGCATCTCCGCCGTCCACCTCTCCCCGGGGCTCCTGACGAAGCACTTCCTCAGGAAGTCCCTCCCTTGCTCCGACAGCACCTCCGGGATCTCCGGTGAGGACTCACCGGAGCCGATGAGGAACATCAGAGAGGCGGCGTCGGCGCAGCCCTTCCCGTGCCGCCATGCCGGTTCGCCGGAGGCCATCTCCGCCACCACGCAGCCCAAGGCCCAGATGTCCGCCGGCGGCTCGTACTCCCCCCTCTGCACCGACTCCGGGGCCATGTACAGCGGCGTCCCTCTGAACTGGCTGCTCTCGGCGGCGCTGCCGCCGGCGGCCGGCTTCGACAGACCGAAGTCGGCGATCTTGGCCCGCCCATCGCCAGTGACGAGGAGGTTCTGCGGCTTGATGTCGCAGTGGACGAGGCCGGCCTGGTGAATCCGACGGAGGCCGCGGAGGAGGGAGGCGGAGAAGCTCCGCAGCGCTGCCTCCGGGAGGGGCCGCCGGCGGCGGTGGAGGAGGAGGTCGGCGAGAGAGCCGCCGGGGAGGTACTCGAGGAGGATGTTGTAGAGACGGCGGCCGTCGGGCTCGACGGTGACGGCGGCGCCGTAGCAGGTGAGGATCTCCGGGCAGCCGGCGAGGCAGTCGAGAGCCACCTTCTCGCGGCGGAGGGAGGCGGATTCCGCCAGCGGGCATGATTTCACGGCCATAACCGGCGGCAAGGCTTCCACGCAGGTGGACTCCGCCGGCGGGCACCTGGCCAGGTGCACGGTGCCGAAGCTTCCCCTCCCCACCACCGGCCCCCTCACCCACCCCGTCATCTCACTCTACCACCACCCTTCCTTCCATGTTACAGAGAGAAATATAGGGATAGAGAGAGAGAGTCGTTTACTCTGGAGTTTGTGATTCTTGCCTTCTCACTCTCCGCATTCTCTGCGGGAACAGAGAGAGAGAGAGAGAGAGAGCGAGGAGGGAAGGAGGGAGAGTCTGCCTGTTCTCTACTCACACTCCCTCCTCTCCACGACTCCCACTCTTGCGAGATAGAAAGAGAGAGATCTAGTGAGAGAGAGAGAGATTCGGGGATGGATCTAGCTCTCCACGGCATGGTAGAGACGGGCATATATCTCCATGCAGAAAACACACGTGAGAGTGCTCCGGGGGGCGTGGAGTCTCCCCCTCGTGTTCCTCCTCTCCTCTGCACTCCTCGTCCTCTTCTGCTTTCGGAAGCTACTTCTCAGTTTCCTCTTTTGGCCGGCAGCCGACGTCCCGGCGGAGCGGGCCCACCGACGGCGACGCCGGCAGCTTCCGGCGCCGCCGGACACCCCCAATCCTCCTCCTCCTCTGCCTCCGCCGGAATATAATAAATCATCACCAACGTGATCTCCCCCGCCGATTGGGCACGGGCGTGCGAAAGATCCCAGCTTTTTGGGCAGCTAGGTGATACAAATCCAACCTTTCCCGGGGGGCGGCACGGATCCTGTCCTTGATCCTCGTGTTCTAATTGCCCACTAGATTCAAGCACATATTAAAGAGAATAAACTGAACAAATATGAATCGAAAATTGGAAGTTATACGAACACAATTAATCGAAGCATGGGGATCATTGTGTAGGGAAATGTAGATCTTTTTTTACTGGGTAAGATCAGGCCAATCCGTCCTTACATGCCTGAGGAAAAGGCCAATGAAAGAGCTAAAAGAATCACTTAAAGAACAGCTGAAGAGGAATGATTGCCAAAAGAGACATCATAGAATGAAAAATCTGGCATAGCACATTTTAGGTATATGCCACTTTTTTTTTTGTTAGCAAATATTATTTTTCTAAACACCCAATCTTGGGTGATGGGTGTTTGTGCGAATTAGGCAGCTTAGCTAAATGGGAGGAGCTGTGATGGGAGAGGGTGACTAAGTAGGACCCCACTTTTACTTGCTTAATTTATTCACAAATAAGAATTTAAATCGTTTATTTTTATTAATTCCCCTGAATATACCTTTTTGATTGATATTCCACATAAAAGAGATGATAAATTGATGAATTTAAGGTGTTCGGCATGGTGTTGGAGGATTCCTTGGAATTGACTATGAGGTGGCTCCGGTTGATGAATTATTATCGTATTTAACGATTATTTATATAGGATTTAATTGTTTAATGGCGTAGGTATTTTATGTGATGATAATTCGTGTGATGTGGCTTGAATGACCTTCTTGGACATGCACGTGCAACATGCCTGCGTCAATCGCCGGTGTTGGTGCCACGTGAGAATGACCCCTAACGTTTTCTACTCTCTTTCTATCTATCCATCCATCTGTCTCTTTCTCTCCCCCATTATCCGTCTGTCTGTTCCTCTCTGACCCTCCGTTTCGTCTCTCTCTCTCTCTCTCCCCATGTGTACGATACAGAATACCTCTCCGTCTCTCCCTCTCAATCTGTCTAAAACAAGACACGCGTGGCGAGCAAGTCCCACGTCCTGCACGTGAGAACATGCAGTGGGGCTGGCGGAGAATCGATCCTAATCCAGAGGGAGAAAGACGACAACGGCCGCATGTTTCGCCTTTTGTTTTGATGGTGAATAAGACGGTCCGTTAGCGACATCAACGGGGAGGGCGAGCGTCAGAGTCAAGGCCCGACTTCAGACCTTCCCTTCCCCCCTACAGAAGAGCGAGAGAGAGAGAGAGAGAGCTGGATTCTCTCTCTAGATTGAGATACAGGGGGTCTTTTTTGCATGGGTTTCCACAGATCCTAGCCGTCGACATCTTTATGCCTATTGTTTTCAATTCCTTTCGCGTGTGTTTTCCCTGATGCCTTCGGTATCTCTGAGACTGTGGAGAGGTAGATAGGGAAAGAGAGAGCT
Source organism: Spirodela intermedia (assembly GCA_902729315.2). Taxonomy (NCBI): domain Eukaryota; kingdom Viridiplantae; phylum Streptophyta; class Magnoliopsida; order Alismatales; family Araceae; genus Spirodela; species Spirodela intermedia. The sequence goes on from LR746280.1 coordinate 3,310,196, forward strand.
GTTAGGAGACTGTCTGCTGTCGAACATTTCTTTTGCATGCTCTTCAAGGATCTCCTGTGAAATTCTCAAAATTGTGTGTTGGGGTGTGAGAATGTGAGAATTTCGTTCTCTTTGGCATGGTTTCATTAGATGCCTTGCCGTAAAGATAGATAGATAGATAGAGAGAAGCTGACATTGTTGCTCACACTTCCTCCTCTTTTGTAATGCGTTTGTAAGATGTCTTTCGTTAACTCCATGAATTGAGAGAGAGAGATTTTCCAAGATCTTTATCTTCCCGGGTAGAATCATCTGTGCAAAAGTCTACACAAGTAGATAGATAGATAGATAGATAGATAGATAGATAGATAGATAGATAGATAGATAGATAGAGAGAGAGAGAGATAGATAGGTAGATAGATAGATAGATAGATAGATAGAGAGATAGATAGATTGATAGAAAGATAGATAGATAGATAGAAAGATAGATAGATAGATAGATAGATAGAAAGATAGATAGATAGATAGGTAGATAGATAGATAGATTGATAGAGAGATAGATAGATAGATAGATAGATAGATAGATAGATAGAGATAGATAGATAGAAAGATAGAAAGATAGATAGATAGATAGATAGATAGATAGATAGATAGATAGATAGATAGATAGATAGATAGATAGATAGATAGATAGATAGATAGATAGATAGATAGATAAATAGATAGATAGAGAGATAGATAGATAGAGAGAGAGAGGGAGAGAGTCTCACACGCCATCCCCTCAGCGTGTGCCTTCTCTCTCTTGTCTACCCAGTCTTAAGCTCGCACCCTTGTAAAAATATCAACAAAGTTCTCCATGGCTCCTCACAAGGTAGTCCATGAATCTACACACCTTTGAATAGTCGAAGCAGATTAAAGCCTCCAAGGAGGATCAGACCCCACCTGAGTATATCTCAGACTCCACAAATGATGCCCATGTGTTCATCTTGGCACCGTCTAATCCTACCTCCTCCTGATGAAATAAAAAAATATATCTCTGCAATCTTCGGGGAGAAAAAATCACTTTTATTTTTAATTTTCATGCTTAATCGGATCCAAGGGTCAAATTAATCTCATGACAAGAGTCCCATATAATTCCAACAAAATACGCACTGATAAAGAAGTTTTCATGATAATAATATCTACACCGAGAAGTCAAATCATTTGAATCCCACTTCCCAAATATGCACATCCAGACACTGCGGCTTGCCTGGGATTACTGAATGATTTCTGGTCCCGAATCAAAAAATTATTTACCATTGGGGGGCTGATCATGGGACAAGGTTCTTGTGTTACAGGTTAATTTCTTCAGAGCTCCCCATTTTATTATGATCCAGAAACAGATGATTAGCAATCCCAGATTAAGGAGCCAAGGGTGGTTTCGGTGGGCATCAATTCTCAGGGCAAACCAATTAGCCGCTCAAATGGAGTGATCAAGTGTTTATGTATGGGGCCAAGGATCAATGATCCGAGAAACCAACTTGAGGACAAACCTACTTAGAAATAAGTTACCATCGATATATTTCATCCCTCTGTCCACAAAATTTTATACAATCTCGCAATATATGTTGGTAATGAAGCAACGATGGAGTAGTCCAAAGCATCAACCCCCCATTGACGGAGCTTGAAAATACTAGAAAGAAAAGGTATATATGCAATCAACCAGAACATGATATATATGGAATTTCCATAAAGTGTTCTTAGAATAAGGCAACACCAAACGTTTCGGACATCAGCACACTACGGATGATCTACCCAATATTTAAAGGGCAAGCAGCAATGCAAGGAACAGCAGTGACTGTTTTCTTGAAAAAGAAACTTGCTATTTCTCTGTGATGAACAGTATTCTTCGGGGTCTGAACATCATCGAAGCATCAAATGGATCATCATAGCTGAGACTGATAAAAATAAGTGCTCTGGGCTATTCCTTATAACATCAGTACAAATGCAGATGCATGCAATCATAGAGCCCACTGTGAGCAGCACTAAGGAAATGCTCCAATCTTCCAAAGTTACAGGTAAAATGCCAGAGGGGTTGAATGATTTAAGAGACTTATCTTGAGGAGATCACCTCTGGTTGGGGAAGAAGCCCGTCCAAAAGTCCAGATCCTTTTCCCTTGCACTAAAACAGTAACTCAACGACTGCCTGGAGCACTTTTTATTGACCCAAAGCTTGAATAATCAAATGGGGCTTCCATGGAAATGATGAAAATCTGGGATGGAATATGTGATGTATGCTCAATATTTCAAAATTCTGGATCAATCAATGGTGTAACTTCCCGAAAGTACTGGAATCAGAGATGATACTGGATAAACTTTAACAAGGGCAAAGAGGCACAGCTCCACTCCTTCCCCCCCCCCCCACAGTAAGGACATGCAGGGGCTTAACTTATGAACCATAGTTGAAAATGTGCAACATTAAGGATGACAAGGGATTATTCATGCTTATTAAGAACTCAGACCCTGTGATAGAGCAAGAATACTCTCAAAGTTCCAACACAGAAAACACAAGGGAAGAAAAAGTGCCAGATATTAAGCTATTGGGAGTAAAGCTAAAACCCAATTGATCCAGCAACAGAGACTCTGCAAGAAACCTCCCCCCGAATAAAGGAAAATAAAAGTACTCATTGGGCGACATTAGAAATAGTCGCAACCCAAGAGGTAAAATTAACCAGAAAACAAGCAGTAGGATTCGTGTATCCTACGCCGAAAAAACTGTCTTCATGGGCCTCACCGTGTACATGAATCCATTTCTTCGGAACTCACACAAGCAAAATTTGTCAGGCCGCACTCTTTGATGAATCGGAGCTCCCAGCATGCTAATTAGACCTGAAAAAAAAAAAATCGCTCAGGATTACGTCAGCAGGAGACCAACATGCAGGTTAGTTGTAAAATCTCAAACACCGAAACCGATCAAAAAATCTCCACCTGATCTTTGCATAGCGCAGGTAGCATGCTATTGCCGTCACAACAGTGACTGCACCTGCAGATGCCGCCATAATCTTCCAAGAGAATTTATGACCCAAGATTTCATCTGTAGGGTAGACCTTCTTAGCAGCGACATCATCAGTAGACCTGTTCCCATTCTCAACCAGATGGACCCTCTCCAACTTCGCTGCGTACAAACCAACTTTCTCCTCCAAGTCTGCCATCGCCAGTTTCAGTTTCATCACCTCTTCTCCCTTCTCCGACGACGCTGGCCCCAGCTCCATCTCCAGAGATTTCAACGTACCTTCAAGCTCAAGAACTCTCGCCTCCGCTTGATCCTTCTTCTTTTCCAACGCGTCCTTCTCGCCCACCAGATTCCCAAGGAAGGCTTTCAGCTCGCCCTCGATCTTATTGGCTTCCAACACCTTCCCCTGCAACTCCTTCACCTCGCCCTCCAACCTCTGCAAGGATTCCTTGAGATCCCTCACCTCGGCGGCCTTATCATCACCCTCGGACATAGCGCCAACAAGGTCGTGTTGCAACCGGGAGACCTCCCCCTCCAGTTCCGCCGCCCGAGCGGCCACCGCCTCCAGCGCCCGCCTCTCCCCCTTCGCCCGATCGGCCTCCTCCGCCCTCTCCGTCGCAAGCCTCGAGAGCTTCCCCTCCAGATCCCTGATTTGCGCCTCCAGGGAGTCCCTCGATCCCTGGAGCTCTTCAATGGTGGCCTGGAATATCTCCACCTGGGTAACGGCCGCCTCGAGCTCGCTCTGGAGGTCCGCTCGCTCAGACCGGAGCTTCTCGACTTCGCCCTGCTTCTCCTCCGACTCCTCCACGGCGGCAGCGGCGGCGGCGGCGGCGTCGTTCGCAGGGGCGGTTTCGCCTTCCATGGGCGACGCTGGTGGATTTCAGAAGGAAGCCGGCGGGGGGGGATCGCAAGTACAAGAGAGAGTGACGGAGAGACACACACAGAAGGGAGTTGGCCAATTAGATGGACAAACCGCAGGAGAAAAGAAGCTTATTTCTCTCTCTCTCTCTCTCTCGTGTTTCTCTTTATGGAAAAGTAAAAAAATAAAATTATTGCTATTTTTTTATTCTCGGTAAATACAAGTTTCTAATGTGTTTTAAATAATTAGCCACGACCCTTCAATTTATTCGTATATTTAGTATTACAGTAATTACAGCAGAATCTCTCTCCCTCTCTCTCCCTCCCCTGCTGATTGGGCCATCTAATAGAAAATCAAATTTCGTCTGCCTAAAATGATTAGAAGGAAAATTTCTATCTCTATACATTCTTTTCCACTTTAAAATAATAAAACGGAGAATTTTTTTAATTACGAAGTTCAAGAGCACCCAATTCTAAAAAATATTCACGGCCATTTTTAAATATGGAATAAAAATTCGAGTAAATCTAGAATTTTTATTATAAAACCCCGAATATTAGACTCCAATTAATTTGGATCCTTTATTAAAAATATATATTTTAAAAAAATGATCGCCATTAAGTTCTGATCAACCCAATTGACGAAGAACAATCGGTCAACTAGGGTTTGAGGTCGTTGGGAGTCCGGTAGCAAGCAATGAACGTGGGTGCCATGAGGCTGTGATCAGAGGAGGAGGAGGAGGAGGAGAGAGAATACCAAGAACTCTAAGAACTTGGAAAAATAATTGCAAGACAAGTGGGAGTTGACTTGTGTTTGTCTTTGAAGAATTTAGATAGACAGGGGTTGACTCTCAGTCCTTGTCCTCGTCGTCGTCGTCGGCGGCGGCGCTCCTCATTTCCTTGTACAAGTTTCTCAGCAAGGAAGTCAACTCCCCGTGCTGAGGATGTGAGGATTGACCCACGAAGAAGGTCGCGGCAGCGGCGCCGTTGACCTCGACAGAGCTCCACCCGGGGGTCTTCTTCAGGCCCAGCGACCTCATCCTCGCCCACGACTCCCCAACAGCGTCCCATCTGCTGGCGGCGGAGAAGCCCTGAGCCAGCTGCACGTAGCTCCCGGCGGCGGCGGGCTCCATGGCCAGGATCTCGGCGGCGACCTCCTCCGCGAGGGCTGCGTCTCCGTGAGTCCGGGAGGCGTCGAGGAGGATCCCCAGAACCTCGGAGGTGGGCGTTGACCGCGCTACCGCCGCCGCCTCTCGCAGCATCCCCGCGCGGCCGAGGAGGTCAACAACGCAGGCACAGTGCTCCATCTCCGGCGACAGGCCGAAGTCCTCCGCCATGCTCCGGAAGATACGGAGCCCGTCGCCGACGAGTCCGGCGTGGCTGCAGGCAGAGAGCGCCGCCAAAAAGACTACCCGATTTGGGGGGATTCCGGTGGAGAGGAAGGCGGAGAACAGCTCCAGCGCCGCCTCCCCACTCCCGTGGCTGCCATATCCGGCGATCATCGAGCTCCACGAGACCAGGTCCCTCTCCGCCGCCATTATCGAGTCGAAGCAGCTCCGAGCAACTCGGAGCTCGCCGCACTTGCAGTACATGTCCACCAGCGCCGTCATGGCAGCTACGGCGGGGGGCCACTGCTGGTTCCTCACCAAGAAGCCGTGGAGGGGCCTCCCATGGCGGAGGGAGCCCAGAGAAGCCGAGCCCTTGAGCAGGAGGAGGACGGTGATAGAGTCTGGCCTGAGGCCGGTCTCCACCATCTTCTCCAAGAAGCGGAAGGCCATCTCCAGATCGCCATTCTGGACGAAACCGGAGATCACAGAGTTCCAGGAAACCAGGTCTCTCTCCTGCATCGCCCAGAAAAGCTGCTGGCTCTGCCTCATGCGGCCGCACTTGGAATACATGCTGATCAGAGAGTTCTCCGCCGGTGGGTCCATGGGGATCATGCTCCGGCGGAGGAGGTAGCCATGGATAGAGGCTCCGAGATGGAGGGAGCCCAGTTGCCCGCAGGCCGCCAGGAGGCTGGCTATGGCAGGAGAGCCGAGAATCTCCTCCCCGGAAATCAACGCCCTAGGGAAGCGTTTCAGGGCCTCGTCTGCTCGATCGTTCTGGACCAGACCCGCCGTCATGGCGGTCCAGAAAACAGAGTCCCTCTTGGCGGCCAGATCGAAGAGGAGGTAGCCATAGCTCAGATTCTTCTGCCTCAGGTACATGGTCAACAGGGAGGTCACCACGCCAGCATCCAGGTCAACCCCCGACGTTATGATCAGCCCGTGGATCGATTTTCCGACAAGAACCGATCCAGCGGTGGCGGCGGCGCAGGAGACCAGAGAGGAGAAGGTCCGCCGATCGGGCACAGAATCAGCGTCCTCCATCATCTTCTTGAATAGCTCCAGAGAGTCTCTGAGGGCTCCTGCGCGAGAATAACCAGAAATCATGGTGTTCCAGGAGATCACGTCCCGGTGAGGCATTGAGTGGAAAAGGTGGCGGGCGGAGCTCGCTCTTCCGAGCCTCAAGTAGACGTTGACCAAGGAGTTGACCACCGGGAGATGAGACTGAAGCCCGCTTCTGATGGCGGTGGCGTGGAGGCACTGCAGCTGAGCCGCCTCCCGGATTCCGGGGAGCAACCCCAGGAGGGTGACGGCGTTGGGTTCGACGCCTTCGCGCCACATCCTCTGGTACGCTGCCATGGCGGCGTTCGGATCGCCGGAGAAATGGGAGTAGGCGGCGATGATGGCGGACCAGGGAACGGCGGTCCTGCGTGGCATTTCGTCGAACACTCGGCGGGCGCTTGCCACGTATCCGAGCTTCGCGTAGGCGTGGATGAGGGAGGAGGCGACATAAGGGTCCTGGTGGTGGCCAAAGACGACGGCCCGCTGGTGGAGGTTGACGGCGAGGGCTACCGCGCCGGCGGCTGCGCAGGCCTTCAGGAGAGAGGGGACCGCGCGGATGTCCGGGGTGGCGCCGCCGAAGACCGCGCCAGCGTACTTGGCGAGGGCCCTCCTCCATGGTTCTGCTGGGGGATGCCCGGTAGAGGTCGAGGAACCCGGCGGAGGAGGAGGCGCCGCCGCCGCCGCGGAGAGAGGATTCGACGACGGGAAGGTCTGAGAGGTACTAGCGCTGTTCATCTACCAGCGAGCGGAAAGGGTGGCGGGGAGGGAAAGTCAAGGGAAGCTCTTTTTGGGCCACATAGCACAGAATCTTAATGGGTCATAAACGTGGAGGCCCATTTTTTGCTCATTTGACATAGAACTTTCTGTCTTAAGGCGAACCCGTTGACTTAGGATCGGTCAATGCTCGCTCCGATCAGGATTATCCAGGGCCGCCGACAGGGGCCAGATCTCCATCAGAGTTTTACGTTTTGCCCGACGACCTGGCTAATGCCACCTGTGGAAAAGTCAACGGGCAACAGACCGCAGCAACAGGGTCTGTTGACCATCAAAGAAAGAGGGAATAGAGAGAGGTGCGGGAATCAAATAAATGGTGGAGAGCACATAAAAGAAAAGAATACTAAGCTAGGGAAATATGTCACTAAGATTCTCAAATATAGCACAAAAATGTTGACCTAACCCACCTCCCCTCCCTCCCCCCGGACCGATGGCTTCATTCCCAGTTAGACAGGACCTGCCTAGTCAAAGGCGTCCCCAATGATGCTGACTGGGCTCCGGGGGCGCCCTATGGAACGCCGGTGGGCCCCGCAGGTTCTGCAGTCGGCCCCTGCAGCATCAGTTGACCTAAGAAAAGAAGGTAAACTTCAAGATGGTAAAAAATAATGCAGGTGATGAAATAGCAGCGAGGAATTTTGTAGAACATACGAGCAGTGTTTCCATAAAAAACGTCGCGCAGACAAAACCATGACCAAATTTAGTACTTTGGTCAAAATGTGGATGTCAACGGAGGATTTCAGCACAGCTCTGTCGAACAGAAAGGAACAACCATGCGGAGCATTAGGAATGGAGATCATTCCATTCATAGAAATCTCCAAACCCAAGAAAAACGAGAAAGCTGATCAGTCTCATCCCTGATAAACGGCAACTAGAAATCGGATAATGTGCCAAGAACCAACAACATGGATATCAGACGATCGACAGGCATGAAATTCACACAGTAGGTTAAAGACTGACAAATACATAAATACGTACACTTATACGTATGTACTGCCATGAACAATTCACGCTCTGTAGCATCCACACAGCCAAAAAAAAAAAGAAAAAGAAGAAAAAAACTATTTTTCTAGGGACATTAAAATTTTTATGCATAATTTTTCAGGTGCATCTCCATACAATAGCCTTTTTTTCTTCAAGCCTGAGAGATTCCCCGAAAGAAAAAAAAAAAAAAGAAGAGTCAACATTAACAGAAAAAATTCAGCAGGAACTCGACGACACCCATTTGTATCAAATTATAAATTCAGCGCGAATTCCCTGATACCCATAAATAGCAAATTTTAATTCTGCATGAACTCCATGGTACCCAGGCAGAGTATGCAGTAAGTAATGAGGGTTATTCTAAAGGAGGGCATGGCTTGGTCTCCTCAAGAACACAAGCTTCCGTCCAGAAGAGCACCGCGCAATCTCTTTCTAGAAGACTTTCATCTCTTCTGGGAAACCTTGTAAATAAATGCACGTATCAAGCATCCCAACAATGTCAACATCAGCAATGTGGCCTAACTATAAGATTAGTGGTTAAATTTTTAGTGGGTTAATAAGATTAGGGGCACAGAGTTATCTGCATGTTCATTAATGGCAAAAGTGAAGGGAGGAGAAGACCAAAGGTCCAACAAGCACCACTCTGAGATAACCAGAAAAGGAAATGATCATGAACTTGAGAGAAGCAGCAAGGCAGGAAGATCAGAAAAAATAAAAAACTGACTCCAAAGCATCCAAGAAAGAATGACATGCCGTAGATAATGGGGATTCGAATGCCAATCTGCATAAGAAGTAAGATAAATGAAAAATTAAGCATGTTCTTCCGGGTTTTGGCATGATAAAAACCACAGCCTGTGTCCATTATGCCACCTTCCCTAGAATAGGAGCCAACGTAGTTGAGATACATAGGATGGTAGCATATAATGTTATACCAAAGCATGGTAGGAGCAGCTTCCACTCAATGGACACACATGAATGTCTACGAATCAGCATACTTGATCTTTTATTATACTGCAGTAATGTAGAGAATATTAAGATCAAAACAGAGAAATAGGTCAAGAACCCTATTCGGCATCTATCACATCGCTTCCACTCTAACCTTCAAACCTGTAGTGCAGTATCCCTTTCTATCCCAGGCAGCTGACCCATTTGACTAAAAGAGAATGTATGTTGCCAAGGAAGATCCATAGATTTTTCAAAAAGAAACGCCGTCACCAAAAATCAGATGATTAGGGAAATTGTTACTAGTTGACTTGAATAAACCAAAATCTCATCAGACCATCCATTTGTTTCGATTTGAGGTGATAACATGTTCCCGGCAACTAGAATCAACCATAGTACGTAATATCCTAATTTCCGTTCCCATTGTGGCAAGTCAACTCTGACCGAAAAGGTTCCCAAGGAAGCATTCATTGACATTGACCAGTTGAAGGGAAAAAAAAAACTCACATGGGTTATTTAGTATTTGCAGAAAAAGGCATCGAAACCCAGTATGATATCATTGTGATTAGCGCGAAATCCATTCAATCAGAAGATCTGTCATAACCCTCCCAGTTCCTTTAAGATCATGGACAAAAATATATGAGGAAAAATTTACTGGAGTAGGCCTTATTCAGAAAAATGACAGCCAGCACAGCACACTTATCTCAAAACCTAATGATTACTCAGAATGGAGGCCTTCATGCTCAACAGCATTAGCTCAATGTGTCTTGCCTTCCTCGGACTGCTGACATTGAGGCACAACCAACGAAGATCCATAATTTTCTTCTCAACCACTTTGCTGGGCAAAAGGAAGATATTAACATCTAAACGCTCTCCTATTCACAGCTGAATAGCTGATAAACACTTCACAGCCGGGGAATCTCCTCCCATTTATGAAATCTCACGCACAGTAAATCATAATACTCTAGACATTCTACTAAAAATGCAAACGATTCAGAATCCAGGATATTCAGCTTCCCTGGTAACTAGAAAACAGATGAGACCAGGAGCCCAAAGCGCACGAGGAGAATGAGACCATTTACGCAAGGGGAGAAATATTCAGAGTTGCTTGGCATCCCCACAACAGAACCCATACAGCCTGAAATCAATTATCCTAGGTGTCGCAACATTGCTGCTTATGCTCAGTGCGAATATGTTTCCATGCCCTTATGGTTACAGTTTTACCAGGGGTTGCCCTATTTTCCTAGGCTAGAGAAGCAGCAGGGGATGCTCCGCAGGAGGATTAAAGAGGCCAAGCACTAAAGAGGAGAAAAAGGACGGAAGAGGCTCAATCTTCCTAATTTTTTTTATAGTTCGGGGGGATCTACGCCATGTGATCTTGCAGAAGCACGGGGACAGTAGCAAGAACATGAACGCTACGAAGAACAGCGAAAACACAACAGAGTAGAAGCATGTAGGAGAGAACAGAGAGAAACGACATGCACATCGGAGGAATGCGCCAAAAAGCCCCAAGAAGATGTCATCACGGCTCGGATGCTCGTATGAGGGTGAAGAAGCAAGGCAGAACCCATCTTCAACTGACCTGCATTTTCTTTGGAGGATATTCCACTCCGGCAACCGCCCTCCATCCACAGAGAAGGCAACAGTGCGTTGACCAGCGCCGGCGCTACCACCAGAGGCCATAACGGGGAACATCCGCCGTGGAGCCGCCAGCTCTCACCTCCCGCAACAGCGCTGACCAGCAGTTTCTCGTTGTGTCCGCCGTCTAGGGGAGCCCTCGGCACCAGCTAGCGCCGCTCCAACGTCAGCTTCCAGCCCCCTCCCCGTGGCGCCTCAGTCTCGATTTCTCTCCAAAGCCTTCGTTCTGCTTTCGTCGGGAGGGAAGAGGGGAGAGAGAGAGAGAGAGAGCAGTGGAACTCCAACAGGGTCCCCCCAACTTTCCCCGCTTTCCCTCTTCCTCGGCTCCGTCTTCGTCCTTCCCCCCTCTCCGGCATAAGAAGAAGAAGAGGTTGTCGAGCGCGAATCCCGACGTCCCTGCCTGCAGAGCTCAGAGTAGCAGCCTTTTTGAATTTTCCCCCTCTCCAATTTTCTTAATTTTTCCCAACTCCATCAATTCTTCTCATTTTTAAATTGGGCCATCGACCGGCCCCGCCATTTATAGCACATTACTTTATTAACCTTTTTTCTTGTTAAATTATCGTAACACCCGCATACATCATATCCAGCCAAGTAGAAAAGTATGAAAAGGCCCACGCATCTATAGTACTTAATATATGACACCTCTGGCATTTCCTTACCGTGAAACGTGTGGCAAATTAGCGTGGTAGAGCTTGCTTTCTCTCTATTTGGGCCTTAAAACTAACCCCAGAAGATTCGGCCCGGCCCAATTGGCTCAGGCCCGGCCCAAAATTTGTGGCATTTTGCTTCAAGAAAACCATGAAGCTAATTTGTTGATATAACCCCATAAAACCCCACTTGTATCTGCACAGAACCAAACAATAGTCATCTGGGCACTTGTTTGACTTAATATTTTTTTGAAAAGGATACTAATAGGCATGTAGTTGTTCTATACAATCAATACTTTCATTTCAATCAAGAGAAATTCTCCCTTTATTGATCAAACCCTGAACACTAGCATGAGCAAACAACACAAAATATGGGCATCAATCTCAAGAAAATTTCCAAATCAAATGGGAGGTCAATGATCTTGCAACTTCCCAGTTTGGTGGGAAATCAAAACTTGTATGCTAGTTAGGAATGAGAGATGAGACCATGAATGGGGGCATCAAGTCTTTGTGTGTAAACTTACCATGATTGACATAATTTGATGAATTTGTTATCAAAAAAATTCTCAAGAATAATTTTTTTAGGACTACCACGAATATTATAGTTGATAATCATCAAGAGTACCATGAATATTACAAATGTATGACTGAATCTAATATAAATTATTTTTTTTTCGTAGTATTGTTAAATGTGGGCTACAATTAGAATTTGATGACTCCCACTAAGATTTTTTGGCTCTATGCTGAGCTGATCTTAATCAAGATATTTACCCAACATTCATAATGACATCTATAGAAAGTGGACAAGTGTTTGTTAGTATATGAGGCTCCCTTTGCCCACTACTCATTTGGAATGAAGGCTCCTTTATGTGTCAGCCTTCTAGGCCATCTTCTCTATCGCCCTCTCTAAGTAAATGGACTCCGATCATGGTGACGTCAAGCTTTTATGACCCATTAAACCATGTTCACTCCAACCATGGGAGTATATATCTCACGCAAGCATCAGCTTCGAATGCAAACCTCAACGAAAGAGATGAGATGAGAAGAACAGAAGAATTGGAGGGATGAACATGCTCTCACTCCTTCAACCTTCAATAATGGGAGCAAATATCTCGATCAAGCTTCAATTTCATCAAACTATACGCAGATCTCAAGAAAAGAGATAAGAAGACCAGAATAACAGTAGAGGAACGGAACAACAGCCATTCCCGTCCCTAAAACTTATTAAAGTGAGGAAATCCCATTATTGCGCACAAGCTTCCCAACAAATCATCAATGAAGTGGGGCATGAACGTGCAACCCAATGCAGACAAATCGGAGTGACAAGGTTCCTCGTGTGCCAGGGCTTCAGTCAACCATGTCTTGGGGGGATGGCGGATGCTCCATGAATGGTAGCGACGTAGAACAACTGCGTGGCTGAGAGGATTATGATGAAGGCCTCCATGGTTCTCTGGGACAATTTATAACAGGTTGAGTAAACCTTCTGACGGGTATTCTTTTTCTCGTAGATTGGAAAATATTCTAATTATGGTGGAAATGGCGCAGGAGGGATGCTGGGAAGTAATTAGTCTTCGAGGAATACATATATATATATATGTATGTGGCTGTTGGAGTTGGATAAAATTGACTTACGAGTGGAGCATTTCTTCCCTCTAGATGGATCTCCTTGCAAGCCAATCTGCAGTTTTTTTCAGATGTTGGAGTGATAAGAGTGATAATTCTTGGTGGAATCAACGGTGGCGACGGAGGTGCAACTTACCCCATTGCGAGGAGGGTGGGGGCCCATGCTACGAGCGCCACCGCCATGGCCGCCGGAGCTGTCTCCCGGTTCCACGACCTCAGGTTGCCTACTCCGGCAACCGCCGCCGCGGCGCCCACTACGCCGGCCAGCAGAGCGAAGATGACGAAGAACCCAGACGCCGCATTGCCGATGGGGAAGAACACCGGTGAGAAGTGCGCCGGAAGCTGGAGGCCTGGACCTGCACTAGGCGACGGCATGTGAAAAGAGTACCTGTTTCTTTCTCCACGGTGGCTGGCCGCAGCTAGCTTCTTTCCGTGAATAATCACCAACTCCGGAGATGAAGGCGGCTTACCTATGATGAACCCGCGGTCAATGGCGACGTTGAGGGCCCAGCCACCAATGACTGCAACGCTGACGTACATGCAGAAATTGAGAACTAAGAGGAGAGCCGCAACCGGTCTCAGGCCACTGTTCTCGGCCATCGCCGCTGGCTGTGATCGTGGAGACAAGATAGGGTTTCTGGAAGAGCAAGGTGCTCTTCCGCCTCCTCGCCTGTCACGTCTATATATGTATATATACAGAAGAGAGGGAGGCTGTGGGAAACCCAGGAATCTTGTGCTTTCCTTTGGCTGACGATGCCGGCGATTCCTCAGAGGGAAGCCTCCTCTGATGGGGCTGTAAAGGGACGAGGAGCCTTTGGGATCAAGGAAGGGATCCAAGGATGAGGACGATTCTCTTCCTCGACGATGTGATCGTCTCAAATGCAATCAGGTTTCCATATTTTACAGGTATCATAATAGATTCCTCTCTCTTTATGTCTCTCTGTCTCTGTCTCTCTCTGTCTCTCTCTCTCTCTCTCTCTGTGTCTCTCTGTCTCTTTGTCTCAGTGTCTCTGTCTGTCTGTCTGTCTGTCTCTCTCTCTCTCTCTCTCTCGCTTTAGCTTCTAAATGCGACAATTCCATGCTAGCTTCCCCTGGCACTTCTCTCTCCATCCTCCTCTCTCTCTCTCTCTCTCTCTCTCTCTCTCTCTCTCTCTCTTTCTCTCTCTCTCATATTTATGCGGGTTAGTGAGATCTACTGATAAAATGATAAGGGATCATACGCTTCAACCCTCGGGGTGTTGATGCGAACTATCTAGATAACCCCATTGAATGATTCAACAATAGAACTCGCGTCTTTGAGGTGCATCATGAAGAATATATGGGCTCATTACTTCCAAATTTCCCAAGATTAAGTGGTTGGGAATTCAATTGCAAGAATATATGAAATGATAGTTGAAGGATGACTATGGAGTTCATTGCAGGTCAGATACCAGCCTTTAACAACCCCCATGTGAACTATTAACTGTCATGATGATATGATAGCATAATAATCAAAATTTTGTATCATTAAATTTTACAATGTACTTTTTATTTCACCACTTTACAACTTTTATTATGAAATATTTCGTGAAAAGACAAATATTTAGTAAATATTATGGTTGATGAGCAATGGGTGGAGAACTTTTTCCTGTTACATCATCACCATGTAGTAAACTATCTTCATAACTAATACAAAAGATCGTCAGATTGAGCTAAGTCTAGCTACTCGTATTCCCATACTTTCCTCATACTAGATGGTGGGCAACCTTGATTCAAAGTTCATCATCTAGCCCAAGATCCCCAAACTTAGATGGCCACATGGATAAACAAATCGAAATAGTCAAGTTTGAATCTTATGGTTTTCTTCCTTCAAGTATGCCCAGTCGTGCCCCTGGGAATCATGCGTTGACGTGGACACAAAGATTAATATTGATGTATTCATCAATCAATTCTTGAGTCCTAAAATTCTTAATACATGAGAGAACAATTAACATCAATCAAGTAGCCAATTCCACATAAAAACTAACAAATTCTTAAAAAAGAGAAAACATTGAGGGAACCTAGAAATTGCAGATGCCATCCAAAAACCGTATGTTTACAGCTGTTTCTTAAGGGCAGCGGCCAAAGTATACAAGCACCTAAGTTCCTATTCCATTCCCCCAGAAAAATTCTATAAGTACAAACAAAAGGAAAAAATTATTGGAATTAAGACCCTAAGTTTCGATAGGACTTTCAAACGGAAATAACAATGGCATCCCAAGGTCGTCTTACCTGCTTTCAGTTACTATTCTGTTTCTAGACGACCAAAAAGCCAGCAAGGTTAATACAGAAAGGCATTGCGTGTTAAGTCGCCTAAGAAGACAGGTTCGATTCAAACCTGATACATACATAAAAATCCATATAAGTTGACACACCCAGTTCAGCCAATAATAACGCATGGTCATTTGTATGTGATAGTTTAGCAAAATAATACTTCACATGGCCAATACTTGTTCTTAAATGAAATGAAGTTAGTATGAGACTTTCTAACAAGTGGATGCAGCATGTCAAGGGATTATCTCGTATAAATAATGGAACTTACATCCAAATAAATCAATATATAACTTGCTTCTTGTAAAACAGTGTTAATTTTAACTTAGGCTTGCAATTTGATGGATTGTTTTGCTTGAACCTGCCCAAGCTTTCGTGCAAAGCGCAATACAAAACCTCCCAGGCAAAGATCAACATGCAAGCAAATGCCATACTTATAAGCCAATTCACCAAGTTCCTGTGAACAACGAGGATGTCAGAGAGACTTGAAACATTAAAAGAGAGAAAAGGGAAGAGAAGAAGCGACAAACACCAGTGCCACGGTTTTGAAACTATATGACAAAGGTATTAGCCAGAGGTTCGTCACCTACTTCAACAGGATCAATAACGCCATGAGGAAAACCTGGTGCGGAACCGACAATCTAAAAAAAAAAACACACACACACACACACACACACACACACACAGTTTAGCAGGTTAGTTTACTGCTCCATACATGAATTTATCTGCAAAAAAAGCGGGAACTAAATATCTGTGGAAGATATCGTTTTCGGTGATCCTAACTAAGCTCTCTACCAAGGATACACCAAATCATGACATTTTTGCATATGCACGAAGCAATGGACGATGAAAGTCAAAAAGATTCGTGTCGGCCCATCTACAAGGCAGTGTATTGCGTATTTAGCTATGATATGAACGTCTCACTATCCTTTTCAAATTAATAACAAGTAGAATAACATATTTAGTAATGAAAGATATTTTTCTATGAACATCACTCAAGAAATTATTGCGTTCATTGACTGATCCATTGTTGAAAAGTATACTAAGGAATCTTGAAGAGAGTAAGTAGTTGAGCCCTCTTGAGTCCATACATCGTAGTCTACAACACAGCCTTGTAGAATTTTAGGTCATGATATATGGCGAGGCAATAGATTCTTGCAGTTTCATGCAAATCTTGTTAGTTTAGTAATTAATAATATCAAAATAAAGGGCACTCTTCGGGTGGAATACTCCTAGTAAACTCACTTGGCTTTCCTAGATCAATAATGTCGACAAGCTATTCTCATTGCATTGGTCTTTAATTTATTTTATTATATACATTATCAAATGCTAATGGAGAATATTTCAATCTTCACTTGCTCTCTCTCCCTAACCTAGTGTTGCAGAAGAATCTGAGGTTTTTTAAGGATTTATTATTTCTTTTTATTGGTCTTGTATTATGATTAAAATAATCTTGCACTGCAAAAGGCTCCTAAAAAGTGCATATATGGGAGATTGCCGAAGAATAAATTGTTGAGAATTAGCCCTAGTTAATGAATGTAGCATATCATTTATAAATCCGTTTTAATTTTTTAAAACCATTTTTGTGAAGGCTTTTATCTTATTATTGATGAATCTCCAAAACGTCAACTCCATCGCTGTTTCAGATCCGTTGGGGCTCGGGAGGCCTGAAGCCCAGGTTCATCATCATGTGTCCTCCTGTCATCATCTCCGCTGGTGGCCTCTGCCGGGACTTCGGGCCATTGGGAAGTGGGCCTCTGAGGGTCTTGGCCAGTGTCAGCCTGCCTCTCTCGGTTGACACCCCTTGTGCTCAGCTCCCCTTCTCTACTGGCCGTTTCGATGTCTGCTTCCGTTTGTACTCAGGAGTTTTCAATTCGCTAACGGCACAGTTCCCCCCGTTCTCTCTCTCTCTCTCTCTCTTTCTCTGTCTAGAGTTCTCTGCTCCCCGCGTTTCTTTTCCCAATCTGGCATTCTTCCTAGGGATTATATATAGCTTACCAGAGGAACTGAGGGGCCCCGTTGCAGGCACAAGGTCCACTCTAGAATGCGGAACTGGGACGCTGTGATTAGAAAGCGTCAAGAAGAAGAGGAAAGGAGCGCGAAAAAGGAAAGGCGAGGCCAGCTCGGCGCCAACCCAAGTCTCTCTCTCTCTCTTTTTCTCCCGCAATTAGTCCACCGAACAGTCCAACTCGTCCATCCTGGTTGGTGGCTGGAAACGCAAAAAGGGTCTTCTGCGAATCCATGGACGCACCGATCTATTGTGCCGTCATCTGCCCGGAAGGAGAAGCCCGCCGAGAGGAAGGGCCCAGGCCGGCGGCGACAGCTGGTTCTCCCCCACTCCTGCTTACGACCCGGCCTCCTTGTCTTTCGCCAGGTGGGTGGGCATCCAAGCATTCGGTGGTTACGTTCCCTCTCTTCTCCTCCTCCCTAACCTTTTCCATTGTTGCCTTCTGCTCCCAACCTAGTTGTCCTCTGATGGATCCGCTCTGTAATCTCGCTTGCCGCTGAGGTCCCCCCACGTTCTGTTTGCTGATTAAGCCAAGCTGTGTTCGGCTTTCACTGTTCTTCTCTGATTCCTCCATTATGCTCTGTTTTATCACCTCTGGTATGGATCCATTGGACTGATGCGTTCGTGATTTTTTCTGTTTTGCGTCGTGAAGGGAGGCTGCAGGAAGGGGAGCGACCTGGCCGTCACGGTCATCTGGAAGTCCCAGAGGCGTAGGAGGATCCGATTGACGACATGATGGAGAATGACTCTGGCTCTGTTGATGTTGTTGAGGTGGTGGAAAGGGAAGAGAATGAAAGAGAGGAGCTGCCCATCACCCACTTGGGATCTGAAGTGGTGAAGGGCGTCGCGAAGAAGACGGAGGAGGTTGCCCTTGCTGTAGTTGAGGACGAAGAGGCTGAGGTTCCCATACATCAGCCTCCAGATTCTGTCTCAGCTACCCCTTTAGTTGTTTCCATTTCGGAGCCAGTAGCGAGGAGTGTAGATCCAGTTCAATCTGAGATAGGCGAGAATTTGAGTTCTCCAGGAGATGCTCCCCCTCTCCATTCAGAGCCTCCCATTTCGAAGCCTGAAGAAGGGAGCAACGTGAATTCCCTTCCATCTGATGCTGAGGAGAGTTTGGGTTCTCATGGAGATGCTCCCCCTCCCCAGTCAGAGCCTCCCTTTTCGATGCCTGAAGAAGGGAGCAGCGTGAATTCCCTTCCATCTGAGGCTGAGGAGAGTTTGGGTTCTCCTGGAGATGCTCCCCCTCCCAATTCAGAGCCTCCCATTTCGAAACCTGAAGAAGGGAGCAGCGTGAAGTCCCTTCCATCCGAGGCTGAGGAGAATTTGGGTTCTCCAACATATGCTCCCTCTCCCCCTTCAGAGCCTCAACAGGGAAATATCTTGGATTCTCTTCCATCTGAGGCAGATGAGACGGTAGTTTCTTCAGGAGATGCACCCCCTCCCCCTTCAGAGTTTTCCATTTCGAAGACTCAACAAGGGGGGGTGTACCCAGTAGAATCTGAGACAGACCAGGGTGTGGGTACTCTAGGAGACACTCTCCCTCTCCCTCTCCCTTCAGAGATTCCCATTTCGAATCCTCGCCCTGGAAGTGCAAATCCTACTGAATCTGAGGCAGATGAGAGTATGGGCATACCAGGGGACACTCCCCCTACCTCCTCTGATCATTCCATTTCTGAGCTTCATGTGGAGGATAGAGATTCTGTTCAATCTGAGGTACACGGAGATGCTCTCCCTCGCCCTTCAGGGCTTCCCATCATGGAACCCCAACCTGGGACTGAGGATCCTCTTCCAATGGAGGCAGATGAGGACATGGGTTTACCAGAAGAAGAACAAATAGAGCAGCTGGAATTTGACGAACCGTATCTGCTATCCACTCCAATCTCTGAGGAGTTGACTCAAGCTTACAATGTCCCATTTGAGAGAATTGAGAAGGTTGTCAGTGGGGAAGATGCTGCCCCCAATCACAGGAAAGAAGAATCGCCATCTGTGACAGATGATCCTACCAGCGAACAGCCTGACTGCGGGCTCAAGAGCCATCTTGGTACTGACCGCCACGAGAGTAAAGGAATTACCGAGGTTTGTAATTGGTATTCTGTAATGCAGAGATTCTTAAATGCCAACTCTGAGTTTTTTTTTTTTTTTCTTTTTTGGGTGATGAATTTTGACCTGACTGGTTATCAGACTCAGGTTGCTCGCATCACTCATTTGGAGCATCGAGCTTCATGGATTGGCTGCTGTGGGCTTTTGGATGTAATTTCGGGTGCAAATCGATGAGCTCGAGGTAAGGAACGCCTGTTTTACTTTCTACTTATTTGTCATGGCTTTACAAAAGAAATGATGCCTACTTTTACCATATATATATATTGCGTCCGATAATTTTTACAAGTATTTGAGGATATAGATTCCTATGAACCTATTTATTTGGTTCATCCACTTTGGAAATTTCTATGTATTTGATGTTCTATGGGTCTTTCATGTTTCTTTTCATCCAACTTGGATCATAATTTTTTTTTATTATAAATCCATGAAGTGAGGCAGGATCCGCCCCCAATGTCTTGTGAATTATACCCGTCTCTGGCATTGCATTAAGATGAGGTTTGTGCGGGTGTATTGCCCATTACAGAAACATGCATAAATTTGGACGCATTTCATGACCGAGAATGGCATAGATTTGGATGAACTTTGTGTATTGGAGCCCGATCTTCTTGAATGTTTTATGCCATTCCTTAAATCTTCTTTGACCGAGTTGCCATTGGTTTGATTTGCTGCACATGATTCTTGACATGCTAGAAGTTTATGATCAAGGGGTAGAACGTTGAGATTTAGGGATGGGACTTGATTTCTAGCTATTCTGGTTTCTTTATGTCGGAGGGTAGAGATCGTATTCTGTGTGAAGGAAAATTAAAAACTTTTAATCTCTCTCTCTCTCTCTCTCTCTCTCTCTCTCTCTCTCTCTCTCTCTCTCGCATGCGCGTGCATGCGCACGCTCTGATCTCCGGTTTTCGATCCTTGTTTCATTGACTGTATCAGTATCTTTTGCATCCTAATGTCCATGCGCTTGATCAAAAGTTATTGATTAACGAATGCAAGTTAATGAGAATTGCCTGAGTGATTTCTTGAGTAAGAACATATTGTATGTATTGAGCTTTTTCTGCTCTGATGATGGATTAGATCCATATTGTCTGGGAGGAGCCTGAGAAGAAAGCTTGGTGATGATGCTTCACTTGACCCATTCCAGATTGCGCGGAGGTCATATCAACTTCATTAATAAAACCATTTTATACCTTTAAATGTCTAAAACCAAAATAAAAAAGAGAGTAAAAGTTAAAAATAAATGAACCTGAAAAGCTGGGTATTGGAAAAAAATAAGAATCAAAGCACATTCTATAAGATGGTATTTTCTCGCATAGCCTTCTCTTGATCAAACTTCTTTTATATCATCAATATGCCAACATTGTTTCTCCCTCTTCTTTGCTTACATTTAAATTTTCGCCATTTTATTTCTAATGAATCTTTAATCTCAAATTTCCACTTTCTTGCAGATGCAAGAAAGAAAGAAAATGAAATCGAATTGCTTGCTGTACATGTGATTCTTCATGGGGAATGAATGTTCAAGGGCCTTCTGGTTTCCAGGTTGAGTAATAAGTGGGTCATCTTTTGGTGCTTTCCATCAATTTCTGTTTGTGGGTTCGGTTTGACTTCTCAGTGGGAGCAGACTCGACTGGCATCTGTTGTGATATCTCATCTTGAGTCAAAGCTGCTTGATGTAAACGTCAATTGATAGGAAATGTGTTTGGATGATAATTTATTCTTATTTATTAAAAATTCTTGATATACATTGTTGATGGTTATAAGTCAATTAATTTCTTGAATTTCTACCCCTTCTGGTTGGGTAATTTTATGGGAACCCCTGATCATCTGCTTCTCTCTTAAACCTTAAATATAGTGAGAGAGAACAAGAGAGAGAGAGACAGTCTTAGGATTCAGCCCACTTGGGACCTTGAGATCTTTCAACTGGCTTATAGTAGAGATTTATAGAGAGAGGACGAGATATAGTAGAGGTCATGATGCTGTTTTCAATTCATACGTCTCCATTCATAGCGCCTCATGACCGCAGGGCTCTCCCTCTCTCTCTCTCTCTCTCTCTCTCTAACTGCATGTATACACCTGATAGAGGATGATGACATTCTCTCACTGCCCTGGGGTCAGCCTGGCTTTCTCTTTCCTCCAGCACTCAATGTCGGGATGACGGTCAGCATCTCCCTCCACTCTCTCTCCACCCGGCCATGGAAAAAGCTCTCAGAGGCTGCTGCAGCTGATGGAAGCTGAAGAGGTTGGCCAGGCTTCTAGAGGAGGTCCCTGAGAGTCGTAGTGCTTGTGGTAGTAGTTGCAGTAGTGGTCACCACTTTCGGTTGTTCGGCCTGCGAAAGAAAGCACGGGATTCAGCAGAGAAAAAAAATAAAATTGCCATTTTTTATATAAATTTGATTTGCCCGGCGTGGAGTATTTTCCATAATTAAACTTAATTAAAAATATAATGATATATAATAATAAGAAAATAACAACATGGTGGTATTTTCTTAGACCCGAAAATCGAGTTTAGGAGGGGGGGTCGAGGATTTGTTGTTGATGGGCCGGGCCCGGGGGCCTATGCACTTTGGCCCATTCTTTCACTCCCCGTAGGCAGCATTTTTTCCATCGAGGGCTTCTCAGGGTTTGCCACGTGGCAACCGAGAGATCGCATTAGCCGTGAAGGTGAGGTAAAGAAGGGAATTTTAGTTCACGACCACCAGAAATACCAGGAACTGAGGAAAAACTCATCATTTTTCTGAAATTTATGTTTGAGGCCCTATAATCGCCAGTTTTTGGCTCCGCAACCTTCTTCTTTACTACGTGGTTTCTCAATATGCTGCCACGTGGATTGATCCTGTCCACTGCTTACGACACATCAGCAGAGATCGCACCAGTCGTGAAGATGAGGATTGAACAAAGGAAATTTAGTGTAAAACTACCAAAAAGAGAAAAAAAACATAGCGAATTTAGATTTTTAAAAAAAAAATTCAGAAATGAGGGCCAAAAATATTTCGATGACAAGAAAAGGGCAATGAATGGGGAGAGGACAAGGTTTTACCCGTGGAGTGCAATGGCGAGGGTCAGCGGAGATCCGGAGGGGGAAGCCCCTCTCGTCGTAGAGGATGAGCCCGCTGAACCTCGGCAGCTCGCAGCGTTCTCCCATGAGGATCCTCCTTTGCCACAGAGGGGACGACGAAACTACCCCCCCGGCCGCCGCCGCAGCCGGGGAGTCCAAGGAGCCGGCGCCGGCCCCGCCGCTGCGGCGGAGAGGGGCTCCCAGCAGTGGGAGCACCCCCTGCCCGCCACAGGGCTCCGACTCCCCGAGCTTCCTCGACCGGCTCCACCGCAACGAGCTCATCAGCGCCTCCTTCACTGCCCCCCAGCGGGGCGGCGCCGGCGCCGTCGCGAGCGGTGAAGGCTCCTCCTCCGCGGGGTCCTCTCGGGGGCCGCACTTCCTCCGGAGCACAGCGGAGGCGCACAGACCGAAGGCCGCAGTGACAGCGAAGAGGAGCGCCAGAAGCACCAGCAGCGGCATGTCTGCGCGGCGGCTGGGGTTCTCCAGTGCCTCTTCCATGACGGTCGGGGGGGCCTGCGTAAGGCACGGAAGGGAAGCTTTCTGCGATAGCGAAGCTGGAGAGAATTCATTAAATGGGGCAGGCTGAACCCACCGTCTTCCCGTGACGGCCACCGCCGCTTTTTGTCGCCGCAGAAGCGCCATTACTGCATCCATGGCGTGGGGGGCGGCGTTATTGCCACCGGCGATTCAGACGTGGGATGGATAGGGAGCATAATCACTTCCGAGGAGACGACGGCTTCCGCGCATCTATCTCCATTGGACCCCGCTCGGTCTAGGTCCAGAGTGTATGCATGGCCGAGCACAACGGAGAAGGAGACCGCGGGGAGAGGGGGAAGCGGAGGGCCTCGTGGGTACATTCCTTTGCCTGTACAGCCCCATGCAAGAAGAGATCTTCTTTTGCCAGTGAACTTTTGAGAAACGATAAAGTCAACAGGCCGACGCGGCGACGAGGCCCGCCCAGGAGTGGACCATTACAGGCTGCGTCAACGGGCTTGGGGCCAGATCAGAAAACAGAGAAAATCATGATTTAAGTGTGCGTGAGAAAGCCAAATTAATGATCTCCCAAACGTAGGATCCTGTCAAGATCAACGAAGAGAAATGAACTAACAACGTATCTAAATGTGCCCTTATATTGATGGAAATTGATAAGTATTTAGGATATTTTCACCACCAAGAAAACTTATTGATTATTTTTTCTCTATTAACCAAGCATGGAATAGATCAAATTTCTTGGTGACTGCAGCATAGAGGATCAAAACTAAGATTTAGTTTGCACCAATTGCCTTAAGAAACATTATTACCATTAAAATTTTCTTCAAGTTCCCTGAGATAGGCATTGAATATCATGGGGTAACACGTCAAAATACTAGAAGATTCTTGCCACAATAATCTACCCTTTTCCCCTTCATGTCAACAATTTATAGTAATATTACTTTGATTATCAATAACATATCTATCTTAATGATGTAAAACAGATTTACACAGCGATGAGATGGAAAATTGCATCGTTGAAGGACCAAAAAGGGTAAAATGACGAAGATAAACCAGAGTTGTTTGTGGCTTATAACTATAGTCCATAAATATCTTTGATTCCAGTAGATTTATTGTCATATTTTATTGCTCAAGGGACTTAGAACTTGTTATTGATATCTTTTAAGTGGCATAGTTTCTCCACAACATAAACACACATAATGCAACGATTTACTTGTGCATTCCCGAGCTTTGTAGAGGCATCTTCCTGAGATATGGAAGCTTTTGGATAGAGGAGGTTGTGATTTCCTCTCCTTTGTAGGTCTAAGGTTTTCAGTGCATCATGCACATTGGCTCCTCAACTCTCTCCCTATCTCTTTCTTCTATGCGTTGAGTTGCCACATAACTAGTTTAATCTCCCTTTTTTTCTTTTCATTAGGATTTTTCAGTGTTTTCAGCAATCTATGTACCCACAACATTAGAATATATTGTGCGAAGAAAGTACCACTTCCACCAAAATAGTTGTGGTAACTGTCTGATGATTTGATCCAACACATTCATTCTACAACTCCAACATTAGGATCAATAACCTTCAACCTATATCAATCAACTTGATGTAACACAGGTGAAGGGTAGATCTGATAACCTGTCCAATTGACCCCAATGGGCGGTCCAATTACACAAGATCTGTGACACCTTAGACTTAAGCCCAATAACTTGTGTTCTTCTTTTCTCATAAATTTTGACCTACAATAACTCAACGTAAAAAACATTCCAATCTAAGCACATGACCTTCAACACACTTGGGAGTACTTGACGTGATTAAGAAAAACATTCTTGGTCTAGACCTATAAGCTTCATAGCATTCAACTAAAATATGAATGTGTTTAATGATTTCGACGCTAATAATATAAAGATTAAATGAAAAACTACTAGAAAATATGTTTAGTACACTAATCTATAAATCAAGATCTAAATATTTAGGTCTGGTTTTTTTTATTTTATAAAAATATTTTAACACCTCAAATTAAGAAATCAGATGTCCAAAATCACACACTAATCAACTCGAATCACATTAGAGCAAAATATAAGAGTGTGTGTAGACCTATTTTTGATTTGGAGAAAAAAGTGATGTTAACCTACGAGTCAACTTAGTCAAATCAGACTTAATTTGAAGAGAGAGAGAGAGAGAGAGAGAGAGAGAGAGAGAGAGAGAGAGTAGAGTTGGAGACATTTAGGCAATTATATTCATGAATTTAGTCAATGTTAGTCGAGATTTGAAGTCTGACTATTTTTACTATTTAGGATAATGAAAGGTAAAAAAGAAATGGTATTTCTAGAGACAATAGTAGCCCAGGAAAAGTGAACTATAAATTATGCATCTCTCTTAGTTGATTGTGTTAGTCATCTACAGGGAATCTACTCACTTGAGTTTATAATTTCTCTGATATAATCTATCACATTCCTTTTATTTTAATCTCTTTGAAGAAGAAATAATTCACTCCCCTCTCCCGTGAGTGCTGATCCTATCTTGGTGGTGTGTACTTGAAACTTAGTCAAAAGAAAAGCCAGCCCACGTGAATGTGGGGCAGTAGAGCATAGTAGCATGTTGTGGGCCATTTCACAGATATGACACATGGATTTTCACATGGTGTTCATCACTTGCCAAGGTTCACAAGAGAAACCATGTATATGTGAGTCGTCATGCCATAATGCCAGAAGAAGAAGAAGAAGAAGAAGAAGAGAGAAATGCGCTGACCTCCGTTGAGAGCAACCTCCATGACGGTTCAGATGCAGAGCCCTTTCTCATCTTTCTCGGTTCCTGTTCTGGCTGTTCCAACCCTGCACTATCAAAATCGTCTTGGAGAGCAAGAGGAGAGGACAAAACCAGTACTTCAGCATGCTCCGCAGTAGAAATCTCATTAATAAGAGAAAGTAATTTTGCCCCCGAAACATCAGAAAGAAAAGAGGATATATCAATTAACATACTTTCTGCTGGGTTGGTCGGTTACTCCACACCACTAGAGTTGTTCTCACCTGGGGAGGCTCACAGCATTCGATTTATCTTAGAGAGAGAGAGAGAGAGAGAGAGCGCTTTCAAAATAATGAAATGAACGAATGAATGTCGGAGAGAAACAACTGGGATCCACGTCCATGTGTGCCCATGTTTCTTATGAGCTTTCTCTATTTGTTCTTGTTCCCTGAAGACTAGTACACTCTTTCTGCTGTTGATACTGGCTGAAGGAAGACGACGATCACTGTGATGTTATCTTTGCTGCCACGGGCCACAGCTTCAGTGGCCAGTCTTTTAGAGCACATGCCGGGCTCTTTGACAGTGTCTCTGATGATGGACACCACATTATCATTGCTTACGACGTCCCAAAGGCCATCACTTGCCATGACCTGAAAAGAAAGCCAATCGAGAAAGAAATAGTTGCATAAGTGCACAGAGAATTCGCCTGCAAGACGCATTCTAGAGAAAGGGCACAGAGTCAACGGTTATTTGGGGATTTGGGCGACTCATAGAGCCTGCCAATGCATGCCAACGGTAGCTTTCTAATGGAAACTTCATTGCCAGGAACTATAACGAGGATGAAGGAAATCTGATGGTCCACAGCTACTCTAGATTATTCTAATTTTGCATGGTTTGGTACGAGATAATGCAGGTTTATGGCTGAAATATTATGATACAACCTAGCTCAAAATGCTGGTGCACATGGTAAACAATTATTTGATATGCCATTTTATATAATTAATATTATAAAATGCCATTTTTTATATTAATTACATAAAATATCTCATATATGACGATGGTTAACGTGTGAAAGCATTTTTCTCTTGTTATAGCTTACATCATATCTATACTCATGAAATATCTCATATATGATTTGTTGGTCAGTGACATATCTAGTGGAAGCCACAGTGGTGAAACCAGATACAACAGATCATATCTCATGAAGAGATCCCTTTTCACTTTCAATCTTCAGCAACAATACAACAGCAACAGACTGAACAGAATAATAGACCCTAAGAGACGTTCTATAGCTTTAGTGCAGAATCAGGTGAGGTTCACGGATCACGTTGGATTTATTTTGACCTTCTTCTGATATCGGTATTTGATACCGAAATATACGGTTTAGAAAAGGTCAAAGATGAAAGCTAATAATCTGGGAACTTTCAGTTGCAACTGCATAAGTATGTAAATATGTCCCGAAATCAATCTTTCTCGGTATGACAGGTTACATCCTAAGTTTTATCCCTTAGCACATGCAAGCCACGGTGGTGAAGCCAGATAAGACAGTGCCTGCTGTATAAATTATGCCGATTTTTCTGCAGAAAGCATTATAAATGAAAGCATTGCCGATAAATATTACAAGTCCTTATGGTAAAATGAATCTTCTGAATCATATTACGCAGAATAGCATGTGATTTTAAGCCCATTTAGAATTGAATCCTTTTCACTGCCAAGGTACCAATTCCATGCTACCTGATTCTTCCAGTGTATAGAGCAGATTTCAGGTCATGAGCTGATGCTTACGGAAAGTCAGCAACTGACTTTCTATGTCCCAGATCAGGAGCCTCACAGAAATCCTTGTGAAAAGGATTCTTGAAATCATGCCCAGCAAAGTTGAGCATGTTTAAACATGGATGCTTTTTATCCATCGGCACAAGGTGCAGGACCCCTAGATTTTCATTAATGCTCCTGACAATAAAGCATTCAGAACATCGTCTGCTGTCTCTTAAGGCTGTTAGCGATAATTGAAGATGATTCGCATTTTAAAAAGGTAAGAGACGAGATTCTTCAAAAAATTTAAGAAAAAAAGGACCAATTTTTTTTCTATAGCCATCTACTTCGCCTGAGAAGATAAAATTTAAGGAAAATTTATGAACATTTATTGAAGTATAAAATGAATTGATTGGCGATCTACATTCATCTAGATGAATTTAAACTGCTTACCAAATATTCATCATCTGCTGATAGAGAAGTCTCAGTTATTTCAGGCTCAGCAGTTACAGCTGGCTTCAAATCATCATCACCAATTGATCTCGTCACCTGCTCAGCCAAAGGTATGCCGGTCAAAGTAGAAGCTCAATATAAAATCATTTATGAAATTGAATATATTTTCAATTTGACGATGCATGACACTTCATTAAGATTAAAAAAATGGCCGCGAATAAATATGTTGCGCACATGGGATTAGATTCATAAATGTAGGGTTAACTTCGCATGCGTTTCCAGGGAAAGACGGCACGAAACCACTCAAAAGGATCGGATATGGATAGAGAACATCTTATAAAGCGAGTGATTTGACCTGCTTAAATGGCTTTCTTTGTTGCTCTAATAATAGAAGTTGAAACCTGCGTATTATGAAATTTCATATTTATGCTTTCTCATTTGATTTGAATCCATTTTGGAGGCAGAAGCGCAGACAGAGGCAAGCTGCCTCTGTGTCAATTACAATAAAAAAATGTTTCACCAATCTCCAACGGTACATGTTCAAATACAAAAAAGAGTTTAGAATTGAAGAATTTGATCCCTTCAGAACATGTAGAAAAACAATAAGCACCTTGATAGGAGCTGAGGACTAGCCGTAACAGAAAGCCACTACCAAGGGTACCATTGCACAATGGAGACCATTCAAATAATTCCTCATATAAACTATTTTGTAGCCTGTCTTACCATCTTTGGTCAGAAGAACATAGGCTATCACTTTGTGCTCACCTTATCCTGTCTAGTAAGGTACTATATTCTCAATCTTTAAAATCATTAAAGAAAGGAAATAACATTAGCTTTTTAAAAAAGAAAACTGCCCAAGTATTAATGACTAATGGAAAATGTGTATAAGAAGGAATGTTTTGATTGATCTGGACACCAACAAGTTAGATAATTTACATAGTTAGAGAACTGGACCTCTAGTGAAGTGACGTTCAAAGTATTGGACGTAAAAAGAACGGACAACCTGGGTCTTTGGAAAGAACCTGGAGAGCAGCTGGACCAATTCTCCACGTGTCCACTTGCCATTTCACTTCCATGCCTTGTTTGACGACTCGTGCTCTTTCATCAGGACAGCTTGCAACATGATCCTATATAGATTCGTTGAGCACAATGTGAATGGATAAACTAAGGAACAAACTTGGCATGCACAAGAGTTTATCTTACCTTACTAAGAGGAACTGGGTGACCACTACGACATAATATAGCACGGCAATCTCCAGCATTTGCAACAAAAAGTTTGTCCCGGACAATTAAGGAGGCAATCGCAGTACAACCTGGATGCCAATCTTTCTGAGTGACTCTTTTCAAGTTACGTTGAGATACTAACTCATTTCTGAATGCATAATCAGTCTTAACAAAAGCTTCAATTAACGCATCTGATGGACTGCATCAAAAAGTCAAAGGTGTGACGAACTAATGTCAAGAAAATACGTAAGAGTAAAAAGAAATAATCAAGTGAAGAAAATTCCACCAGCTTGTAGAGTCCAATGTCTGTAAATATCCGGGGAGTGCTCGAGCAGAAAACTCAGCAGCTGCTGCTCCTGGAAAGTGAAAATCAAAGAAAATGGTTTTTATGCCTGGATGTAATAGCAAGAAATTTCTCAATAATCACCAAAAAATAGCTGCGGTGTGATGACCTCGATGACCATCAAAAATCCCAAACAAATATGTATCATTTGCATCACACATTTTTGGAAGCATGAAGTGTGTATCTTCCATGCTCTCCCTTCTCCCACATGTTGAAAATGATCCCCAAGAAAGTGTTGGTATGTAAACGTGAGCACCATTGATCAAGCTGGTCCATACTGCGAATTTGGAATTGGCTGATCGAGTTGTTTTGGACCACTGTTCTCCCCGAGAAAACCAGTTTAAGTTCTCCTGATAGCTTTTGGAGTTGTTGATACCATTCTCATTTGACATGCTAGGGGAAGCTATGTCATCTTTGGCTACCTTTCCTGTTCTTTTGTCATATATAGTGACTGACTTAAGCTCTTCCACTATGTCATCGAAAGATGGTCTTTCCATGGGATTAGGTGCCCAGCATTTCTCGATGAGCTTCAACAAACTTGTTGGTGTGCCAGATGCGGAAGAAGCAAGCACAGGTCGTAACCCTTCAGACACTACTGCTGCTGTGAGCTGCTGTTCAGTATAGTTCATTTCAAGGACAGTGTGTGCCTGCGTGAAAGTATATTATCTGATAAGCATTACATGATATCTGGAAGTAATCACGTCAGAAAGCCTCTAAAATGGGTACTTGGAATCAAAGCCTGTATTATAGGGTCAAGAAATATATGATAAATAAATTCACGATGAATTTTCGTATGTAGAATGCGATTTACACATGGAGCCATTATTACACATGAACCCATAAACACTAAGGGCTTTGTCACTCTGTACACGTTCCGTAGCTGCAGATTATTCAAAAAAGGTATCAGAAACGATAGGGAATACTCCCTAATCTAATACAGGAGATAATTTTTGGTCAAGATCACTCAATTGCCCATCACGTCGTTCAAATTTTTTTATCTTGATTCAACAGATAACAAGACAAATCACATGGTTTACTGAGCACTGGAAAGGCTACTGTTGGTACTGAAACCAATATGATTGTAGAGGATATCAGAAACCTTTCTTGCACTGAATTTATTGGGAAGCAACCCTAACAAATCCATCATCATTTTGCATCGAATCCTAAGCATCACTCATGAATTTGGCAGTTCCATCATAATTCTGATTAAAAAAACTCAAAGTTTTCATCCGAAAAATAAAACCAGTGGATGGTTGCAATATTTACATAAATGTAAGCTACACAAAATACGTATTCTTCTGGAAATTTCATTGGGAAGCATGAGACAGCATTCACCAACATGTATTTATTCACTGATTCCAGATATAGAATGAGATCTGATGAGAAAAATTAAATCCAAAAGCCTGCAATGAATGAGTTTGAGTCAAATTTCAAATGTTCTTTCTCTTGTCGGGAGAAAATAGATGGGATTGGTACTATGCAACTCTGCATTGTCCTATTTCAAATCAGAGTTCCATTTCTTGAAACCATGATTTCTAGATATAGGAAAACTTATCTCAGTATTATGCACTCAGATTTAGGGGCATTTGAAGGCTTCTATCATCAACAACCGGAATGTCACATCAAAGAATGGACACAGGTTATAGAAGATAGTCTCACAAATCAGACTTCTTATTAATGTTTAATTCAAAATAATATGCGATGATGTACGAATGCCTTTGATTGGATGTCATAGTAAACGATGATTAAACCTCATATAATGAAAGTAAATCGAGGGTCAGAGTATAAACTAATTTATAATTACCTATCAAATTCGTATCAAAGAGAGTGATTATACATGAACCATACATAATATATGTAAATAATGCAAAAGAATACGACTAAAGCGTATAAAATATTCTACTGAGTTTCAAGACCCTGAAAATGTACCCCGCAGAACTGGTTTGTACGTGTATTGAACGCATATCCCTGTATTATCCCTGTATTACCATTGACTCTCTCCCTCTTTATTGAGACAATTTTGCAAAACGTATGGGATCGTTAATAACTACTCTTCAACTACATGGGTAAAAATAATGCAATCAGAAAAGTTAAGTTCTATCCACTGTGTAACATCAATATGCCAAAATTTATCCTCGCTAGAGTTTAACCACGCAATAGATACAACCTTCTGAATAATTGGAATCAGGTAGGCACCCTTACGTATGACTACACTAAATCATGGGATACATCATAGGATCTGGTCAAGCTAAATCTTTGGATGCATCATACAATCTACTGGCTCCCATACTAGTCGAATATGCCTTTTGATAATAAATATGATGAAGAATCTTGTACCAACTTCATACTCATTTTAATCAGAAACGTTTGCAACACGAAATTAAAAATAATATTTATGAAGGCTGAGAAGAAGAATACATATACCTGGGCCTCTGTGCGCAGATCTGTGTAGGGAACAACTCCAGTGAGAAGCTCGCTGCAACAGAGCATACAAGAAAAGATCTTCATATACGACGTAAATAAAAGTTATATAAATAGAAAGAGGACAGCTTTTATTTCCTATGTCCATTCTCTTTTCTACTTAGCCCTTGTAAAATTCTTACGAGGAAATCGTAAATAATGCATGCCATTTCTTTTGGGTAATAAGAATTCAAATTAAATGCATCTATTCAATAGTTTAGTATACAAAGCAGATTTCATTTCTTTATCATGCGATAGATATCATCCAGTATATATCTTTTCTGGGAAAGGAGTATTATAGAAGGGATGAACTTCTGTCACATTTCATTTCTGACTGATTCATACAGGGTTGGCACTCAGAATAAGATTATGTAGAGAGATGGTCTAGATATGATCAGATCCAGACAGATTTCAGAAACAAGCAGGTCAAATCAGCAAATCCGAACCTTACTAAACCCTAGCCAGTCAGGCATTAGGGACAGCCAGACTAGGAAGGATCGGACTGGTTGGAATTAACTAATCTGAGTTGAAGCAGCCAACTTCTGGCTGATCGGCCCAGAAAAGCGAAGTCCAGGATGAGGCAGTCCTTAGGAAGCCCTCCAGTCTGACTTCAGAGCCTCCTCCCACCGGTGCTGAAGGTTCAACTACGCAATGGAGTACCCTCAACAACGAGTCAAGCCCAGAATGTCGACCCTAGTGCTTGTGTTTTTTAAAGATCGGAAAGATATCAGAATACACCACACTAATTACCCACTCATAAAATATCTCTATACATGGAGAAACATATTTAAGAACCCAGAGAATTCTAAATGAAAGAAAATATTCTAAAGACCACTCCAATACGAGAAAGGGAATATCTAAGAATCAAGAGAGATTAAAAAGTATGTTCTGTCAGCCATGGACAATGCGCAGTAGCCAAATTTTGCTCCAAGCGTTTAATGTAAGTCAGTCTTTATTTTGATAGCGTAGGTTTGACCAGGTAAAACACATTGATGTCAATAGAAAGTGGATTTTAACAGTTGTTGATCTTACGTAAGCTTGAGCTAATTGTGCTAGACGGTGAGAGGAGGAAGAAGATTGCATCAAATAGTATGATGTATTCTATTATCTTTTAACGTCTTAATTTTTACTTTTTGATATAATTGGTTCCTTTAATGAACAAAAATTTTCACTCAATCAGCAGATTTTTAATAATATACATATCTAGTTTACATCTCTTTAGTACAGTGCCAATCAGACCAGACAATGCAATTTTGCGATCATAGAGGTCAGCTTTCAATAAATGTGATCGACTAAAAAGTTCATAAGTCAGGTCATAGTTCACGGCTTGAAGCATCATGCAACAATGATAGGAAAAAAATGAGGAGATAATGAAATAATATCCAAGTATTTTGCCAAGCTTCTGGGGGAAAAAATTTAGATGTTCAACAGTTCAACTTATCTTTAATTATAACTTGTTTCCACGAGGTAAATGCATCATTATATAGATCCAAAAGTAACATAACAATTTCACTTTCAAAGCGGTGATATATTAATGAGTTCTTAATTTTGAAAAGTGCACGGGAAGATGAGCATCTCACTACTACATTATGAGATTTTGACAAGAACAAAAGCTTACTTGAGGGTTATTGCAAAACTGTAGACATCTGATTTTTCTGTATGCACATCCTTCCTCAATATTTCTGGTGCCATGTAAATAAGTGTCCCAACCATGTTCTTCTTGTGAAATCCCCCAGTTGGCTTCCCTGATGATCTCCAATTTTCAACAGAAATATGTTTAAGATCCCTTTTATATATCGCTAAACCAAAATCTGCAATATGTGGATGTAGATCTGTATCCAGCTGCAATGGATTCAAGAATATCAGAAAGTTCTACATTGCAGAAAGCTGGGGCAAGTATCTCGTCTAACCAACCAGTTTCTGAAAGTATAACCGTGATATTTACCAAGATATTTGCTGGTTTTATGTCCCGATGTACAATTCCCAAGTTATGAAGATACTGCAGAGCTTTTGCTACAAAAAAGAAAAGAAAATCCAATGTTTGGATATAAGAATTGGTCTTAAGAAAAAGAAAACCTTAATAATCAGTACACAAACCAGACGAACTCTTTAACGTCAAACAGTATTGGGAGACGGTCACTTTCTGAAATCTCATACGAAAAGATTGTGTGAAGCATCCAGGAATGAATTTAGGCCAAACCCAGTCCAAAATGTAAGTTTGATATGAACACAGGTTTTTATTGGGCCATCCCACTGAAGTCTCATTTAGAGAAACTTTATCAAATCGACGAAGTTCTTATTCTAGCGCACTTGTTTCCGTCCAATAAAGTTACTACACACACACACGCAGACATATTCCTACTGGCTTGGACGGATTTATTCAGGCAACTGTGTCATACACTACATCTGGCATGCTGCCTTTTGTCTGTCATGATATTAATGAACACTAACCAGAAAAAAAAGATTCTCATTTTTCATGTCTCAATTTAATAAGAACAGGACAATCTAATATGGATCATCACCATCATGGAAGAAAATGAGCGTAGTTAAGCAGAGGATTACTCTACTTAAATTTAATTTAAAGATAATTCAAAGAGAAGAAAGACTCTCAAGATTTTTCATAAGCTTAGAAAAATGCTTAAATGAATTGGCGATGCGAAAATTTGATGAAGCTCTTATGCTTATTCTGCGAAAGGTACTCTATTGAAAACTTATATGATGCAAAAATAAAATTTACAATGTAGTGGTAAATATTAGATGTATGTGGTAAATCAATGGTGACATTAATTACTGCCCACATTTGAATCCAAACGGATTTTAGTTGACTAAAGCATTCGATAGAAACATTTAATGCGATATTTAATACATCCATTCTCCAAGATTCTTCAAAATCAAGCAATCAATAAATATGACTGTCTTCTGACATGAAAATGTCAATCCATTGAGCTCTATGAGCAGTGAACTCTGGTGAGGTATCTACAGCAAACCATACATGACTAGAATTAGGAGTATTTAATAGAAGGAGCAGCAAGCAGAGCATAAGAGCAACCCACTGAGAATTAGGAGTATTTAATAAACATTTCCTCTCATGGACTCAAAACATAAAATAGAAAATTTCGAAGAAGCAGTAGGAACACGAGCAAAGAAATGGATTTTGTTTTATTTTTCACTTAAAACGTAACCAAGTTATTGAGAGAACCACATAAAGAGTGGGAAACGCAGATATAGGGCATAGTTTTGGATCATACCAATCTCGCAGGCAATTCTGAAAACTTCATCGGTAGTCGGGTTCCACTCCTCGACATGCAGCTTCTCAGCAAGGTTAGGGGCCTCGTAGAACTCAAAGAAAAGCAGGTAACCTGGAGGCCTCGCGTGTGCCGCAATCAGTCTCACCAGTCCGGGATGATCCAGGTTGCTACAAAAACAAGTGGAATTAAAGGCAGACTCTACTAATTTCAAGTCCGACAAATCCAATGGATGAAACTCCCGGGAATTGACCGAAGAACGACGCAAAGAGAGCTTCATAAGTCACCAGAGCAGCTTCAGCTGACGATGGTATTTGTCGATGTCCTCGGCCGTGGATAGGACTGGTCTCTTCGCCGCCACCCGCCTACCATTGAGTCGCGCCTCATAAACCGTGCCCTCAGATCCTTGGACCAGAAATACGGAACAATTCAGAGATTGAGCAGGTACTCATCCGTATGATTGAGAGAGAGAGAGAGACCTTTGGCGATTGGAGCGAGCAAGGAAAAGGATGTTGGGGGAAGGTGGAGGGGGATCTTGTCACTGGAGCAGCAGCCTCTGAAACACGTGTTGTTCTCCGCTCCCCCCTCCTTCCCCATCTCTCTCTCTCTCTCTCTCTCTCGCTCTCTCTCTCTTCACCCCCTCTCTCCCTTGATCACTCTCTCTCTCGCTGAGAAGGAGAGAAGAAGGCGCGCATCGTAATGGCGTGGGAAGTGACTCGGAGGTCGTGGAGCCACAAATGCTACGTGCCAGGCGATAAATGGGCCCAACTCTGTCCACGTGAATTCCGAATGACATGGCTATAAGACACGCGTCAAGTGGGAAAAGCTCTCCACGTCGGCATGTTATAAAAAAGTTGCCAACTCATATTTATCATTGAAACATTTCATAGAAAAATAGACAGAGCACGCAGTACGCTTAGGAGATCTTGTTCAGGTGACATCATTATCACGAATTTCTTACTAATATTACATAGTTACTTTTACATCTCTCCTCTGCCGACAGCTGCGCGAGAGGTGGAGGCTGGGCGCCGAGTGTCCAATTTCGGCCGGAGATTGGCGGCGGAGGTCGCCAGGTGTCATCCAGCCAGCTAGGCAACATGCCGAGTGGCTCATGGACAACACCGTGTCTAAAGAGGAACGCCGCCAAACGAACATGATGAGGATTTTGCCACGGGTCCTCTGTTCTTTTAATTTTTTATGTACGGATAGATGTGTCCTGTCGTGGTTGCATGCAGGGCGGCACGTGGCGAACTCTTCTTCCCTTTGTATTCCCGCACAATTTTTAAATACTGAAATCAGCCTTTTTCTGCTTTCAACGTCATAAAAAAATTGAAAATAATTTTATAATTTGTAGAAAAAAGTGCTATCGCCATTCTTTCTTTTAAAAAAACCTGGAATTTTATTTTTAAAATGATGAAAAATTCTTCCTTCCGGGTTTTCTGTAGACAAAATTGAAAATAATATGTGCTATCGATATTTATGGTTTCTATAATTTCCAAATATTTGACTGAGAGTTATTTTTTATTTTATGAGGTTAAGTAATAATGACTTTCCTCGTACTTAGAAACGTAAATATCTGGAAGTACGTGATTTCTTGTAGTTTTGCCAAATAAAAGAGGATAGAACAACTTCCAACTCTCTCTCCCCCTTTCTACGTCGACGTTCTCTACTTGATTCTCTCAAAAAAAACTCCCCCACCCTCTCCTTCTCTCTCTCTCTCTCTCTCTCTCTCTCTCTCTACCTGTGTAGACATATATACTTCATACCCTCTCCCTCTCTTCAGAGTGTCAGTCGAGCATGTCAAACTCCCCTGCATGTACTGCTCGCTATCTTCAGCCTCCGGTCACCGGAGGAGGAGTTCGCCGCCGCAGCTGGCCATCCTCGTCGGCGCCGGCCGCCTTCCTCGTCATGGCCTTGGCGGCGGCGGCGTCCTTGATCTTCCTCTGTCGCACGAACCTCTCCCCCGCCGTCGTCTCTATCTCTCTCTCCTCGCCGTGGTCTCCGGGAAACATTTCCGACTTCTCTGCCGGTCCTCTTACCCCACCGCAGGAGGAGCGCGGCGGTGAAGGCCGGCGAGAGAAGATGGCAGAGGAAGAAGGGAGGAAGAAAGAGCTAGAAGCTGTTCTTTCAGCTCCACCGCCTGCTTACGGCGGCGGCAAGCAAGCTCGTACGCCGCCTCCGGCGAGACAATCCGGCGGTACGCACCCACACCCTCGCGTAAGTAAGAACAATGTTACCATGTCGTCTCATCCGGCTGGTGACCGGTTAGTGTTGACGCATTGTGGGGGCAAATCCCATGAAGAAATTTCGTTTTACCCCCCATAAAAGTATTTTATACCTTTGAAATATCCTCTTAGTTGATGTATGAGCCTTGGATGACGAGGGAGGAAAAGACGCGAGACAATGATCTCGACGATAAATTCTAAGGTCCGTCACCACTCGCTAAACGGCTGGTATCTGGAAGGGAGAGTAACTTCAAGGAGTAAACACCCGGCCTATTCAATGGTGTTGACTTCTGCTCCTCACCACGTGGCACGCATCGACCCACGATGGGATCATGGTCGGCCTATCTTGGATCTATCGTCACATCACAACCCTCTCTCGGAGGAGCAAGGGTTTCTTCATCGCCTGACATCTGTCTTGTGTTCTTTTTTTCCTTGTTCTTGACCCATGCCAGGCTCAACACGGGCCTCGCAAGGCCCACGTTGAGCTGTTTCCTGGCTTGCTATGCATCAATTCATGGATCATCGATTTCGAGGGTGTGTAGATAAATCAAGATTTTGTAGGGGTTTTAACGGGGTGAGTAAGTCTAAAAGCTGAGACCAGCCCGCTGTCAGACATGGTTGGGCTTGGGGATGAGTGAGGGCTGGGAAGGTCTGGCTGCAAGATTCATCATGGGTTTAGTTGAGATTCATCTGTCTGGGCTTTTCTCCAGGCCAAGCTAGTTGGCACCCACAATCTTGGCAGTCGATAATAGCCAAGGTGGTATATACTCATGGTTGGGGTTATCACGAGCAACGTCTAATCCACACATCTTAATACTCGACAGCCCAAAGCATTCAGAAATATTTAATATTCTTATATTATTTAGTCATCTACAATCGCCGTATACATTCTTGATGAAAAGGGTTCTTAGGTGAGACTACTATCATAGCCAGCTATTGAATTGGACGAGTTTTAACATAATTCATATTGTTAATAATTTCAACTGAGCTATGTTATGATCGTTCAATTCACTATCATTATCTTAGTAGTTATTTGGGTTTATTGAGTAGTGATTTCATTTTCGTTCGTGAAGAAGATGAAATTTTGATTGAATATGGTTTTTAGGCAGTGAACAATTTTGAAAATCTTTATGAAGCAAAAGATGGGGTTGCCAAATCACGAAGTGACATACATGTGGATTGGAACTTGTCAAGACTTGAGTCAACGCTTGCTAGAGCACGATTCACAATTAAGCAAGCTTCACGGGTTGGAAATCTTGCACCATCTCCTGCACGAGCAGGTTACGTTCCCCAAGGACCGGTCTACAATAATGCGCATGCATTTCACTGGTAATTGTCTAAAACCTTTGGCTACTTGTTACAGATTTTAGTCGCCTCATTGTGGATACCGATGGATTTGTCACTGCTAAAAAGGTTTTTTTTTTTTTTTTTTTTTTGTTTTGTGACGTTAACAATTGAAATGGCAATGAATTGCTACTTGGGATTTTAGGAATTGTGTTTATTAACCTGGTATTGAGATTCTGTATAGTACTTCTTACAAAGTTTTTCATAATCAGTTTGGAAGGTTCACAATAATTCAGTCAAAATGTATATTATTTCAATGCGGTTTAGTGATTATTTCCCCTCGCATTATCACTTTTCATAGGAAGTCAAATCCTTTTTACAGTGGGCACTGAAATGCATCTTTAATTGCTTCTTTCAAGTACTATAAATGCCAGACCATGCATTTTTATTAATAAATTGGACTGCATCAACACTCATATGCTTTGATCCTCATTTGGAATTTCACTAAAATAAAAAAAACCCTTCATGTGAAAAGCTTCCATCCTTGATGGAAAAGAATGCTCAATGCAAGGAACTCACCATTTCATGAGGACCGTGATTTATTTTTCAAGGGAACAAAATCATTCCATAGTGATGTGAAGTATGATTTTTTCTGGGCAAAACAAAAACTAATATAATCAAAGACTTGTTATTATATAAGTGTCTATATAGGGAAAGGTAGATACAGAGTGTTCAGTTGTGCTTTTCAAGTGAGTATATGTATTTCCAGCCCAATCTACGTTGGTGAATTTCTTGTTCACTAAAACTCATGTCTATTTGGTGTGCTGGGACATTCAAACTGAGCAACTAACACTAGCAGGGCTTCATTTTTACGTCATTCTGGGGTTGCAGGAGTTATCTAGAAATGGAGAAGCTCTTTCGGGTTTATGTCTACGAGGAAGGGGAACCTCCGTTGTTTCACGACGGTCCCTGCAAGAGCATATATTCCATGGAGGGGCGGTTTATTTACGCCATGGAGTCGGAAAGCCCCTTCCATACCAGAGACCCAGAGAAAGCTCACGTCTACTTCCTCCCCTTCAGTGTCACAAAGATGGTGAAGTTCCTCTACCGGCCAAAAAGCTTTGACATGAGTCCCATAAAGCTGACCATTGTGGACTACGTTGACGTCATTGCTCGAAAGTACCGGTATTGGAATAGGAGCCTCGGAGCTGACCACTTCATATTATCATGCCATGACTGGGTAAGTCAACGAGTTTCCTTGAAGGTGTAATCAACTGGAGCAGGCCCAGAAATTCACACCGACGGAAGACCGCGCTTCTTAGCCTTATCGGGAAGCTTCATTTACATTGCAGGCGCCGCAAGCTTCCTCGGCAAAGTCGAATCTTTATCAGAACTCCATCCGGGTATTGTGCAACGCCAACACTTCGGAAGGGTTCAATCCTTCGAAGGACGTTTCCCTACCGGAGATTAACCTCAAGACCGGCCTCACCGCCGGAATCATTGGCGGGCCGTCGGCTTCACATCGCCCGACACTCGCCTTCTTCGCCGGGGGCTTGCATGGGCCAATCAGGCCCCTACTGCTAGAACACTGGAAGGGGAAGGATAGGGACATCCAGGTCTACGAATACTTACCCCGGGGGATATCATACTACGACATGATGAGGAAAGCCAAGTTCTGCATATGCCCGAGTGGGTACGAAGTGGCGAGCCCCAGGGTTGTGGAGGCGATCTATCTGGAGTGCGTGCCCGTTATAATCTCCGACGGCTACGTCTTGCCCTTCAGCGACGTCCTGAACTGGAAGTCCTTCTCGATCCAGGTTGCGAAAAAGGATATTCCGAATCTGAAGGAGATCTTGCTCGGCGTGTCTCAGAGGCAATACATTAGAATGCAGAGGCGAGTAAGGCTCGTTCAGAGGCATTTTGTGGTCAACAGCCCCCCAAAGAGGTTTGATGTCTTCCACATGATCCTTCACTCGATATGGCTTAGGAGGCTCAACATCCGGGTCAACCCCATGGCCGAAGGAACGTAAGTATCTCATGATGAAGTACGTGCAAAGGGGACTTGAAAGTCTTGGTTTAGGGGAGACACCTTTAAATCCTTCTTGTTGGAACTCTTCCTCAGTGTTATTCTGCGTAAATACTAACTATCGTCCATGGCAAAGTCAGACAGGAGTGTGTTGCACAGTAGATCATTTCTTTGCCTTTCAACTCGTCCTTGTAGCGTTCGATTTTCATGGTTGAAGACAAATCTTTTAGCCCTCGTCTTTCTCATCAATTATTCATCTCTCTATAAGCGATTACGATATCTTGTTCACAAGGTGAGAACTTCTTGTTCTCACACATTAGGCTTCATGTTATATATATGGCTATGTATGTATATAATAATCGATGTAGAAGAGTAGAAATCAAGCACACTGGAGTTGGATTGAATGTAGGGTGGTGAATAAGCAGGTTTTGGGGTAGATGGGTGTGTTTCTTACCTGGACTTGACGACTGGACTACTTGTGAAGGGCTACTGGCCAGGCAGAGGGTCGAAGGGAGTCCCCTTGGCTGGTTGCTGTTTGTTGGGAGTCGGTGGGTATACCAGCCTTTTCGTCACTTATCCATTAACTACGTCGGGCTCTTAATATAAATGAAGTACTAATCAAGATATTGTAAAAAACTGAGGCCATTTTGAGAAAGATCTTGAAGAGTTCCGCCCTATTTAAGGGGTAATAAAGGTCAATGAAATTTGAGGCAGTTTTTCACCGTTCCTCCCCTATGTCCTTTGAGATAGAGGTTTCTTTCCTCTACTCCGTCCAAATGTCTCTCCTCATAGTCTTGTTTACAGCAGTTATCATAGTTAAGAGGCATTCAAAATCAACTATTTTACTTTTGGTTGTCTTGTATGATAGGAGGCTTATTGACAATATCTCAATGTGATATATAGATGACACTTAATCACAAGGAGTACATCTTCTAAATAATTTCGTGGGCTTATTTAACTGTCTTACTAGGAAGTAGAGGTTTGTCTCGTTCTAACTGTCAAGCCAAGTTCAAAATAATCTATTAAAATATTGTAAGTGATACTAATCTGTCTCACAAGAGCAATGCTCAATATTTTTGTGAGTTTCTTGTCAATAATAGTGTTAAAAATTATTACCTATACGATTTCAAATATTAAAATTTATAAAGTTTCATGATATTTTTTAGAAGAATGATATCTATTCTTGTGTCTACACTATAATTTAAATAAAAAAATATATTGTATTTAATATCACATGATGTTGTAGTTATCACGAGAGAAACCAATTTGAAAATAAGTTTTTGGACTAATAAATGATGGTAGAGAGAGAAGAAAAACTAAATTAATTATAGTAAGTATCATAAAATAAATAAAAATAAATAAATGTTAATGATAAATATAAAACTAAAATAAGTGATTTGAATGTAGTTCTAAACAAAGACATTACAGATTGGATGTTGTTTATCTAAAATTTTGATGCCTTTGGTTATGATATTACAAGTAAAAATTTATTTATTGAACATTAAGAGTCATTTATGTATGTCACTATTTACATTATATGTTCAATGTGTTTAATGATATCATATGAGTTATATTTATTGATTTCATAATCCTATGGCTAATAATCAAATCTAAGGTGTTAATAATTGAGATTCCAAAATTCTTCATGATAAGAATAATTGATTATTGATCAATAGACCTAAAGTCTCGTTACAAAATACCAAATGGCTTCACTCAAGTCTGTATTTCAATAGACGAACATGCCTACTAATAACTTAGATAGTGGTCATTACACTCTGGTGTAGTTGATCCTACCTATTGACTCAGGGTACTTTCTATCAAGGAATTAGCATTTGATAAAAAGATATATACATAGTTAAATTAGTATAGATTATTTGTGATCATGGTATTATTTCTATCCATATATTTAAAACTAACCTTGAAATGTAACATTTAGTCTTTTTAAATAGACTTAGATAATATAACTTACACTCTTACATGAATAACTCATTAGAAGAGTTCAAAATAAAAGCACAATAAGTCTCAAACTCAACATCTAGATAATAACATGTCATTAGCTTATGTGGATGAAAAATCAGTATGAATGTGATTAGCTAAATCAGTCCTCAATAAAAAAAATAAATTAAAGTAATGAAAGTTCATTCTAAATTTTTAATCAACCAGATGAGAGAATAGAAAGATTCAAATCACATAAGTGTTGAATGTTGTTACTGTGTATTCCAGAAAATGACAAGTTTTCAAACAAGTTTCTAAGTGTTCGAAACCCTGTCAAAGTAAGAAACTATTAGAAGACGATTATTAATAAATAAGGAGAGACATGATAAACGGAAGATGACTCTCTACACAAATATCAACGTGAGAAACTAAAGCTCTACTTGCTAGATGTATTAATAATGAAAAAAAATCTACATCTTAATCTACACCCAACTTTGATATATCGAATGAAATGTGACTCAAAAGAAAACACTCTCCATCAGACCCTAAGATAAATGGGTTGTAATGGGGGAGATTGTTTCATGAAAACACAAGGTGCTGTAGTCTATTTTGGGCTTGAAAATGTAGAGTCTTTGTGGAGACGAACTTGATTGGTTAAGTGGCTAACCTTGTAGAGTCAGTGCGTGTTGTCTACAACAAATAGTGAAATGCTGGTTGTAAAACTCCTCTAAAACTTGACATAACCGAATGAAAAAAGTCTCAGTGTCTCTAGTAAGAAAGTGTTACATACACACATGTAAACATATATAGTAATAATTTACATTGACGATAGGCTAAAAAAGAAAAATACTTGAAACCTTTAGAAACTCAATTCACCTCTAATCTTACAGTTTCACCTAATCTTATAGGAATCGATGTAGTAATGT
Organism: Spirodela intermedia; assembly: GCA_902729315.2. Classification (NCBI taxonomy): domain Eukaryota; kingdom Viridiplantae; phylum Streptophyta; class Magnoliopsida; order Alismatales; family Araceae; genus Spirodela; species Spirodela intermedia. The sequence goes on from LR746280.1 coordinate 3,353,553, forward strand.
GGTAGGTTCTTCACTATAGAAGCAACCTTCAAAAACTTCGTATGAGGTTAAAGATGGGGTTTAAATAACATAACTAATATTCCACTATGTGCCTTTGGAATGTTAGTGAAGCATAACTGGCTGATGTCGGTGATCAATGCAACCAATGGTGATCTTCGTGCGGGTCAATGGCATAGGACAAGATTAGGCTACTTGTTTCGAATTCACCGGATGATTAAGGGAATCAAGAAAACGACACGTGTGGAACCAAGCGGCGAGTCAAAGGAGAAAGTTAGTGAGGGTGCACAGTTCTTGGTCATCTTTTGTGGTCTCTCAGCAGATTCAGCCGCCGACTGTGCTGCATGGACTTCGCCCATAAACGAAACTGTTTAGGGCAACCAGTCGGTTCCTGGTCATGTAGGAGCTGTTCGCTCAGGTAGCCGTCTGTAGCACTTGTCCGGCATCAACGAGCGAGAGAGAGAGAGAGAGAGAGAGTGGTCAGTCCTCTCTTTAAGATTCTACAGCGATGTGGTTGGAGAGGACGGTGGAGAGGCAGTTTATAGTGTCTTGACTCAAGAGTTTGCAGGGTCACGCCGAGCTCCGAGGAGGAAGGAGAAGACGATGATGGGGAACCTCCCGGCCAGCACCGTCGTCGTGCTCGCGCGAACCCTAATCCTGAAAATAACTCCCTCCTCCTTGATCACCAGTCTGGCAGAAGCATGGGAGGGGAACCCGCTGCTGCTCTTCTCGCTGGCATGGTGCTCCCTCCTCCTCCTCCTCCTCCTCTTCCGGCGCTCCTCCCGCCGCTACAGAGTCCTCCTGCTGGACTACGCGTGCTACAAGGCCCCATCAGAGCGGCGGTGCACCTACGAGGTGAGCGAGTACGTCGTCATCCGGAGCGGAAAGGTCTCCATGGGCAGCCAGCAGTTCACCAGGGAGGTGTACGCCAAGTCGGGGCTCGGAGACGAGACCTATGCGCCGCCGCTGATCTTCCGAGAAGACTACGCGTCCCGCTTCCCCTCCGCCATCCAGGAAGCGGAGGAGGGGATGTTCTCCGCCGTAGAGTCTCTGCTCTCCAAGACGCAGGTCCTCCCTTCCCAAGTAGACGTGCTCATCGTGGCTTGCAGCATGTTCTCCCCAAGCCCTTCTCTCTGCTCCATGCTCGTCCACCGCTTCGGATTCCATCCCTCCATTAAGAGCTTCAGCTTCAGCGGCATGGGCTGCAGCGCTGGGGGGATCGCCATCGACGCAGCGGCACAGATCCTCCGTCGAAAGCCGGGGTACGCCCTCATCGTCACCACGGAGAACACCAGCCTTAACTGGTACTTCGGCGACGAGCGCTCCATGATCGTGACCAACTGCATTTTCCGCGTGGGCTCCGCCGCGGTGCTCCTCACCAGCGACCCCGCAAGGGGGGGCGCCGCCAAGCTGGAACTCCTCCGCACCCTCCGCACCCACCACGGCACCGACGATGCCGCCTACGGCGCCGCCCTCCAGCAAGAAGACGACTGCGGCAACGTGGGCGTGGCCCTCAGTAAGGACCTCGTCCGAGTCGCCGGCGCGGCCCTCCGGCGCCACATCACTACCCTAGCCCCCCGGGTCCTCCCCATCTCGGAGCTCCTCCGCTACGCCTGCGCCACCGCCGTCTCCTTCATCTTCAACCACAAGCAGCAGCAGCACGTCCCCGATTTCATGAGGGCCTTCGAGCACGTCTGCTTGCACCCGGGGGGGAAGGCGGTTGTCAACGCCGTGGGGAGGCTGATGAAGCTGCCGGAGACGGCGGTGGAGCCGGCGAGGATGACGCTGCACCGGTTTGGGAACACTTCCAGTAGCTCCGTCTTCTACGAGCTGGCCTACTTTGAGGCAAAGAAGCGGCTACGGAGGGGAGACCGTCTATGGATGCTTTCCTTCGGGACGGGCTTCAAGGCCTGTAGCCTCGTATGGAGATGCCTCAGTGACAGCCCCTTTGACCCAGTCAACCCCTGGAACAACTGCGCCTTCCGCTACCCCGTCTGATCCCCCGCCGTCCGCGTTCCCAGATCGACGGCCTACAATCCCCGGAGCTTTGGGCTTTGTCGATGACCACCTGGTTTCTACGTTCTCCTTTGTGTGGTTTCTCTTTTTTTATTGGGACGTTTTATTCCACGTGGTAGAGCGCACACGTGTCAAGTGGGAATGGCATAGCTGCGAGGAACAGAAGGGCTCATCGACGATTCAGATAGATTTTGGGAGTGAAAAACAACTAGCCGAACGTTCCAGGGAAATAACCAAAAAGCTGCCAACGGTGACTAGCAAAAGCTTTCGATTCTGGGGGATGTCGTCACCTCGCGGTGAACCAGGGGAACATGCCGGGCTGAGTAGAGGGTGCATTGATGGCCCCTCAGTATGTCTTGTTTGGATTTCCTTCCGCTCACAAACCCATCAACAAGGCCTCTCTCTCTTTCTCTCTCGCTCTAAAATCTGAGCTTCGAACCTGGGGATCCACAGCAGTCGCAAACCTCCCGGTTTCCTTCGTTCTAACTCACCAACCAGGGCGGCCTGCCTCCAAAGAGAGATTTCACCTCTCTCTCTCTCTTTCTGTGTCTCTCTAGAGTCTGAGCTTAGAACCTGAGGATCCATGAGAAGACGCAAACCTCATTGACGCAATTGGGTTTCCTTTGTTCTAACTCGCCAACCAGGGCTGTCTGCCGCCAAAGAGATAAACCCTTGACTTCACCTCCCTCTCTCTCGGTAGAATTTGAACTCGTACTTGGGATCCACGAGCAGTCGCAAGTCTCCATTAACGCAACTGGGTTCCCTCTGTTCTAACTCACCAACCGGACCTGCCTGCTGCCAAAGAGAGAGAAACCCTTTACTTCACCTCTCTCTCCCTCTCTCTCTAGAATCCGAACTTGGAACCTAGGATCCACGGGCAGTCGCAAACCCCCATCAACGCAACTGAGTTTCCTTTGTTCTAACTCACAACCAGGGCTGCCTGTGGCCGAAGAGAGAGAAACCATAGACTTCACCTCTCTCTCTCGAATCTGAGCTTTGGAACCTGTGTCGACGGGCAGACGCAGACCCCTCATAAATGCGGCTGGCTTGGCACTTGCGATCCACGCAACCGCCATGAATGTAACAGGGTCCTCCTTCCAGTCTCGGAACATGCCGGAAGCCGACTTTATTCAACGTGGACCGGTGGTGCACCTGATAAGAGCTGACGAGCCTGACTGGCCCTCACAGAGGAACAAGATTCGCCGTCGTTCAAGCAAAAACACGGAATAATCGTTAAAACGCACGAGCAGTATAACCCATATGATAAAATTTTCACTAAGATCATCGACCAGCATCGCCGCAGCCCGCCGCCGCCGGAGCTCCTCCCATTGTGCGGGTTGAAGACTGATACTCGACCATCTCATCAGTCCGCAGTCCAGCTCTGCTCGACGAGTTTCATAATAGTTGACTTTTGCATGAGTTTCATATTAGTCCTCGTGACCCACAAGTATCCTTTATTGTATCTTTAAGAAAAAGATGGGTCTCGTGATCTTGAAATACAGATCTGAGCATTTATGTCGTAGATAAATTGGACATACGCTTGGGAACCTTCCTCAACGTCTGCCACGGCTTCCATCTCTCTTTTCCTTTTCCATTTGAAAAACATGAGAATGGAATACCACAATAATGCTAAGAGTACGTAATAAAAGAGTCCGATCATTCAACTTTAATTAGATAAGGTAGGATGGTAGAGTAAAATTAATTATATCGGGAGAAGTTACAAATAAGCTCTGGATTAAAAGTAAAGCTAAGGATCTCTCTCTCTCTCTCTCTCTCTCTCTCTCTATCTATCTAATTCTGAAGCGAGGGAGATTTTCAAAATGATGAAATGATATACTTAAAGTAACGTAGTATCCATAGAATCCCATGTTATCCTTCAAATCAATCTCATGGCTTTTCCCCATCTCCCTGATGATGCACAGTAACAAAGGAGTGCTCCACGAAATGAAAACTCCCGTCCCTGTACATTCAATGAGGACAATTTCTCGCGCAGATGGTTGTTAGAAGATGGTAAGGGTGGGGGTCGCGGAGCGGGAAGGATGAAGAAAGGAGAGTGGGAAAAGATGGTGATCTTTCAGCAGGGTATGAGGGAAATGAACCACTCCATGACGCTGAGGGGGACCTTGATCAGCTCGAGCGCCAGCTCCACCAGCACTGTCACACACATGAAGCACGGACAGACGGTGGAGATCGCCATCCTGCAAGCAAACCAAAAGTTCATCAAGAGTTCTCGCCATCTTAAGCTGAATGACTAATATTATGAGTTGAAGAGCCTGATTCTTCTCAACTGAATCTCTCTCTCTCTCTCTCTCTCTTTCTCGATCGCTCGTTTCTCCCTTTGGGCCGATCTCTATCCTTGTATCTGTAGGAAGACGGAATACGCACCCGACCGTCCAGATGACGATGCCAATGGCTGAGATGACAAGGGACATGAAGGCGAAGGGGAGGCCCAATAACCATCCCAGCGGCCTGAACCCACCGAAGAAGCACATCACCACCCTTCCAACCGTCTCAGGCTCTCAGTTCACCGGCCTCTCTCTCTCTCTCCCCAGCCCCCCTCTTCGCATCTCCTTTGCTTCTTCTACTACATTCTCAGCGTCGTCATTCGGATTATTCTCTGGGCATCCTTCGGGAATCAGCCGCCGGAAAACGTTTCCCTTGCCTCGGATCAACCGCAGCTGTCGAAAGCTAACCGCCGAAGTGGTGTGGTTCAACTCAAAGCCGAGGAAGAACATGCCCACAGCCTCTAAGCTAACTTTCTTAAGGGGCAAGAGACTGAGGAAGACGACGCCATCTCTTTATACCATGTTCTGCCAATCGTTTTCCTCATTATGCCATACCTACGTGAATCATCTCTCTTCCTCTAATTTTAATGGACTAGGATTCACTGTTATTATAATATGTTTTTCAGGCATCATAATTCATAGCCGTATGTGCATCGAAATCATGTGCACCATAATGCATCGATCAAAATCTTTTTAACATATTCATCTCGAGATGACCATTTTTTATCGCACATTTTAAAGTTTTGGAAAATCCCTATAGAAATCACGAATAATGAATAATGAGGGGTTTAACTAAGTGTCCATATTTAATTTTTCTTTTTTAGGAGATACTAGATAGGGACAGGCTGCATCCCGTTAATATATTAAATACTACTAATCAATAATTAGTAATTTTGTTACTAAAATGGTAAATATGTATTAAAGTCAGTTGAATTTTTTTCCTTCATATGTTGGGTCTGATGAGGCCACAAAGGGACTAAACGTAGAGGGTGGAGATAATGGTGATGAATCAGACTTCTTTTTTGACTAGATTAATATTCAAAAGAACTCTGATGTGACGAGAAAGATTATAGTTCAAGTGAGTTGGCCCTACATGAATGACTAAGATGATAGGTAAATAAATTATATTGATTCGGTTTTCATAACCTATCTCACTCTCTAGAGATACTCTCTTGGGGTCCCAATATCCTCAAATAATATAAAATAGAAAAACATTATGTGTCATCTCTCTTCCATTAGATTTACACTTCTAGCAGCCCAAACACACTTAGCAATTACCTAGATGTCTACATACCTAGGTAGCCAAAAATTAGAGATCTAATGCTAGGTTAACATTCTAGATTTACAACTCTAGAAATGTATATAAGCTATTTGATGCTATTGGTAAGCTTTTGTCGCTAAGAACGAAATGATATAAAAAATAACTAACTTTAACTTTACAACATTTAAGTTAAAAATATTCTTATAGCCTGATCTGTTCTCTAGTAATAAAATCTCACCTTTAAATTTAATATTTTAAGATAGTGTGGCATAGATTACAGTTCGAAGTGCTAACTGGTCCTCGATAAGGTGTAAAGTTTTTTAGAAAGATATGTTGCTTGAGCTTCTCAACTAAGCTTTTCGATGTTACTTCTTTGTGCTCTAGTTAGTCAAGTTATTTTAATTTTAATTTTTTTCCTATTTAGCAAAACTTGCTTTGATTCATCTATTCTTAAAAAGTTAAGTAGGGCAATAATATGTGTCATTCCGATGACAGCTTGTGGATTTATTGTGCTATGTTCTTACAGTGCAGTCATTTCTTTGTGAGTTGAGGACTCATACAACATAATGTGGGATGCTAATATTAGATTTATGTATGATTTTGAAGGCTAAATTGTGGTAGAATTTTAGTAAAATATATGCTCTCATGACCCAGTCCGAAAAAATTTTGATTTCCTTAGAATTGGAGATTTGAGACAGACTACAATATTGAAACAATATATAGATTCAAGAGTTTGATATACTATGTCATTAATGTTATGATAATACTTGAGACTTAATTATTTACTATAAATTTCATGTATTGAGATAGATGACTTCCTCAATGTACCACTAATGAATCAATACTTGTGTTATAATATACACATTTTTTATATTAGAGTTTCGTAACCATTTTGCAATGAACATTATGCCAATTAAAATATCATGAAATAATTTTTTTACTATTAAAATCTTTTGTCAACGCAAGCTTATTTGAGATTTTTGAAGATCAAGAACTCGGGATTATGATTTAAGCACAAGTAGTCTATTGCAATGCTTTGTTTGAATCAAGAAATTTGATGTCCCTTAGCAATTTGAATTCTAATTCTGATATTTTTAGAAGATGATAGGTTGAAGGATAAGTGGAGTCAAGCTCTAGAGGATCCCCTTTCCATCCTGACTCATTTATCCTACCTGTTCACCTAGGCCATTGACGTGCACTACTAATTATCTCAACAAGGTGAACCTTTTCTTTTTGGGAAGATAATCATAATTATTCTTATGATTTACAAGCTCTGGGTTGAATTTTCTTCCACTTGTAATCAGATTTTGTGAGCATTTGTGAGGACCATTGCATTTTACTTTTTTTGAATGGAACTGTTTGCAAAGTTTGCATTTTTATCTATTTACTTCTACTTGATCTCTTTTACTTTTTTTTTTTTTAAAACGTTAAAAGTATGCTAGGTGTTCTTCTTCTTCTTCTTCTTCTTCTTGTTGTTGTTGTTGTTGTTCTTCTTCTTATATACAGTATCGGCAGCTTCCTCTCGTCCATTTTCACGGCAAGTTGACCCGGGGAAGCTGAGTAAAGAGCCAAGAGCTCGGATTTAAGCCAGGAGTCATCCCAGTGAATAAAGGCTAAACAAATAAAACATCCCTAGCTGTTTATCTAAGGAGGACTGAGAGAGGACATGGCGACATGGCTCCTTTCGGCTACTTAGCAGGAGTCCGAGTGGTTATTGAATGATCCTCTTCATGTCGGCTACTTGGCTAAAGAGCTCGGATTGGCCCATCTGAGGGGAAGCCTTCCCTCTGGAAATCCCTGCTTCTTACCGATTATTGGTCGCACGGGGCGCTGGTGACTCCAGGCAGAGGTGGCCCTTTTCAGCGCAGTTCATCTGAATATAATGGTGGCCGGCACCTTCTTCTTCTTCCTGGGTCTCACGTTGCTTCAGCAAATCCGACTGTCATGTTGCCGTAGTCAAACACAGTGTGGAAGGCACCCATGAAGACGTCGCCCAGGATCCTGGAGATGCCATGCCAGTGAATTACTCTGGGCAGTTTATATAACTACTGGAATTCGGCTGCGGGTCTCGAACTTCTATCGATAGAAATTAAAAAAATAAATATGTATATATATATTATATTATATTATATTTTTTGTAAGAAAGTTAAATTGAGAATGTTGCGGAATTTAAAGAAGGGTGAGGCGGGGCGGATGGGTGGACAAACCACAGGGGGCCGCGAGGTGGGGGCACATCCAAGGCTGTAAACCCACTGATGCACTGCTCAGCCGAGCCTCCTTGGACTCTAAGAACGTACTGTGGATGAGAAAAACAGAGTTAATAATCGTAGGAGAACGGTTGGAAGACGCAAATCGTCACCTGCCATGTTTGCGGGTTATCCACTGATTCCAAAAATGTTCATTGTGAAGTTCTTTCATGATTTAGCAGTACAGAATTGCCAAATGTGGTAAATTGGATAACATAAAAAATGTAGATTATGGATATATCTTGTTGTATTGCTCGATGTAGGTAAAATTATGCACCTCATAAGTACTGGTGTTTAAAAAAGAAAAAAAAACCACTATGCGTGTTAATCAGTATGATAGATAGATAGAGAGAGAGAGAGAGAGAGAGAGAGAGAGAGAGAGAGAGAGAGAGAGAGAGAGATACACAGCTGGTCCAGAAACGGTAATGCCATCTTAAGTTGCTAAACTACAAAGAACAAATTTATGATTAATATAAGATTATGAACTTTTTATTAGACCCAAATCCTCACCATCCCTGAAAGGCCGTGTCTGATACTGTTTAGTGGATTGTACCACAGGTAATCAACTTCAGCAGTAATGGATTTCCAAAAAACTTGTTTTTCTCAAAGTAACACTGATATATGCCCCCCGTTATAATGCTCTAAAGAAAAACTCCGGGATAATAGCGTAAATCTAATTCTAAAAATTTGAAAGATTTTACTAGAGAACTGTAAATCAAGAAGTTCATGTATGGGTAATTTCTTTTCGATCATTATTAATGCATAATCCGGTGATCTCAGCCGAAGGATAGTCGACAGAACCACCCAAAAGTATGCTAAAGGAAATGCGATAAAACTTTAAAAAAATGAATTGGCTCATCCGGTCACTATCCTCAGTGAAATCCTAGCAGTTGTGTACAAATGCGAGAGATTACGCAGCTCTTCTCACATTTTTTAAGATGAATTTTAGATTACATGTGGTTATTTTTAGCAGCGAAAAATTAAAAAAAAGAAAGAAATCAGCTTGAGGAACACTTTTTCCTTGATGAAGTAGAAATACTTGAAAGTAATTATCTCCGAAAGGAATGAGGCGATAAAATTGAAGGCAGATGTAGAAAAAAAACGCTCAACCTACCAAAAAGAAAATTTCCCCCCAAAAAGTGTGGCACAGTTGACTCGTGCATTCTATGAGCAGCTAAATGCTTGGCCATATTGAGAGCATTATAACTTAGTTATACCACAATAGAGCCCCCAGAGAGAAATTAATCAGCTCGGTGACTGAGGGAAAGAGAAAGATTGAATCAAAAAAAAAAAGGGACAAAGAAGAAGGTAACTAATACCACAATAATGTATATAATGTTAACCAGTGCACATGAATAATAAGAGACGGATTTCACAGAGGATCAACCATACCTGCTCGGGAGACAGAGAAAATGTCTTGCCACCAATGGTGAAAGAAACGTTAGGCATGGATGAGAGGCTGTTGCAGTCGACAAGAGATTCACCCATCGGACTAGGAAGCCGGTCACATAACTGCGTGAGGTTCCAGACCAAAGGGCATATTTATTTCAAGTGAATGGCACGACCCGTGAAGAAAAATAAAGACACAGATATCCACTCGGTTCAAGGACTTGACCTCATTGACATAGTCCAAGATTCGACCTTTTGTTTGGTTGTGCTTCAGCTGGTTCTGCATCCAAGCAACCGCCATCTCACACGTTGTACACATCGAATCGTTCAAGCCTGAGGTTAATCTGTCTTCATCGCTACTAACTACACTCCGGATACCCTCACTGCAGGGGAAAACATAGATGACCAGATTGGGCCGCAAGGAATATAGCAAATAAATATGATCTTTTTCCTCGGAATTAATGCTGAAAAGAAATTATTCTCACCTAAATCCTTGAGTTCCAGCAAGATTACATAAACCAATCTGTGTGCATATTTTCTTCGGCTGTGTCTGGAGACAAATATCACATAAACGGCTGATTATTATTTTCAAAGGAAGATATCTGTACTTCAGCGAAATCTGTAGGGTGGGCATGACACAAAAGATGTTAAAAGCACCTCAGACAACAAAAGATCGAGTATTGCTTGGCCATATTGAGAGACAACTATTTTACACTCTTCGCTAACAACACCAGTAGCTCCAATAGCATGATTGATCTCTGTTACTGTGGCCTGTATACAGAATTAAACGATGTTAGAGATCTTGAAAAGATTCATCCACTTATCAATCGAACACTGGCCTACGACCAGAAGTATGGCCTTGTGATTTCCCCCAAAGGATTTAGAGAAAGCAGCTTCCTAATTTACAATACGTTGCACACAAGTCATTCAGTAGTTGACGATAGAAACGGCTCCTCAAAATTCTCTCGAGTATGGTTCCAGCATTTAAAAGTGTAAATGGCCCTTTCAAGCAAAGACCATAAGGGGGAGATGAAACATTGTGGTAAAATACCTCTCAATTATGCTTGTCATTTGTACAACCTCCTTTCAATAACCTAGCTTTTTCCTGTCTCTAAACTAGAAACAAAATCCTCAGGGAAACTTTAAAGATTTTTCTTTATGTGAAATTACTACATTTCCGAATTGGAAGGAATATCCGAGTTACTCAATTTTGGATTTCTCATAGGGTGCAATTATCAGTCGCATATTACAGGAGCCCCTTTTAAAGAAATCCAAAGAAGAAAGGGAAACGCATACTACATGTAGTAAGCTCAAAGTTTTCAAACGAGCCTAATCAAGAAACAGACAACGAACACTGAAAACACGAGTAAAGCCTTTGGAATCAACCATAGTCTCTCTGTTTTTCTGTCTAAAATTGTTGTATAAGGCTGAAAATACAGGAGTAGAAAGAGTTTGAAGCAGAGACATAGGTGAGTAAAGTGGAAAAAATTGACGTAATAATTTAAGAGATTCGGTTTTTTTTTTGTGTACCTTTAGATAAGATATACGCTGATGCTACGATGAATAAAATATCTCCATGAAATGATTTTCTTATTTGCATTGCTTCAAATGTGCTTAAGTCTGTTCTAGTACCTCAACTAGGAAGAAGATCATAGCTGATGTTCAATCAACTTTACCGATCAATCAGATACTGTGACCATATTCTCACTATGGATAAAGCCATGACTTGTCTTGCTCATACTCTCCCTGCAGTGGACCGTTCAGAACACAACCCCCACATTGTTGTCATCCTCTAAATCCGTTTGGTCTCATCTTACCCGGCTGCTAGGCTAGACTCTAAATTGTTCACTATTTTTTGTAACTCTGCACTTATGAAAAGCTTCAAAGTTAACGGCAAGAAATTCCATAACCTAAGTGGTGCCATGAATGGATGAGGACCTTATTGTACTTCAGGAGGGCCGAACTTGAGAACTTGTTCCATTTCTCTTCAGAGTCTATCCTTTCAGGTTTAAGCAAACTAACGAGAGCCAAACCAACCCTGATGGTATGATTAATCGTTATAAGGCTCAGCTTCACACTCACCTCTCTGATAAAGCTTACATTCAGCCTCCTCTTAGTTCTGCTATGTAACCACTTCATGTGTGTCATCTTCACAAGGTAATATATAGATTTAGAGAAGGATCTTGCGCCTGATTTAGGCTATTTCCTTAGTCTCAACAATGTTTAATCTACTCAATGTTATCAATTATCTCAGCTGAAGTATTCCAACGACAGTTTTAAGTGCACTGCTATCTCCAATTCAAGTACAATTGAGATTCACGATTGTACCCTTGTGGGATCCAACATGCAACTCTCAACTTAACGATGCTGTTGTGTGCTTCACGTCTCTTGTCTAAAGCCCAATCGTGGTGTTTATATCTTTAGTTTTTAGCAGTCCTTAATCAGTCTACTTTTCTGCCCGGACCCATGTTATAAAATATCTTCAATGACCTTTCGCTGCACCATGTTAATGCAATGTACTCCAAAATATGCCTCAGGAGTTTAATGTCTATGTTAGTGGTGATTAGAAAGCCAAAGCCTAGTAACCATTGCTGGACTACAGCTTCTACAGTTTTCTACACAACTATCTCTTCTCTGATAAGGACAAGAAATAATTTTTTGCTTCTTGTTCCAATATTGGGGCTACGTACTAAGCTGTAGCTGATTCATCTTCTTGCAAGTTTGGTTGGATCATTTTCTTGCTGATTTGGGCAAAGGATTTTCAACTGCTACTCCGTTTTATTTGTGACAATTGGAGTTCTCTTTGAATTTCTAGCACTCTTACTTTCCAAGACCAGGTTGTTGACTTTCTCACAAAGTATCCGACGACTCCGCAATACGTGGAGTTCCTGGACAAACTCCCAGGGTATGATCTCCATGAATTAGGGGGGCATTAAAAAGAGGACACTACATTCCTAGCATTGCCTTTCCCTTTTTTGTGTTCTTCCTTTCTACCCTTGTTTAGGCTTTTGTGCTAATCCATGTACAGAAAGCAATGTCACAAGAGAGGTACGATTTAAGTTTCCTGATCTCAAGATAAGGTCCGACTGATAAACCCTAAAATCTATTTTTCTTGCCCTGTGGCTATCCCAAGGTCAGTCTTCTACTTCTACTTCATCTTCCTTAAAGGAGGACTGAGGTTTCAGAGGATTCCGGTTTAGAACCTATGCTTGAAACTTTCTCCAAACTTGGTCACTGACTTATAAAAGTCGCCAAAAGCTCAGTTTAGCCCAGGTTAGTTATTTTAGACTTCGCAAACAGTGATCTTACGATGAGGAGGCACGCATGTTAGATAACACAATTACTGAGTATTTTATTCAATTTGACATGTAAGCATCAGAATGTAAATGTATGTAATAGGCAAATAAGCAGTGTATAGGTGGATTCTACTAAAATTTTGGATGGTCTTGGAGTATTCGTTAAACACATGTAATGAAATGCGGCCCGAAGATAATAGTAAAGCAGAAAAAAAGTTCAAAAAGTTTTACGAAATTCCATCACGAAATATTCTGAAATAAATTCTGTAACAGGTTATATATTTTTTATCAACCCTATATATTTATAATTTTAGTTTTTTGATAAATCCTGTAATCTAGTTTCAACCTTCTGCTAAAACTGCCAAAAACCGCGAAATGAGTTCTGAAATTCATGCCTCCATCTGTACCAAAACATAAATTTTAACTTTGAATACATACCGTTGGGCCCACAATTAAGGATGTCCCAGAATCTGCAATCGCTGAACAACTACCAGAACAGAAACCTGGAATTTTACAAAAAGAATTGACGCAGCAAGAAAATTGTGAATCAACAACCTTCGATAAGAAATTTCTTAAATTAAAAAAAAGTTTTGATTTATTACCAGTAGAATTTTCACCAACGAGTACATCTCCCATATTAAACTGCAACAACAAGTCACACATGAGAGTTTACAACAGAAATTAAGGTTATGAGTTCATACTGCAGTAGTCTGGCCTAGGGAGATTCACCTGCCAATAACCTTTCTGTGTTACAGGTACATAGGTGTGGTTTCCGGTGTAGTGTTTAGGATCCGACCCACCAAAGACAATTTCTCCACCTTCATCTTCCTTGGCATTACGATTAAACCAGAAAGAAAAAACAGGTTCTTTTATAAGACCTTGATCGACCATGTTATACCTGCACAGTAGAAGTTATTAAGTTCATAGCACAAGAGAATCCATTTCTCATCATCCACCACTGGAAACGCTTAATTTAGATGAACATCAAATAAGTGAGTAATAAAAATGGGGATGATGATCTTTCATTCAAGCGTTGCATGTGCATGTATATGGGAAGAAGAGAAAGGGCCCCCAGATCACATTTCGAAGGTATGGCACATTTGACCGACCTCCAAAAGGAAAATGTAACTTCAGTAATCAGACGCATTCAACACAATGTTTTTAAACGTCCAAATGCGCTTAATGCATGCTCTCTCTCTCTCTCTCTCTCTCTCTCTCTGACTAGAAACTTCAATGCAACTTTAGACAAATTAAAAAATAACTTGTTGATGTAAACTGCCAGGATGGCCCGAATGATGCTTGTAAATTTCCAAATCCACTCAAATTATCCACTTTCTCTTCTCTCTAACTAATCATAAAATTAAATAAAATTTATAAATAATTAAGATAAAAATGTCAATGTCACTGCTTCCATGTCATAACGAGCAGATAATCAGATTAAAGGGGTTCTGAGATCTAAATAAAAAAAATACTATTTTCATTCAAGCAAAACACGTTGTTTTAGCTTGCCTTCTCGGAAGTGAAAATATGATTCCTTTCCCTCTTTTATTCCCAGTATACCATTTGGAGCAAAATCAAGTAAACACCTGTCTCCACTGCATTACTCTCCACCCAACTCATGCCGCAAAAAACAATGAGGGTATCATCGCTTATATGAGAAGGGACAGCTTTTAAACGTGAAATATCCTCCCAGACTACTTGCCTCATCTTACATGGTAAGTTTGGGCACACTAGCAACTTATCTTCACATATGCAGTACAGATGCAGACCGTCTGCTAATAAGATTGGATACATTTTATTTTATCAGGTTGTCTGTTGTCGATCTTCAATCATTCCACAAACAACTGTACAGTCTTCCCAAGGTTCTTCTCACATTAGAGTCCCTAGACAACCGAGTCATCAATGAAGGAATTATGAGATGCTTATCTTTTAATAGGGGATAGGAAAGAAAAACGAACGATGTAGAGGAGGTAAAAAATGACAATCATAGTGAAGAAAAAAAAAAGAAAAACAGGAAATAACTATTAAAAATCATACCATACAGGAACCGCATTGCCAACGGAAATTTCTTGAAACCCAAGTCCTAATATCCCATCAAATTTTCCTAATAAGAATGCGAGACTCGGCTCCTTGGTGGCCTCAATAAAAATCTGCCATGAAAAGATGGAGTGACTAAATATAACAAACTTCAAATGACAATAAAATAATCGGATCATAAAAACTACAAGAAAGCTCCACCTGATTCTTGGCAATAAGATCACCAATTTCAACATGGTCTTCGCTAAAGAACCCAGATATTGCACCAGTCCCATAATGAATTTCTGCAGGGCTCCCTGCAATTTTAGTTGTAGATTTTATGCAGTAATATTTTGAATAAACGATGAATATTGAAGTAAAGATTTCGTAAATTCTTAGGATTTATTAAAGGAAGTTATATAACACAGATATTTAAAAAACTCGAATGAGAGACAAGAATTCAAACTAATATTCCTCATTCGAAAACCCCGGAAACAAAAAAATCAGTACACTTTTCATGATGTATATTGAAGAGCAACTTTATCCACATAAGTGAAAAGCATGTAACGGAGTAAGATATCTAAAAATATTTTCATGACGAAGCTTGCAAGAGAAATACATAATCTAAGAGCTCATAACTATCCTGAAGTAAAGATAGTTTTAAATTTTATTGTCAGATAATAATGTTTGACATGAAACTGTCGTAAATCAGTAAAATTGGTAATAAATACAAGACGAGAATATACCACAACAGGGCACAAGGAGAGAAACGAACCATTCTTTTTGTAAGTACTTGACAGGCTGGACTTGTACTTGGAATGGAAATAGCACGGAACCTGAGGCAAGGATGAAGGATTGTGGATAAAAGGTATTGTGCGTGTGAGCTCGAAAGAGAAAGGAAAGTCAATATCCTAGATTTTCTGGTACTGTTGGAAGCACCAATGAAAACGAACATAGTTATGGTACTCGCATAGGAAACTGATTGGTAAGGTATAAGGTGTTTGAGACAGCCATTTAGCATTTATGCCCACTTTGGTACGGTAATAGATTCTTTGTAATAATAATTCACTGAAAGAGGATGTTGCTCACCGAGAAATAGCATTTGGAAGAGGGAACCCACAGGTTGGAGCTTCCAGTATCGAATATGACAGTGAACATCTGGGGCGGGGTGCCGATTCCAATCTCTCCGTAGTACTGAGCGTTCATATAGTTCTTCAGAGCAATTATGTGCAAGTCTGAACCATTGGCGATGTTTTCGCTATTCTCGAGCTCGGACTTTGGCTGGGAAGCCCTTTCAGACTGCCTTTTCTGGGGAATTAACTTGGCTTTAATCCTGCTGTGATGGTCCAACGGCCTTTTCTTCAACTTGACTTTGAAGATGCCGTCAGCGGCAGAGGCCGGGAGAATGAGAGGGAGCAGAAGGAGAGAGAGCAACCAGAAGGATTCGAGGGTTCTGCGTCGGGCTCCCATGGAAGACGGAACTACAGAAACTACGCATAAAAACCATCATTCAACATATAATTTAGAGAAAAAATTCTTCTCTCTGCTACAACATAGGATGTTAACAGCAAAATAAAATCAAACTATAATTTTTTTCTAGAAAGCTGTAGAAAATTTCCCTCACATTCACAGGGAATGTATCTCACACTCCCACTTTCTGTGACTGTGGGAGTGCGACGTCATGTCTCTGGCCACGCAAAAGCGTTGGTAGCAGGAAGTGCACAGCATGGGATATTCCAGATAAGAGAGAACAACTCGGTATATGGGAAAATAGCCGCTCGAATGCAGCATATGAGGATTAAAAAAAAATATCCGGCGAAAGAAAGAGGGGAATAACGAACCGAGAAAGTTTGTACCAATCAAAGGAAAATCCCGTGGAAATCACTCCAGCGAGAGGAATACTCAACCTTGTGTAGAAGAGGAAGAAGAAGAAGAAGAGGTCGATATCAGCAAGCCTCAGAGAGGTGAGAATCTTGGGTCCTTACCGTGCGGAGGACCCGCGGGCCGCGCCAAGGAGGGGAAGAGTAACGAAAGCGAAGAGCTTGAAAGAGAGCGGGACAGTGGCAGTCTGAGAAGCTCGCAAAGCGGCTTAAAAGGAAGCGGAAAAAGAAATTCTTACACATTGCCCCTTCCCAGACTTTTATTATACAAATACTCCAATGTCTCTCCGCTACCTCCGCATAGCCGTTGAGACCGTGCTCCTTGGAGGGGTATGAACGAGCATCAAGCAACTTATTCGTCCCTATTCACAAATATTAAACTATAAAGGGAGCTACGCCTAAGAAAAGGAAACCGGATTTGGCGCCAACTCGCATGCCGTTAACATACTGAGCGACAAAGACGCCTCTACTTGCGGTTCCTTATTTGACGTGGACCCGCTTGTCGGATCCTCACCGAGGGTCCAGTGGGGCCCAGAAATCCGTCGGCTGGTGGCTGGGGCCCACCGATGAGGTGGGACCCACTCACAGCCTCAGAGCCAACCTGTTCTCTTCCATTATTAAGCCCACATTATGGGCTCCAAACTGGGGAAGGGAGAGACTGAGCTAGCGAAGCTTCCAGCAAAGTACCCGTCATCACCTCTAGTAAATTTATCAAAAGGCCCATGGAAGTGTTCCAATTTTCCATCGTACCACTCACATGTGTATGAATGGCAGCCATTGGGGAAGGGGCGCTTATGCAAAATTATTAAATTAACAGGGAAATAGTTTATAATGCCTCTCAAAGGCTTGGAAGCCTCCCTTGCCCAATACGTGCATAAAGGGAAGAAGGAATGGGGAGTTACCGTGGCAGCAGTCTGACCGTGGGTTATTGGGCCAGGGGAGACATGGATGTGGCCCAGTTACTTGTATCCTAAGCATGGAGTCTGGACCACTCCAAGATATGCTGAAACCTAGTCAGTTGAAACCTGGGTACTAAGTGGTGACCCTTAAATAATGATAAAAAGCCCAAGATTCCCTGGCTAGATGGTGATGATGGCAAAGGTTCATGTGTTGGGAGGGGGCACCATTGAGTACACCCTTAAATTGCTAATAAAGGGATGCATTTATGGGATTGGTTGCAAGCCTGGCTATGGTTCCACAAGTTTGACATGAGAAGATGGGTTGACTTAGAAAGTGACAATTCAGGTGAACTTGTTCAACTGGGACTCACCTAATGTACAAACACTTTCCATAGAAGAGCTCTTTACATGAACATAACTTCATAGATATTCAGCAATCCACACCTATGTTACTCTTTTAAGGATCTTTTACTTACATTCCACTTACCTTTAGTTGGCATAATAGTTGATTAATGACACATTATCTCATCTCTACCTCTACATCCATGGCTCTAAGGTGGCTTGTGTACTCAAATGCTCATTTCTTAATTCATGGTTATAAGTTGTCTTGAATAGACCCAATGAAGGTTAATTTTCTATGCATTGAGATCCTAACTCACAGGGTTAGTATAATACATTACCAATACCTTTACATTCATAGAAATTAATTTTAGTTATTATCTTTCCCTTATATTTATAATACCAACATCTAAACATGAATAGTTGTATAAGACTTCAAGATTAAGCATTGATATTATAACTAAAAGATAATTAAGTCAAACTTCTTTTTGGCTTCAAGAACATTGGTTGTTCCTAAATATTTTGGTGATAATCAATCTGCATATGTATAATCCATGTATGAAATATAAAATGATACCAATTTGGAACTTAATCTGAAAGCAATGATTAATTTTTTTTAACATCTTTAACACATTTAAAATATTCAAATAAGAATGCAAAGAATGGTATTTAATTATCATAATTTTTAAATGGGTGAAAATATTTTAATGTCTACTCTATCCTTCTTTTATGTAATAAGAACCTGCCTAGAATAGCAAGGCATATAGTGAAAATAGCAGATAAACTAGTAAAAATTGAAATATTAGGTTTTCAACAAAAGCATTAAAACAAGAACCTAAAGGCAAATCTTTTGACAGCACTGCTTTTCTTAATGTGAAACCAGTCTCCTCTTCTCTTTCTTGTTCAAAATGCTTTACTAGTTTTCCCTCCTACCTCATATGGAATTTAATTATCAACCCTCTTTTCCCTAGGCTTCTGGGTGGTTCTTTTATCATTTACACTTTATTATGTTCAGCCAATTCCCTCATGTAAATTATACCTTGTCCTTAAGGTAGAAATTATAGAAATGTTCCTATATTGTTTATGCAGGCTCTCATGATCTCATTGAATTACTTCTAATTCATTAGTCGATGGTCACACTTAAAACATTGCTTACGGTTAGACAATTAAATTGAATTACTCATCTAATAATGGGGGATGTATATGAATGTAATCTCTTAATTCTATTGTCCTCAATTGTGAGACATGAAAAACTAAGTGAATTGTTGTTGTTATTATGAGTTTTAATCAATAGTTAATTTATCACATTCTTTCAAGACCCATGTAAGGGTTAACATAGCAAAGGGATAACTTTTCATTCACTTCTTTTTGCTAGAAAATACATTAGGTAAGGCCTTCATTTCTAATAAATTAACTCTCTCTTTTTATATTTTACTGCTCTTCTCTTGTTGTCTTCCTAGGTTTTCATTTTGGAGTGATTCAGTCATTAATCCAAAATTGCCTCTCTCATGCGTCTGATTTTTCATAGAGAACATCTTTGGCTCTATGAGTTTTCTCATAGAACATTTCTTATTTTTATGTAAGGGTGTTTGAGGGGTATAAAGTTTACCAATTAATTAGTTGAAAACTACCATTTCAAGTTGTGGCCTTTAAATTGGGTTAATTCTTGTATCAAGTGCATGGAGAGACCTTCCAAAATTTTGTTCAAAAATGGACAAAAGGTGAAAGAGTTTTATTGGGGATATGGCTTCAATTTTTTTACATTAATATATCAAATACTCTATCACATACTCTATGATCTTTTGTTGAATATGATCATTTAAGTTAGATAGTGGTACTTTCACAAAAATCCTATGACCCCATATGGCACTATCATGGTACTCTTTTAATACTACTAGAACCAAGCTTAAATTTTTAGGAAGTATCAATTCTATTGTAAGCAAATGATAGTCCCTATAGTAAAAAATATTTAGCCACTCTTCTGATCTTTGCTTTAACTCATATTTTATTTGAAATCATTTGGAGTATGTGTGTACTTTAATTGGTAGTTTTGATTTACCAAGATTTAATCATAGGCTATGGTTGGTCTTTGAACTTTAATCCTCTTGTGCACCTTTGATAGAGCATATGAAGTCTAATTTTCAATTTTAAAGACATAGTTAAAAATATTTGATAGTCATTTTTGATATTCTAGTTGGAATTGTCACGATTTGAACAAAAAAATATTATTGTTTTGATGATATGTATCATGAAGTTTCATCCCATAAAATAATATTTTCATTTCTTAAACTTTAATAATCAATCATTTCTTAATGGTTAAATTTGTGAAGTTGCATAAGCACTACCCCCAAGTCATATGCTGATGTATCCACCTCTATTGATAAGGTTGTGAAAAGTGTGATGAGGACAACATTTTTATAGTTGTTATAGCTGATTTAAGCTTTTGACATGTCTTATTCACATCTTCATTTCATTGGAAATAATTTTTCTTGAGTTGCTAGTTAAATGGTCTTGAGATTACTTCATAATTTATAGTAAATTTCTAGTAATAAATGTGAGACCTAAAAATCTCATTTCCTATAGATTATAATGGGTCAACCATTTAAATATGAAAACTATTTTACCTCAATTTTCCTTTATGCTCATTGAAAATACCAAATGACTAAGATATTCAATACATCTTTCCCTTGAGCATGTAGTTCTTCATATCAATATATAATTGTTTTGATAATACTATGATTACTTGGTTCAAATGTTATTTATGAGTCACTTCACCACAATTATATAAGGTTAAAATACTTGGTTCATTAATAATTGGAATGTGGTTAAAAAAATGGTGAGTTTGATGGACATAACTAAGAATTAATAATATCCCCCCTAGATCCTAAATGGCATTTTTGAGACATTTTGGTTCTTCATTCATATTTTGATGGCATCTTAATTTCAAGTCTAACTTGGAGAATAATGTGAGTTGTAAAGTTCATTTAGAAGTCTCTCCATCACTTGAATCTATCACTTGTTTGGGTACACTATTGTTCAATTGAGTGTCTTGTAGTTCACACAAATTGTCTGCTTTTATCTTTTTTTTGACAAGTAGAACTTGGCTTGAGTAAAGATTTGTTAGGGGTTGGATGATTCCTATTGAAAATATTTCCCACACTAATCTCTTGATTTCATTCATTTAGAAGTAAGAGTATCAATAAGTTCATATGCTACTTGGTTTAGTCTCTAGTTTCAAGCATATGATATGGTTGACATTTCATTGGATGCTGTACTAAAATTGTAGATGATGTTGTTGAATTCGTTTCCATATCTTGGTACATATCATATAATTTCATGATTACTCTTTGATCTAGTTCTAGTTGTTGAACTAATGCTTTTAAGTAGATACTTGACTTTCACAATTTTTTTCTCTCTTAATATTTTTTATTACTCCCCATAGTGAATTTATCATTAGCCATCACTAATTTATTTTCATGGTCCTTGGCTACTTTAACTATTATATTTATGTTCCTTATTGAAATAAAAATTTTAGGTTGCTTTGTAATTTATCAGAATTATTATTTCTTGGGTTCACATACTTTTTGAAAACCTGATACAATTGAGTTATGTTAATCTTATCACTGAATTGATTGAAAATTTAATATGATTGTCCATCTCTCTAAATTGATTGTCTTTGAGTCTCTTGATTCATTCAATCTTCTACCATCTCTCTAAATTAGCAAAAACTTCTCAATTGTCCTTGTGTACTAGTATAATTTGAAGCTCACTTTTACAAATGTGGCCCAAATTGTACCTTTCATCACAAGAGAAACACAATCTCTTTACTCTTTGTCCTTCGATGTCACCTTTGTCAAATTAAGTCATAGCTAGATGTCCTCAAGTTGAATGCTGAATTTTTTTCCTCTAATTAATGCCACTTGTACCCCCCCAATTTGTAGTCTTACTAATAAGGGGTTCTATGACTTTGCCCTATTTATTTCTTAAGCTCAAAGTGTAATCACTATTCCTGATCCCTACATGATATAGGTGTACATTTCTCATCCCCTCATAAGGGATGGGTTTGAATGGCTGTGGACAATTCAATTCTCTAGTCAATTTTAAAATGTTTTTCATCTTTCCATTAGTTGAGCAGTCTTCTTAGTTAATCTCAACCCAATCTCTTTGTGGAGTCTAACATCTACCCTAATATCCTATTTTATCCCTTTGACGAAAGTACTCTCTAGTAAGTCCTCTAATATTTTAATAGACATTGATATAAGTTCAAAATCATGCCTGAATTCTGCCACTTATTTATGTTGCCTAGTATTTAGAAATTATTTGGATCGTACATTCTACCTATGAACACTCAATTGTTTTGAGTAACTATTGTTTCAAGTCCTTTCAACTACCAAAAGGTCCTTTGCTTCCATCCATTGAATCATTCTAGAACCTTCTCTTTGAAACTCACTCATGTTGCCATTAGTTTACCACCCCTTGTCATTGTATACTTTATTTATCTCCCTAGAAAGACCTATTTGTTAGTTTAATAATGATCTCATAAGCTCATATAGTGATAATTTACTTAGGTCCTTAGCTTGTTCTATAGTGTTGGGCTTAGGTTTCCAACATGACATTAGCAATATCAAGAATTTTCTATTTAATTAGGTGTTCGTGTAGCTTTTTCAAAAAACCATTAGTCCATAAATCTAGTAGACATGTCACTAATAGACTTGCTTTTTATTATACTAAATAAGTCATACTTGTGTACCAAAATATTGATTTTGGTGTCCTTAACTTGAGATCTTCTTTCATACCCTACTTTGAGATTATCTGATAACTTTTTTGAAACTCAACTTGAAATTATATTACTCACTTTATTTTTTTAAAAAATGACATTTATGATGAGGGAATGTAAGACATATTTTCTATGACATTCAATGGATCAAAATGAGGTACTTCAATGAAGATTTTCATTATAACATTCCAACTAGTGTAGTTTGAGCATTTAATAGGGGAGATGGAATCTCATTTGTCAAAGGAAACTTCCAAAGAGCAAGTCATATATCTATTTGTTACAAGTGGGTCAATATGGATAGGTTGGGTTGACACAAATTAATCTGGTCAACAAAAGGTGAAATAAGTCCACATTGACCAAGTTGGGTCCAAAAACTAGGTTGGTAGACTAGATTGACACACTAAATAATAGAGACAAACCCTCAAACTTAATGTCTATCCTTCCTTGATCTACACATATTAAATGGTCCTTACCCTCAAAGTTTTACTATTTTGTTTTGAGAACTACAACTAAAGTTCACAAAATCAATAATCATTTTACACTATGTGTTTTACAAGTTCATCTCCTCATGTTAGATACCTACTTTGATTTTTTTTTCCTAGGTATCAACAAAGGGCCTTCACATAAAAAAATAGTGGAAGAATTAAATTCTGATTTTGAAGTTCAGAGTATGAACTTATTTGATTTTTGCACACATTTGAATATTAAAAGAAGTTTTGGTGAAGTTACACATGTAACAAAAAATAGATGTTGAATTTTTCACAAGTAAAATAAATTGGTTTGTCATTAAGAAATGCTTTGAAAGTTCTTGGGACAGAGTTTTTAGAACCACAAAGTTTGATTGTTGGATTTTCAATCTTTGAGATTTGATCTATGAAAGGTTGCTTGAATCAACCCCTATGTTGATGGAACAATCAATTTGACCAAATTATTTATGCTTTGCTGGATTTCTCTCAACACGTGTCACATAGTTTTAACATGCCTTAAGTGTTTGATATCTGATAGCAAATCTTGTTTCCTTTCTCTTTAGATTTGATTCTCCTTGAGCTAGGCATCTTTCTTAATAACTATATTTTGTCACGAAGCTTAGGTTCCATCTTGTCATTCTCTCTCTATATATTTTGCAATGATGCATAGAATATGAATTGGAATTCCTTTATAAACTAGTTTAATTTTCCAAAAAAGTTATGCTTTTCTCTAGATTCCCTTCTCAATCTCTCTATATCTATTTGGACGATACATAAAGTGGCTATTTTTTTATTATAATTCTTATTATTAACCAAACATTGTAATCATTTCACAAACCATTACAAGGCATACTAAAATGATATAATCTCCTTTCTCAAGGGAAATACTTATCTTTTTAAAAGCTGAAAAACTGGAATGAAAAAGCTTTTACTTTGCTTTAGTTAAAATAATATATTTTATAGTCTTCTTCTCAATCTACTCACATTTGATTTTTGACATCATATTGTCTACTGTACCGAAAGTCAAATAGTGATTTACTCATCCAAATGAATAAATTGGGTGGCAAGAAATGATATTCTAGTGAAGCAATTTAACCAATTACAACTAAAAAAGATTAATTCCTGTATAGTCATCAAAATTTTCACAAGTCCCAAGCACTGTTCTGTAGGTCGCAGTACGGCTGCCAAACTGAAGCCAAGTGGGAGGGAGCCATGGAGAGTGAGAGAGAGAGAAAAGCAAGAGCCAGAAGAGAAACGATTAACAGCGACTTTGAAAGGAGCAGGGGGAGCCTGTCACCTTGGGTTTAGTATGTAAGAAATTTTTTGGCACCAACAAGTGTAGAGAGATTTGAGATCACCATCTTCAACCCTGCCATCTCCTGGATACCGGGAGAAGATGTTGAAGAGAGAGAAACAGACAGCCAGAGTGTGTGAGGAAGAAGAGTATTTTCTATTTCCATCAAGTTACTTCCACTCAAACCCCTCTACTTGCCCCTGTGCTTCCCCCCTCTAACAGCTGGCATAAAAAACAAATGTGATGCCAATACATTTTTCATAGGTTGGGAAGTCTGAAAAGGCCAGAGCTAGAGAGAGAGAACTGTGTCCAAAGAAAGTCAACTAATAGCCAGTACTTGCCAGCTTCCGGCCTCCTGCTACCCTTTTGCACATTCAAAGCTACCTACCTGCAAGATTCAAAAGGCAAACAATTCCAATGGATGCAGTGGGGCTGGAAAGAATCGAAGCAAGAACGATAGAAAGCAGGAGGAGGAGGAGGAGGAGGAGGAGGAGGAGGAGGAGGAGGAGGAAAGGAGAGAGAGACCTCAGTTGAGGAGCTGGCAGGACAGATGACCTGGCAGGGTTCTTTGTTGTAGGCTTCTGAGCACGGATTTCATCTGCTAAGAAGGTTACAGCTCACAATGTCCTTCAACGTCTGCAGCAGCTACAGACCCACATTAGGCAATTGTAGACTCTCCTCCAGCAGTGACCAGAAATGTAGTGGGTTTGTTGTTGATTCACTATCATTCCAAGGGATGCCTATTCTGAGGTAATCACATGTTTCTACGCCTCTTGCTTTATCTCATTATTGATGTCAGTTTAACTCCCACTAGAACAAGCATCCCCATCAGAAGTTGTCTGCTGAAATTCACCCAAATACATCATCAACAGCAGGCAAAACCCATGAATGAACCAACAAAATTCACCAATCCGCTCATCCCCATCATTAATAATGTGTGCATCGTCCACACCTTGACTTATTACTGTACGATGTTTTGATTCAGAATCCCGATTGCCATGGAAGACGAAGATGCTGACATATTATTCTGCAACACTAAAGGTGTTTGCTTCTCCATCTAGGTAAATAGAGTCCTCAAATTGGAACGAACAGCACATCAATTCAACCAGTAAGTATAGTGATGGGATCACTCAATGACAGACTAAAAACTCAAGATCATCATGCTGGAATCAAACAGAAATGAAGACTTTGTCACGGGAGAAGTAGATATTAATTCATTGATCATTAGAAACTTACAGTTACAGTCACTGCTTGGAACCATCAGCGGTTCCAATCCAACCTACTATTCTACTCGATTCCCACTTAAGATAGTAGCAATCGAGAGGAAGCGCAGCTACGCCCCAGACGAAACATGTGAATGAGGTCTTAGATGGTACCTATTTACAAAATTAAAGCACTCCACTTAGAACGGATTCATTTCCAGAAGGTAGGCCTTCCTCTTGATCAGATTCTTCGCAGCCTCCCTGAACAGACCTTCAAATGCGTCAACTGCAAAACCATCCCCTCCATCAGCCTTGATCACCCGGTCTACTGGCCTGATTGCCACCAGCGTTGCTCCCTCCATCACGTCCCCCGAGCTCAGCATGAGGCGGGACGCATGCCAGAGTTTCATGTTGAGTGCTGGCACCTGCGTCCGATTTGACGAACAAGCTACCTCAATGGAAGAGCACCTGAATTCCTCGAGCTGTCCTTTTTCCATGTGGAGCACCCCCTGGCCATCCGCGTCAGTAATTTCCAAACTCTGCACCGCGGAATGCTCATTCACGATTTCCCGCAGCAGGAAATGACGAGCCGATGCAGCAATTAAGGATGTGATTGTCCACACGACGCGCAGTTTCAGCCCACCGTCGGTGCAGAAGGACTGATCCTCGTCGTCGTCGTCAGCATTCCCGTCCACGGCATGAACGGCGACATCGCTGCAATCGGGATGCTTCCGGCAGCTTAAAGACGTCGCACTGAGGATGGCACAGCTCTCCAGAGTGCGCCCGAACGCCGCTTTCCAGAGAAGAACGGCTCCAGGGTCGACCCCGAGCTCGCCACTGGGAAGCACGATCTGGAGGGAGCGGACCCCGCGGAAGCTCCGCAGCACCTCGGAGGGGGAGTGGTGGGAGATCTCCGCAGCGAGGAGCACCTTCCGGGGGAGGAGCACCTGATGGAGCGCGCTAAGCGGGCGGGAGACGAATGTGGAGAAGAGCAGACGGGCAAAGGCCCCAAGAATGCCGCCGTACTTGGGCTCCTCTGCGCCGGAGCCCCCCAGGTTGAGGTACTGGTGGTGACGGGGGGTAGCCGACGTCGTGCCGGAGGAGGAGACGACGCAATCGACGCGGACCAGTACAGACTCCGCCTGCACAGCGAGGTACCGGAATCGGCGGGATACTGCGCAGCAGCGGCCGAGGAACTTGACGTCGCGGAGGGCGTTGAAGACGACGAGCAGGATGGCATCTGGGAGGCGATCGAAGGGGCCGTCCTCCTCCTCCTCCTCCTCCGTCGCCGCCGCCGCCGCCGAGGACTCCGCGGAGGAGCGCATTCCACCAAATCTAGCTCCAAGCTCCTCCAACCCCAACCCCAACCCTAACCCTAATTCTAGCAAGCTCAGCTTTCCTCGGGGAAGGACGAAGGTTCGCGAAGGAAGGTGACCACCCGCGGCACTCACTCTACGAACAGCTGTCCGTCCTCCAACTGCACCCACGGAATGATAAAGGATGCTGGGCCGGGCCGAGACCACCTAATGGGCCCAAGAGAGCGATTTTCAGAACGACCCAGAATGCGGTGGAATAGGCGGGGGGAGGGGTACTTGCACAAATCACAGAGAAGATGAGGGTTAGCAGAAAATAATAACCTTTTCCCCGGACGCTCTCTGGGAGAAACACAGCAAGCGAAGTACACTCGGCAGACATTTCCTAATTTGGTTAACAATCAGTATCTATGGGGCCGTATTTGTTCCTATTTTAGGAAATATCCACACCGCGCTCCAACTGGGGGATCAGAAAATGCGTTCTGAATAAACCGCAGGGACAGTTTATCACAATCAACGGTCCCCCATGGTCTCGAAGAGGACTTCTGCAGATCTCTCTCTCTCTTTCTGTACTCAAATCGAAGGAGAGAGAGGGAAGACTGGCCTACGATCTTAAGCGGGAGAGAGAGAGAGGGGTAGCTCACCGACGTGTCACTGCTGTAACGGTCGCATCAAAACTGCCCCCGCACCAGGCGCGGGGACCCCTACCTGAGCTCCGCCCGGCGGAGCTACGTGTTGCTTCTCAGTTCCCGCCGCCGCCGCCGCCGCCTCCGCCCTCTCTCTTTCACTCTCTCTCTCTCTCCCTCTCTCTCTTTCACTCTCTCTCTCCCTCTCTCTCTCTCTCTCCCTCTCTCTCCCTCTCTCTCCCTCTCTCTCCCTCTCTCTCTCTCTCTCTCTCTCTCCCTCTCTCTCCCTCTCTCTCTCTCTCTCTCTCTCTCTCTCTCTCTCTCTCTCTCTCTCTCTCTCTCTCTCTCTCTCTCTCTCTCTCTCTCTCCCTCCTCTCTCTCCCTCCTCTCTCTTTTACTCTCTCTCTCTCTCTCTCTCTCCCTCCTCTCTCTTTTACTCTCTCTCTCTCTCTCTCTCTCCCTCCTCTCTCTTTTACTCTCTCTCTCTCTCTCTCTCCATCGGTTTCCCTTCCGCTTGCCCCCGTCCCTTCCGCTTCCCGTTCCCCTTCTTGCTTATAAAGCCACTCGAGGCTACAAACGGAGGAAGGTAGCTTTCTCTCACTCTCTCCACGGCGGATGCCAAATTCCAGCAGCTCACTGCTCCCTCTATCTGTTCGTTGGCCGGCGTGATCCGCCGGCGGCATGGGACCCCCGAAGAAGAGTGGCGGGTGGAACCGGGCGGCGCCGCTGAAGGTCCACCACAACTCCCACCTCATCCACAAGCACTCCCCCTCCCCTTCCTCTTCCTCTTCCTCTTCCTCCCCCTCCTCCTCCGCAGGCGACCAGCAGCAGCAGCCGGTGATCATCTACACCAGCGCCCCGAGGATAATCCACACGCCGGCCAAGGACTTCATGCGGCTCGTGCAGAAGCTCACCGGGCTCTGCCCCTCCGACAACGGCGACGGCGACGACGGCGGCGACGAGGGCCAGCCTCCCCGCGGCCCGCCAGCCCGCCACCGCCTCCCCAACGGCGGCGGCAGCGGCGGCGGCGGCGGACAGTTCCCGCTGCTGCCGCTGGCCCCGTTCTCGCCGGAGATTCCGGTGTTCAGGCCGGCGAGCGGCTCGGGTGACGTGTTCTACAACATCGCCGCCACCGTCTTCGCCCGTGCCCCTCCGCTCCCTCCGCCGGCCCTCGGCGGCGCCATCCCGCCGGCCGTGTTGGAGCTCATGAGGGGCTTACCCGATTACCACCTCCCCTTATGATAAGCCATGAGCCAGGAGCCATTCCTGCCCTTCTGATAAGCCCGGCCCGGCCCGTTATTACCAGAGCCTTTGGGTCCCATTCTGTTTTTTTTTCCTGGGGCAAGGACGATCCTGCGGGGGAAATTAAATACGAGCACAGAGAAATAACTCCGATATACTTTTTGTAATAAATACGTGGAATTATACGTGGACCTCTCCGGTGAAGCCAGGTGAAATGGGCCCACAGTCTTGGAAATCCCACCCAGAAATTGTGAGAAATAGGCCCCAGGGACACAGTATACGAGCATTGAGAAATAACTCGGATATTACTTTTTGTGCTACACTGAATTACACGTGGATCTCTCTGCTGAAGCCAGCTGGAAAGTGTGGGTCCCACATCTTTCCTGATTTGCTTCGAGACCAAGAAACGGATTGTGCGTTAACGAGACCCAATATGCCAGCAGTGGATGATCTAGACCGTCCAATTCGAATACGGGGAAAGCCGTTTTTTCCCCTCGAAGAACAGTTCTTCCGAGTTCGTCGTCGTGCTCATCTTCTCGTTTCTTCTCTGGTTTTTGTCGAGGCGATTAATCACAGAGTCGGCTGGCGGTGGGGGCTCTGGACGCTGTGGAGTCGGGGGGTGGTGGGGACCATGGGGCAGCAGTCGCTTATCTTTGGATTTGTGGCGAGGGGGACTGTGATCCTGGCGTCCTTCACGGAGTTCACGGGGAACTTCTCCAGCATCGCCGCCCAGTGCCTCCAGAAGCTCCCCGCCAGCAACAACAAGTTCACCTACACCTGCGACGGCCACACCTTCAGTTACCTCATCGAGGATGGCTACAGTTACGTCTCTCCTTGACCAATCTTCTTGTTTTGCTCTCTTGCGTCAATCATCTTGTGTTTTGCAGCAAAATCAGGTTGTTCTTTTCCTACTAGAGGTACCATCAAGATTTTGAAAGCTTATTCGGGGTTAGCGTTGTTCCGGTTGTAGTGCCTGGATAGATCTCTGATTTTCTGCGTCCCCTGGGCTTCTATGATCGATTTCACTTTTTTCTCGGGGAGTCGGTTCCGATTGATGGTGGACAGTGACTCTTTTTTTATGGTTCTTTCTTGTTTTATTTTGCTCTTTTGTGACGGGGAGGGAGAAAAGGCACCGTTGGGTGTGCTTGACGTGATCTTGTGGCGAGAGTTGAGAAATATAGATGGCCAGCGTCGGATTTTATCGTTCATAGGTGCAGCTGATGCCAGTTGATGTGAGGGTATCAGGGATGGAACTGTTTTTCTGGTTACGATGAAGTCAAATCTTTTCATTCCTTAGCTCAGGTTGTTCGCAGTCTTAGTGATAGAAAATTCCAAATCAGTATGTTTTCAACTATGTCAATTTCCTATTTCCGATCATGCTTGCAAAGTTCGTAATCTGTAGCATTAAAATGTGTGCTAGATTACTTTCGGCGCAAGTCTTCTGATTTATTACTGTTTATGAAAGTCAAGTTATTTTATCTTCTTCAGTCCAAATTTTAGTCTACTCCCAATTATTTTGTATCAAATGGGAAATTTTGTTCTTATATTCTCTCTATTATTGTTTTAGTTGGTGTGAATTATTTTAACTCGGGACTTGCTACTGATCCCTGAACAATGTACTTGGGACAGGAGTTACTCGAACGGATTCCACAATTAGTACACGCTAACTGTGGTGATGTGACCTTTCTTTCACAATTAATACTGTGTTTATACCTTTTGTTAAATGGACTCATCATGCTCTATACTGTCCATGAACCATTCCTTCAACACTTTTTTTTACTTGTTTCCTACATCTGAAGTCCTTTGAAGTAATAATCTGAACACCCATGACTTTTAAAAGCTTGTTCACAAGGAAACTATGTTTCTTCCAGCTGTTTCTTTTTCTGAATCATGTATATCTTTGTACCTTGGTTTTGGCTTTTCTACATTAACTGTGTCTAGGTGATGTCTGTGTGTCGCACAAAGGACATGTAATGCATGTTATTGGGAAACTTGACCACTAAAACTTATTTAATGGGAGAAGCTACACTGTGAGCCTCAGCGTAGTACAGGGTAAATAAGCAATAAATGGTATACTATTTTTTCAATTTTTCTGTGAACAAGCATATAAAACATTTTTTTTCCTTTTTTTTTTAAATTGAACAGTGAAAATGGCAACAATCAAGGTTGGCTGGTAATAGAATTTCTGAAGCAAGTTTTATATATTTGATGTAAGTGAGCTATCTTCAATCTGGTAGACTGCATCTAATAACCAGCTCTTAGTCACTCTCATTTTCAGGATAGGATCAGATTTTATGTAGCCTACTCCCCAACATGTAGTATGGATATTGGACTTGTTGCAGTTGTTCGAAGATTTCATTTAACTGGGGCTTGTTTATGGTCTAAAGCCCAGGTTGGAGTTGAGGATGGCCGGGGTTTGCATGGTGGGGATGTGAGTTGGTAGGATGTAGCATGTTGAAAATTGGCAAGTCGACATGCCTGAATTGGGATGGTAGGGTGAGGTAGAACACACAAGGTGCAGCTTGATGGGCTTCGTTGACTGTTTTCGGCTTTCCAAGATTTGGGACCCATTGCAGCCTGTATTTGGTAGGATCTCTCCAGGCCGCATATTAATCTGGTGCTTGACAGGAGTTTCTCCGCAAAAGAGGTATATGGTTGTATGTTTTTGGAAGAAAATGTCATCTTTAGACATTTTTCTGGAATAAAGGTAATTGTGAGGTTGGGGTGGGTTACCTTGCATGCAATACTTCAAGACTTTAGGAGATGAAATCCCCTGGCTTAGAGAGTGGTCCCTATGGACTGAGCGAGTGAACAAAAATTATGTAATACAGGGGAAATCTAGATGTCATATTTACAGTTTTTCATCATCTTAATATGGACTATGACATTTCTATACGGAGGAATATGTAGAGAATGTATGTGTTCATCCATTCTGATTTAGGTTAAATAATGAAAGAAATTATGAATGACTTATCAATACTTACTGGGCTATACAAAATCTTATTACAGACCCTAATAATCAAGGTTTGTACACTTGGCTTTACATGTATGAGTCAAATAAATTTTTGATGTAGCAAAATCTTCATAACTGTAAAACTGGGCCAATTAACCAAACACACTGTTGTGGGTTTCTGGGCTGGAGTGTGGTCAAAGGAAATCGAGTACTGAACTGAGGATTAATGAACTGGATTTGATATGAATTTCTGAATTAGCGTACTAAAAAAATGATCATGCTATTGAATCTCAGATAGCTGTCACCAGTGAGAGGAAATTGTTAAAATGAGCCGCGGCCACTTTCTCTATTGAACAGAGAGATGCCTAGCTTCGGTTCATGTGCCTAAAGGACGAGGAGGTAGTTTATTCTGAGATTCGCCTATAAAGAAAAAAAAAATTCAATTGAAATATCTGTACATTATGCCTTTAATTTGTGCTAAATCCCTACTTAGTTTCTTTCTACAATCTGATTCAAGGCACTAGTGTCAGTGCGAATCACCTGCCAGTGTTCACCCTTTCCTGAGGTTTGTTTGAGAAAAATGATTGACAGTTGAAAGTTGCTGGATATATGTCAAATGCTCCTATGAATAATATCGTGTCAACAGGTGGGGGGTGGGTACGAAAATAATTTTCTGAACTCCTGTCCTGTCCATGTGGTGGTTGATGTGAAGCTGGATGTTTAAAATGGGAGGGAGGGCTCCTGGGTGAAGTGAGCGGGCTGTTATGTGGGAGACGAGAAAGTGTCCCACATGGAGAAGTTTGGAGCCCTTTTGGGCTTTCTGGGACCAGTCTTGCTGGCTAGACCCTAGAGAGAGCCCTAGCCAGGGCCAGATAGTCACCAGGCTGGACTGGACTGGGCTGGGCTTTTGAGTTTTGCCAGACAGATCCACTAGCAACACCAGTTGTAAGAATTCTTTACATAGAAACATCCTTCTGTTTTAGTTTGCTTTCTTTCTGATGCATCATCACCACCATCGTCCTGTATACACATTATTCATGTACCCAGACAGATGAAGGTTGGAAATTTTTCAATGTATGTTAAAATTCAGTCCCTCCAAATGGTGACCACCTCTACGAGTTTATGGAATCTGTGTCTTGTCGGCTCTTGGCAGTTTACTGTGTGGTGGCAGCTGAGTCAGTTGGAAGGCAAGTGCCTATTGCATTCCTAGAGAGGGTCAAGGAAGACTTCACCAAGAGATATGGTGGAGGAAAAGCTGCTACTGTCGATGCTGATGGCCTCAACAGGGAATTCGGGTGTGTGTCATCAGATTATAATAGATAATGTAGAGTGCATCGTTACTCATTTGGTATGGTATTAAGCCATCAAATGCCCTCTGCTATTTTATCCAGGCCCAAGCTCAAGGATCACATGCAGTACTGTATTGATCATCCCGAGGAGATCAGTAAGCTTGCCAACGTGAAAGCTCAGGTTTCAGAGGTTAAGGGAGTAATGATGGAGAACATTGAGAAGGTAGATCCACGTCTGATCCTCCCTAAATCTCAGCTCTCATTCCTCTCATCTCAAGGCCTCCTTCATTATCTCAGGCTACCACTCCTAGCTATTGACCAGATTTTGTGATGGTCTGATATTTTTATCTCATAGGTTCTTGAACGAGGTGAGAAGATCGAGCTTCTTGTTGACAAAACGGAGAACCTTCGCTCTCAGGTTAGTCCTGATTAGCTTTCTACCCTAAGAACCAGTATCATTTTCCGTTTTCTCCTTCTTTCACTCTTGTGGATGAAGAAAATCACAGAAATCGGGCTTTGGGCCTTATTCAATTGAGGCCAGGCACATCCTGTTGCATGCCCAGCAGTGGAGTTTGTTTCTGAGTTTTTAAGTCCTAGTTAACCGAGAGCCCAGACCTGGTGTCGATGTATAGACATTCCATTGACCCTGTGGAGTAACTATGTAAACCAGTTGCAACATTCGTCGTATTCATTATTTTTTGGGATCGGATTATTGTTACAGGCGCAAGATTTCAGGCAGAAAGGGACGAACGTGAGGAGGAAGATGTGGCTCCAGAATATGAAGATAAAGCTCATTGTCCTCAGTATCCTCATTGTGATGATCTTCATCATCGTCCTAGCCGCCTGCCATGGCTTCAATTGTTGATGGGATATATATATATATACACCAGACGCATGAAGAAGAGCAGATATATACAAGAAAGAAAGCCCTATTATCACCTTACATTACATTTTGGTGGTCTTTGTTGATATGCATCCCACACACACATGGGCTTTACTCTCTCTCTCTCTCTCTCTCTCTCTCTCTCTCTCTCTCTCTCTCTCTCTCTCTTGCTCTCTCTCCCTCTCCCCATCTTTATCTTTTGTTTTTCAAATGGATAGTTTCCCAAGAGTGCTCCATTACTGGCAATATTCCTCTTCAGCATTTCCTGAACCTCTAGTTCTGCCCATGAACTTTTTATACAGGGGGTCTGGGCCATATTTTTAATTTGACATCCCAGAGTTGTATTCATTACATTTCTTAATGATTGATCAATACTAACCTTATTTGAACTATTCAGGACCTTAACGTAGTTATTTTGCCTCATTGAGCTACTCATTACACATCATTATTTAAGGTTTTGGTAATGTTAGGGATCATTTGTTGAAGAACTATAATTAAACTCAAAGCAATGTTGTTGTCTGAAGATATTTCTTATTCTTTAAGTATTAATCATAAATCATATTCATTCTCTTTTAATTTTGTGGAAGAAATTATCAAGTATGATTAAATATTTATGTGATGGCCATAGAACTCTCAGTGTAGGTCTTTGTGTTTAGTGATTATTTATATTTTAGCCATAACACCTAGTGGATGCTGTGAACAAATTTTCATGAGATTTGACAATTTGTTCTTTCAGAATATTATCCTATAAGCTCGTTATATAGCTGCTTGAACCTTGTGCTCAAGAATCCATATTCATTCTCTATAGTATATATGACATGAATCATTGATTGCCCATTAACTAAGTTCATAAATTTGTACTATGTTTGGAAATAGTAGTCTCATGGCTAGTGACATAGATATAGGTTTTGAAGTGATTTTCTAATTTTAAATTGCCTCAGATATTTATAATTTATTTTGTACCTCATTTTGTATTCTTCACATAAACAATTAAATACACAAAGACATACTAGAGGTATGACAACAATAATGTGCACTAAATGTTATCATACCTGTTTATTCCTCTTATAACATGTGAATTAGTCATTATAGCTGGTTTTCACTTTGTGGCAACTATGATACGAAATAGTAGCCATTCAGAGTTACATTCACAAACAATTAATCTGTACTGTTTCAAAATCCTTGTTGTTTAGGATGTTGACCTCACATGTATCATTATATTTGTGGAGATTTGATCATGACAATTATCTTTCCCCTTTTATTCCTTTTTAGGTTTCTCATGAGCATAGCTAGTGTGTAATGTTAATTCAAATGTGACAGAAAATTATTAGAAAAGTATTGAATATGGCCCAAAATCATCACAAGGAAATTAATAGAAAATTATTAAAAAATCATTGTAGACAACCCCTTTTTGGAATGGTGATAGCGATTGTGAGCAGCCCATGCAATGCAAACCTTAGACATTTGCTAAACATATGCCATAATAAGCCTTTTAAAGTCAAGGGTGGGTCTTGCTTCGATGTGTGAGTCTTCACTTTTTTAATATCTATGCTCTAATAAACCTGTAGCTTCATTCAAATTTTGAGCATCTTGTAAAAGTAAAAGGAGATACGAATTTTATTAATAATTCATTCAATGAGATATAATGATAGATTTGAGAACAAAGGCTTATGCTGTAAATGAGAGTGATGTTTTTACCTACTTTTTGAAGGAGCCACATGACACATGATCAATCTTGCATTGTAAATTGGTAGTGGTGTAAGATGCAGCCATCTATCTATCTAGTAGAAAGGGACTCTTGTCAATGCTTATGTGGATGAGTTTTTCCAATCTCTTAATATCCATGTTGAGTCTTTTGAAAAAGTCCACCTTGGTTAAGTTTGGTTTATATTCATTGACTCTGGGGTGCTAAACTAACGAATTGAGGGTTTAGGGAAGATATCTTGTTTGAACAATGGTTTATATATACCCCTGGTTTGCATGAAAGATGGCCATCTTGTTGAAGGTTTTGGCACTAGATGGACATATTTTTTATTTGTGAAAACATCACTTCTGACATAAATTCCAGAGCTCTATAAATTATAAGCATGAAAGACCATCTGACTTAGATTTTTTGTGGAGATTGAGGTTGGTCTCTGTTAGGACCCCACTGGTAGCATACGTGTGGTGAAGAAGGAAAACATGTGAAAAGCTCTCGGGAGAAACTTGGGGAGACTTCCAAGGAGGGGATGGCTTAGGCGAGAATGACCACGGAATATAAATGGTGCTATGAGAAACAGAATAAGGGACAAAATTTCAGACAAGGAGAGCCATGGAATCCTCTCAAAGCCCATTCCCACCTTCTCTTTTCTCTCTTCCCTTTTTGGTAATTTGATAGAAATTGTCACTTCAACGGCCCTACTTATATTGCTTTGTTACGAGTTAGCTTGATCAATAAAAATTGGTTTCCACCCAATTCATCCTGATCCAATCCTTCTAAAGAGGATCATATCACTTTTGTTCTGATATTTACATCTACAAATTTTCTAGGCATCATAGTTCTTGTCGTAAATTAATTTGAATTCATTATCAGCGAAATTATGTACTCTTAATCATTTATCAATTGATATGAAACACATTAATTTCAGTCTATTATAGTCTTTGTTAGTCGAATTAACATCAAACGATAAATGCTGAACCCAAGGTTATAGTTGCATGAGCCCCTTCGTGTCTTTGTTTCAGATCATTTTATAGCACTTGGATAATATTGGGTTATTAAATGATACGAATGACATTATTTTGGGTTCACGATTTTCATCGCAATGGAGTTTTCAACATCTAATTTCTCCTTCACACAAACCCAAAAAAAAAGAGTTTTCTCTCTAAATTCACAAATTTGGAGTAAAACCTTTGTATCACGGTTTGTGATCCTCTCTTCCATTGAGAGAAAAATTGAGAGCAGGAAACCCAATAGAAATTTTATAATTATATTCTTTATAATGAAATTACATCAGAAAGATCATTTGATCGTGACATTTGCTTCATATTGTAAGGTATGATCTTACCAATAGGGAACGATATTACAAAAGTTAGAATAAATAGGTAGATCAGCCCACTAACCATTATTGGCTTATTTAGGTGTTAATAGCTAATGCTCAAGGGGAATCAAAGAAAGATAAGCTACAAGTCATCCTCGATTTCTTTTTTGAGTTGGTAATTGCCTCTGATGCATTCGAATTGGAAACAAATCTTGTAGGAATAGTAAGAAAGCAGAGGAGAAGGCACATCCAAATGGACCGTAACAAGAGAAGATTGGAGTTAGTGTAGAGGGATCAGAAGGGTATTGCTGCCTCAATGCCTCCCAGCCCTTCGTATTCCCTAATCATCAGCCCATCCATCTCTTGAACCTGATAGTCCGCATGATGCCCAACCTGCAACATGAGATCCGCCTCTCTTGTCAACCTTTTTGGAGTAGCTATATATCCATGCATATACTTGTTTATGTATCTCAAATATAGACTGTAGGTAATATTTTCATCAAATATCTAAACATGCTCGATGGATAATAAGTGGGGATGAGGTATCTAACAAGATGGAACATAGGTCGATAATAAAATAAAAGTAATCATGCAGAAGAATACCGACTAAAGTATACCCAAGTATTTTAGCCACATTCTTTAGTGTCTCGATGCAACACTGGACTAGTCTAACATAAATCCAATGAAAGAGAGAAGAGCGGAGGGCTGTACTACCGAAGGCCGCAATTTAGGCATCACCGCAGCAGCCAGATCAGCCTCGCTCAGGGTAAAGTCACAGAGGGCAGCGGCGGCGGAGAGCTTCATGGATAGAAACTGCGGAAAGAGCTGCCCGAGGATAAGCAAACATGGGGATGGAGAAAGGGCAGAGGAATCCATGATCTGGGCTCACCTCCACCTGGTTCTGCAGTGACCTGACGTAGTTAATTATCTCGTCCAACATCACCGTGGTGCCCATCGCCTGCTCCGTAATTCAGGAAGAGAAAGCAGTGTGATCAAAGAGGAGAGAGAGAGCGAGCGAGCAAGCGAGAGAGAGAGAGAGGTATGGGCTACCTTGTAGCAGCCGGGGACCAGGGTCTGCAGGCGCCTCATCTTTTCGTTTATCTTCTCTCTTCTCACCTGCATCGTGCATAAACCAAGTGACTAGGATGTTTTCTGAAGGCCAGAAACGATTTGTGCGGGCATATTATTTACATAGATAAATTTAATTATGGAAGATGTACCTATGTGTGCATCAAGATATATGGATATAACTACAGAGCGAGCGAGCGAGCAAGAGAGAGAGAGAGAGAGAGAGAGAGAGAGAATTTGTGCGCAGTGACCGGGCCCTTACTCTCTCGGCTAGGCTGTGTCTATCTGTGGCTTGGCCTCTCTTCGCCCTCACATGGACGACCCCCGCAGGCTTCTCTTCCCCACAACTGTGCCTTCTCTTCCCCCTCCGTGGTCCCTAAAAATAAATATTCAGACCATCAGCAGCAAGTCATTTCGAATATACGTAGAATATGGTACATTTTCCCATATAAAAACATCACAATGGCAAACTTAGTGAAGGAAATATCGCCAATTATTAAAAATCCGAAAAGGATGAAAGCTTCTTTTTCTCTCTCCATCTATCTAATGACTACATCTAGAGAAGTTGCCTTTTCTCTACAACGTCAAAAAGTAAAGAATGGTTTATCAACGCTAAAGCTGATACCACATACTAGCAAACTTATCATTAGGCATAATGAATCTAATTAGCACTATTGTGTTAAATAAACTTCTCCTCTCGAGCAACAGTAACTAGTGAACAACTGTTTTTTTTTTAAAAATACAAAAACTGAGAGGAAACCCGAGCAACAGTAACTAGTGAATGATGAGTACGGATTGGCACATACGGTCTTCGTCTCGGTCTCCACTTCTCCTCCATCGTCATTTGAGGGGGGTACTGCGCCGCCGTCAGATGAGATGATCTCCTC
Source organism: Spirodela intermedia (assembly GCA_902729315.2). NCBI lineage: Eukaryota > Viridiplantae > Streptophyta > Magnoliopsida > Alismatales > Araceae > Spirodela > Spirodela intermedia. The sequence continues at coordinate 3,392,195 of LR746280.1, forward strand.
CTTTCCGATGACAGAAACACCGAGAAGCGCGACGCCTGGAACCGGATAAGGGCATTCCGCCGGCGGGCACCAAGGCATGCTCTCAGCGTGCGGCGCCGACAATTGTTGGAGCGGCTGAGGCAGTGAGAAGCTGTTATCGGAGAAGCTCCTCAGATGAAAGCTGGGGTTCTCAATGGCTGTGGAGAAATCGTCAATCAGGTCAAAGCTTGGATCCAGTCCCATGAGGGTGGCGAGGGTTCTGAAGCTACCGAAGTCCTCCGCAAGCTCTGCCATGGCCATATACTCCAGACGGAAGGAAAAGGAATGCTTAAATAGTGGATCAAAGGGAATGTCTCTTCTTCTTACTGCTGTATTATTCTTCTTTGTTTAAAGTGCAGAAGACTAGAGTCACTAGGGAGAGACGGCCTGAATGAGCTACCGAAGAAGCTTCTAGTCAGGGGCATTAAAGGGGAAGGCCTGAAATAGATAATGAAAGGACGTATAAGTTTCTATTAATGGGTCGGCAAGATAGAAGTGCCTACGTACAATCGTGCCACTGTCCAGTATAACTTCGGACGAGAAGAATATTTGCAACTATTTTCTTCTTCTTTTTCTAAACCAGGTTACTGTTTTCATAATAGGATATGTCATATTGATCACGTCACCGATAATTGAGATTGTGTTACTGTCGTCTCTCACCACAGTAGAGAAATGAAAAGCTTACCATTTTAGATCCTTTATGTTACTCAGGGATACTAAAATCCTCTCCTTTTCGTCTTCCTCTCTTATTTCCTGTTTAAGCTGATCGAGGTGAGGCCGGGGACTTTGGAGGAGCGACCCAGAGACCGCTAGTTAGATATTTTAATAAGGAGGAAGCCCTGTGGAGTGAAGTATGCGCTTCGTGTAATCCACGGAGAAGTTCATGCAAGGATGAGCCCCCGTTGAGAGAAAGTCTCAAGAAAGGATAGAAATTTCCCGTATCCTCTGATTTTCTTGTGTCGGCCATTTATGCTTCCAGCTTCCTAATTTCTGGTCTTGAAGCCTTTCGGAGTGGCCATTTAACCGTCAGTCGCTAGTTCGGCAACAAAAATGATAGAAATTTCCCGTATCCTCTGATGAATTTGGTCAAACCACATACAGAAACTACACGTGGGTATGGAAAGACGGAGAAGAGGGCAAGGAAAAGATGATCTTATCCTTTCGTCTGATCTCCTTGTGATAAATGAGGTGAAATTGCGTTTTCCATAAGGAAACATAAGCAGATCTAGAGAAAAGAAAGGGACCAATAAAATGTCGACGGAACGGCAGAAATGGACAAGATCATGTCAGCTGCTCTCTCCCCCGAGACTCCTTCGGTCTACATTCCAAGTTCTTGGACGGCGGAGGGGGCATGTGCTTGGGCTGCGACCGACCATGTGCTTCGTTATGAAACCAGGCTCGCAGTACAGCAGCCGACGAAGCCCAAATATTTATGGCGGCGGCGGAGTCCTCCATGACCTTCTTTCCGGCCTTTAAGAGACTCGGCGCCCCCACAACTTTTCTTATTCTCAAAATCTTCTGGATTTAGTCTTCATTGACCATTGTCCCCTCTACCACAACGTGAAATGGGCGTACGATGGGTGTTATTGACCGGATGTCTCTCTAAGAGAATAAAAATATGCAGACGCATTTAAAATGTTTAATGATTAATAATGAAAAACTTTTTATTATGGTTGCCCCACTTTACAATTCCATATATTCCACATGTTGAATTGGCGACGTCAAAAGTTGTATAATTACTCATCTTACATTCTAATAATAATTGCCTGGTTGAAAGTTCTGCCGATTGGTTCCATGAGTGATTGGAAACCTTCCAAATACAGAGGGCTTTTAAAGGTTTATAATTACAATCATGATATTTTATTGCGTATGCCTCGTTAAGATTCTCACTTACTAAAGCCTCAGTTAGGTGAGATCGGAGCTTTTAAGTGGTGGTGAGACATTCAAATCTTCCACAATCTATGGACGATAGCTTTTCTGTAATCATTAAAGACTCGAGACTTGCAAAGTCATACTTTGCTGAGTTGAATATCGGGGAAGACAAATGAACTCAGTTTGTTCGCATAGGTTAGCTTATATCAATGACTTTGCATACGGTAGCTGGAATGAAGGCTAGTTGGATCGGACTATTCCCATATAACGGAGATAGTGCCCAATTGGTAATCGATCCATATTACAAAGGATGACTTGATTTCATCATGGGATACTGATGGCTAACTGAAAACCTTTCTGATTAGAAGTTGGCCATCCATATTGAAGATCAATGGAACATCAAGGAAAACTGCAGGCCTAATTGACTATCTCTCTCCCCTCTTCCTCAAGTTTTTACGGTACAACTGGAATTCTCTAATTCAGCTAGTGAGGACTTCACCTTCACGTCCACATGGACGAATCAAACATGACGAAACGACATAAGTTCTTACAAAGGTAGCTAATACTGAAACGACACAACGCACTGACTTAAAATATTATACGCCATGAAGGAAAATACTGAATTGGTTCACAGGAACTTCATTCTCAAGCATCTGGATATACATAAAAAGAGGTACAAACATGTTAAAGAAAATCTCTCCGTCAACTATTCTCTTGATCATGGTATCTTCTATCTGCTCTTGTAATCCAGGTAAATTATATCAACATATTTAGTCTTGAAACAAATGTTTGGGAAACAGTATCCTTCAAAATTTCCAAATTAAGCCTTTTATGGAGATCATTCATCCGAAATTTATCTACCATCCGCTTGTTAAATGTTAATTTTGTTCTAGGCCAATCTCAAATGTTAGATTCATGAATACTAAATCCCCACTCCCTCAATACACTTTAAATTTTTCATAGAATTTTCTAAGGTAAGGTTGTATTAATGAATCAAGGGTTGTAAGATGTTTGATACGTGGAAATATACTCAATATCTACAAAGAACATCCGAGTAGAGTCATCAAGAATTATTTTATGCTCATTATAAATGATAAATACTTTCTTATAAAAGTTCAGAATGGAGACACTGGAGTTCATTGATGGATTTGTTTCCTCACCCACAGCCAGATATATTGGAATGGAATGTAGTGTTGAAACGTCAAAATAATCTAGGGTCATACTTTTTCTAAGAAATAAGATACTGATTTTGAGAGATAAAATTTCTATTTTTACGCTATGGAATTATTCAGAGCTTCACTATAAAAGCAAGAACTCAGCAAGACCATACCTGTGGTTTTGTCTGATCTGAGGGCTTTAGTACTCATGATTTTTTATTTTTTAACTCAAACATGCTACTGATCTAATAGAATATGTATTCACATACCTTAAGATATTTCTCAATATTTTTTGAAGATTTTAACTTAAGTTTGAGTTACTCAGTATTTCTCATGATATTTCCCTGTATTCAAACATGCTACTGATCTAATAGATATTTCATTTTGATGATTACATTTCTCCATTAAACTTAATATTTTTCTACATTATGACATTGTAAAAGAATGATTATTCCACATTATCACATGAATGCGTTTTGAAATTAACTACATAATTTTGTGTCTTTAATGATTGTGTTATGAGATTTGACTGGAAATTTTTATGGCACATGAAAATAGTTTGGGGTACTCATCATTAGTTTCTTGTACTCATGATTATAGATTTTTTTCTCAATTGTGGATAGAAAGCATTGAACATTCTCACAAAATTTGAATGAACGTCATTCAATCTGACTCAAACAATCCAGTTTATTTGATAAAAAATCAAAAGAGGAAAAACTTGGGGGAGGCTATTGCAAAATAAAGAAATTTTAAGGCTAAGATGAAAGAGTAAACAACCATGGAATAACATTTCATAGGTATGGGTTCTTCTATAGTTTTAAACATCACATAAAAAGTATCTCCAGTTCTTTTGCTATCTGGATCAGTGGAACGCCAAATATTTACAAACAGTTAAAGGGAATAAATTCATATTTTTAGACTTTAAGGATAGAAGAATCAGTTCTCGAGGAACTGCTTCACAAGAGAAACTTGCAAATATTTTCATATTATCTTCTGTTGTAATATTATGTAGTTTTCTTTGGGGACAGACTAATAACTTTTTGGTTTTAGTTTCAAACTACAAAAAAAAAGATCAGCACAAAAAGAATATTCAGATGGAAGACTGATAGAAAGTTTTTAAGCATTTCTACGGTGTAGTCAAACACAGATTCTCACATGCGGTTGGTTGATGAGCTGATGCCATACACAATCACATTGGATGAATTCTCACCTACAACTTAAATCCTTTCTGTATTTCATCTTGAATTCTCCATATTCCTTAGGTTTAGAAGCTAAGAGATCTTGAACCAAGATAAGTGAGAGTCAGTTTGTCTAATTTCCCCTCAAATTCTCCACAGATACTATGTATAATGTCAGTCTAAACATAATTTTAAGGGCCTAATAAACATCATATAGTGAGCAGATTCTGATTTTCGTAGGAGGTTCCCTTAAGTCTTTTAATGGGTACTCAACACACTAAAGCTGCTGGTTCTGTGCATAACATTGTAATAATGTTGTAGAATTTTTCAAAAGCTTGCATACTTACTTTGCATGTACTGTTCTGTTGACCTGATGTCACCTCATAAGATACTACATTTTTATGATTTTTTGCAAAGAAGCATTTCACCCAATACTAAAAAAGTAACTGTCATAAACACATTAAATGTGGACTTGACACCAAATTGGTGATCTATTTGAAGGCTAGTCCAGCTATGCGATTCTTCAAGAGTACTAAATCAAAGTGAGGATAAGAAGATCTCCTTGACATAGTCCGTTGATAGTTTTTTACCAGCTCCTACTGAACTATTCCAAGAAATAGAGAAGTTCCACTTTGTGAACATTTGCTTGGCAATCTCATATTTCTTTCACAAACCAAGTTTCTGTATAACAACAAAAGAGGAATAGTCATGAATCATGATTTGCTGATTTCATAATACTATACTGACCAAAATTCGGTCTAGAGTTTTCTACAGAAGCTCCATAAATGTCAATCAGTTAGAGATGTTTAATATCACCAAAGGATCAATGGAATGGATATTGAAAATTATTTTTAGAGGTAGGATTCTCCATAATGTGATCTTGGGATGGGGTGATTGGTGCTGGGTAGAGGAGAGCACTAGAACAAGGGAATAGACGAAGTAGCTAGGGGTCAGGTGACAGAAATTGTTATGTTCTATGTCAGCCAAAGTAAGGGTTCGCAATAACTTGGTATTACGCGCTGCACCTGAAATGCCAGTGTTATCTAAAAAATTGATTTATTTTAATGCAGATAATTTTTCCATTTTCAGGTCTTCTAAATTGTATGATTTTTTCAAATTTATTTTACACTTTTGTATGAATAGCCTTATTAAAAATTAATATTTAAAGTGAAAAAAAATCAAAATAGGTTTAACCAGGTCTATTTGTATAAGGTTATCATTAGAAAAATTCTTAAAAAGGAAGATAATCTACTAAGAGCTCACCCCTCAAGGATAAAAGGCAAGAGTAATTAAAAGAAGTGGACAGTGCTTCCACAAATAGAACCAGGAAGAAAGTGTTTGGCTCTTATGTTGAAATCTTGGCACTTTGGTAACAAACTTCCCTCTTAAAAATGTTAGTCATTGATTTAGATGTGCTGATGCCTCAGTAAGAAACACAATGAAAACTTTTTTCTTGTTCAATCGAAAATTCTATCCTAGTTTTTACAAAGTATGAATACGTAAGTACTTTGACAGTCCAACTCCCCAAAAATAAAAGGGACAAAACCTGAAATACCCTTTTTAGTTGTTTAATTAATTTTTTCCAATTATTTGGTCCCCTCTATATGCAATAAAATTCCCATATTAATTTTTTACTAACTAATGGAATATTTAAATAATCAAGTGGTTTTATCATGTCTTAACTAAGCATTCTAAGCACATTGATTTAGTCTTCTAGTACTCCTTGAATTTTTAAGTTATTGAGGATCTACCTTACCTTTCTCTTTAACAAGGCTTGCCAACTATAATGAGTTCTTGACCACCTTTTCTAAGATATCTTATAATGGTTTACAAGTAACATGGCTGATTGAATCTTTTTGTTCATTGTAAAGAAAATTCAGCAAATTTAAAATTTATAAATGCTGGGAAATAAGCTAATTTAGAATAATTTAACTTTTTAGGGGTTTTCTAGGTCAAGAATAATGAAGATAAAAAATGAGTTAGTTAAATCTATACTTTCTAATTGATAGATAACTTTTTCAAATTATAATTTTAAAAATTAATAAAATTACTTTAAATGGAAGAAATGGGGGATTTTGACATTAGCGAATGTCAACCCACAAAGAACATCCCCAAATTCAAGTTGTCAAAAATATGTCGACTTGTATTTCTAAAAATCGAGCTATTCTTGCTGTATAGGAAATAATTAAAGAATGAGATAGCCTAATCTATGGATTTTTAATAGAACAAAGGAAGAAAGAGATGTAAAAGAGGAGGAAATCTCAAAGAGAGAGAAATGATTGTGTGATTTGCACTTATCATTGTGTTTAAATACCTATTATCTACTAATAATTATAACTAAAACTTAATAAGATATTAGTATAGATGTAAGTCTTAGGTTGAAGATAGAGAGATTGATTAATTCATTATAAAAAATTAATTTAATTTATATATATAGTGATTTTTAATATTTTATTACTATTTTAAAAAATAATAAAATAGAAGTGAGAGATGAAAAGAATAAAGAAAGTGGAGGAAGAAAAGAGAGAGAAAAGAGAGAGTTGTCTTGAAAGAGATCTCTCATGAAAGAGAGAGGAAGAGAAAGAGGGAAATCGAGAGAGAGAGAGAGAGAGAGAAAGAGAAAGAGAGGAAGATCGATCAAGAGAGAGGGAGAGATCGAGAGAGGTAGAGAAATCTCATGAGAGATAGAGAGAGAGGTCTCACAAAAGAGAGGGAAAAAGAAATATAGAACAAATAATTAGGAGAGAGAAACAATGATCATCTCTTTTTACTATGATTTAGTTTCAAGCATAACTTGAGTTGATCATATTTATCAAACGAATGTGTGTTCCAAAATTCACACACATAACATGAGATTAGTCATGAATGTCTCCACCTTATTTTAACACTTCAATGCTCATTAGTTAGCCTTTAATCTCACTAATTTTGTTTTTAAATGAGAAAAATCATTATTATTCATAGAATGTTGAGGACAAAAATACTTTGAGATTCAATTACAAAAATCAATATAAAATAATTAAACACAATCTTAACTTGATCTTAGACTAATTTTGAAGGATTCAAAAAAGGAACAAAGATTATTCATTAGGATTTGAATCAATTTTGCTCATTTCAATTAGAACATGTATAGAATGAAAATAACTTGTTGTAAAATATAAATAAATGTTGAAACTATATAAATAAATACTGAAAATAGGAAATAAATAATTGCTCAAATTTAGTCTCTTTTTGGACAACTAGAGATATCAGTGTGGTGACTTGATTTTGTCTAGACATACCACATCATGTCAATAGTCGTAGAAATATCATTTGGAAGCATTGTGTTACTTGGCAAAAAGATCTGTCAAAAAGAGGGGTCAATCACATTATCACCATCATCTAAGGAGAGAAGAGAAGAGTTGATCACTTGTTAGATAAAGTGCAGTTTGGAAAGGAAGTAAGAAGTTTGCCGATGATCAATGGCATTGATCATGTAAAAGAAGGAAATACTAGATGTTGTAATCTCAAATGCTGTTGGGATTTTAAAGATAATTAATAATGTATATTTTATCATATGATAATTAAAATTATCTTTATATCCATAGTGCTTATACATATGAGAAATTAAGTTCTCAATATCATGGTGCTTCACTTGTTGCTAGATCAAATGTGTTAGGTCACATGGCATTTTGAGTGATAGAGGATTAACTCGTCACAAATCATTGCCAACCAAGATTCCAAGTTCTTGGTATCTAACATGTCACTCGCTATCAAATTATCCTTTCTAGTCACATGACCAGTTGAACGACATAGGATTCACAAAGTGCCAACATAATACTTTATGTTTCAAGTATCATGGCGGTTCACTCGCTAATAGAACTACTTTATTGAGTCACGTAGCTTGCTTATCACCACTAGATCACATAGCCCTGAACTATTACCCTTAAACAAATGAGAAGGTTTAGTTCCACATCAGAAGTTTTTCAATATTTGTGATGAATATATATCAAAGGTGGACTTTGAGTGCAAGATCCTTTCTCTTGAAAAAATAATATATAGGACCATCTTGGGAGAAGGCAATAGGTGGTCTGGCCTTGTGCACATACGTGTCTTGCGCACATGTGTGTGTGACACTCTTCGCTCTATAACCGATTGGCCCTCAAGATGTGGCAAGGGAGTGACGCACATGTGTGTAAAGTGAGTCCTCTACCACTCAAACCCAGCTTGTGGCTCCCCTAGTTTAAGTCCACCCACTCAAGCTTAGTGCCTCTCTAGGTCAACTATAGAGTGTCGGCTTGTTAGTGGGTGGTATTTTTTTAATTTATTTTTCTATTTTTAAAATCAAAAATTATGCTATCCTTAAATTTCATAATTCCAAAATTAAAAATATATTTTTGTATTTATTCTACAAGTTAACATAAAAAAATAAAATAATCAAACTATTTAAACATAAAAAATCTAGCTTTAACATTGTGCTAGATGGAAGACCCACTAGTAGATAATCAAACAATGTGTTTGGGGAACTATTCAAAATCAGATGCAAAAAAACGAAGATTAAAAATCATAAATAAGTTTAGATTTTCTTTAACGAAAGAAAAGATAATTTTGTGACAAATAAAGATCACTTCCCCTACCTTTTTTGGATCAAATTCTAGAACATTAGCTGTTCAATTTTTTATTTTTTTTTCAAAGCTGCCATTTCATTAATGGGGAGAAGCAAGTGTAAGTGTTTTTTGTTGTCCACATAGGGAGAATGAGGGGGGGGGGTGTGTTCCTCCAAACTTCCTAGGTTAGGATTACTAATAGTATATGCCTATGAGCTAATGTTCAACATCACCCACCCCTACATTCTTTACCGAATGGGTCTTGTGGTTTTCCCTCTTACCATCTTATTTTCCTCCTCATGTCCAAGTGGTGAGGGGCTTGAGAAGTGCCCAGGTGACCTTTCCTTCGTGCCATACTAGTGGTGAGATCTTTGCTTGGTTTGTCCTCCTTTGCCCATTGCTTTCCCATCGAGAGTTAAAAAATCACACCAATTTGTTTTTGTTAGTAGGTGAGGGCCTAGGTGAAGTGGGTAGCTTTTTCCTCATGGGTTTACCTCTTCTCCTCCTTCTTTTCCTCTATTTTCTTTTTCTTCCTTGAGGCAAAGGGGGGGGAGAGGAATTATCAACTTTTGGCACTTTCACTCCATATGCCTAGACTTTCCCCTCCTTTTCTTGCATATGGTGGGTCATAGCTCTGTAGGTGGGTAGCCAATCTCCAAAGGACATACCAAAAGCTCACCAACCTATGATGGACATTTAGGGCTGTTCACTTGTGCCCATCTCCTATGCCCCACATCTAGCATGTCTTGGGAGAATCTAGTGAAGATTGGATAATTAGGATCAACTGCAAGTCCCACCTCCAAATTCCTACAGAGGTTGGAAGTTAGACACATTAGTAACAAAGTTTGTGGGTAGCAATAAAGATTATCCCATAAGTTCTTCACAAGATCTTCTCAAGCCCTTATTTAGCTGCTTCTTTGACTTGTAGGGATTTGGGGCCAAAGATTGATTGTGAAGACCATATCACAGATCCTTGCTGGCCTCAGAACTACTTGTTTCTTCGATTCATAGGGGAAGGGTATAGTATCTCACAACTTAAGGGGTTGAGCTTCCCTCTACCACTCATGATGAGACCCATATTTTTGTTTCTTAGATACTTATTTCGGATATAGTTAGATAACTATATACCTCAAAGACTAAGAGAAAACTACTTTTACCTACCCATTTGGCACTTATGCATTCAAAGGAATGCCTTTTGAGCTCTACAATAAATTAGCTACATTCAAACATTGTATGATGTCTATTTTTTCTTATATGATTGGTGACTTTCTAGATATTTTTATGGCTGATTTTTTAGTATTTAGAATATCATTTCATCATTGTTTAAATAATTTAACTAAGGTACTTAGGTGCTGCAAGGAGAATAACTTAGTTTTAAGTTGAGAAAAGAGTCATTTCATAGTGTAAGTACTCTTATGATACATTGTTAGTGAGAGAGAAATTAAAGTAGATAGAACAAAGATTGATGCAATCATCAATTTTTCTAATGTCTTTATTATCATGAGTTAATAATTAATCAATAATATATTTTTAGCCTTAACTCATGATAAATAGACTTATATTTATGTTAAATTATGAAAAATAATTTTTAATTAGTTAATATGAATTTTTTATAATTTCTATAATCTTATTTTTGAGATAAATAAATACAAATAAAATAAAATAAAAAGATAAAAAATAGAGACCCACCAGCTAACTTGGCCGATTAGTTGGTTGGAAGCACAGCTAGGTAGAGCCACAAGTAGGGGGTTAAAGTAGCTTAGGACAATCTGATATGGGATACATGTGTGTCACTTTCCTTCTATGTCACCGGTGGCTAGTCGAGTGTGGGGTAAAGAGTGATTGTACACCCACTAGAAAGGGACACATTGATCATTAAATCTCATATTACTATATATCCATCTCAAAACTCGACAAATAATTGATGTGAGATTAAATCGGTGGTCACAACTTCTTGAAAGTTTTCAAAAGTTTTAATACCTAAAATATCTCTTATTTAAGAGAAAGAGATACCTTTATGATGTCACTTTATAAAAGTATTCATATACTTATTTCATTCTCTTTCATGTAGATAGGTAACTAGCAAGGGTTCAAATCCTACTAAAGTCAAAACTCAAATTTTTATCTAATTAAATTATAATTTTCCTACAAATTATTGGTAAATAATTATGTCACTATAATCACTCAGTTATCAGTGAAAATTTCATCAATGTAATTTGCAAACTATCATTACTAAAATTGTCAAAGAATTTTAGATAAAAAGATGATGAATCCATCAAGCAAATTATTCCTAATTGATCAACAAATAAGTCATCATCAAGAAAGGGATGATCCATCAAAGATAAGTCATCACCTCTTAAGAGGATACTAAATGCGACGAAGAACCTCCTCTTACTATATGGGCCTAAGGATGAAACTTCCTAAGATGCACCCCACCTCCATCTAGTTTATCTAGTTAGGAGACAACTATCAAAGATCTGCAAAGTTATCATTTTTCCACTCTATTAGGTGACATTCTCCCTAGATGATTCATTGACCAACTCTATTGATTTTTAGACTTTATAAGAAGATTTAAAGATTACCCACATCATCTTCATCTAAAGAGAGCCTTTAAGCTTATAGACATTATATTATAGTCCTCTTGAACACTCAAGGTTCTAACGCATCACCAATACATCACCAACACATCACTACCACGTCACCATTGTGACACTAGAACTCTATTTTATCATTTTAATTAGTTTAAGCTTCCAACATCTTTTTTTGAACTTTGAAATGAGATCTAATGAATGTCCATGTCGTTGATGTCCAAGAACTACCATTGAGGCTATGGACATCATTTGAAACATACAAAATTCTAGTGAACATTGTCACAAGGTCAAAACCCTACATTTCTTAATTTTAACTTTTTTTTTTAATTTAATGATATTTTATGTGATTTAAAATTTCAAAAATCTTCTTTATTTAATTACTATTTTTTGGATTTTATAGATTTTAATTTTATTAATTAAATCATTTGTAATCACTTACATAAGAATCACTAGGTGAAACTCTACTTTTGTCTGATTCATATTCATCAGGATGTTGATGTCATTCTAACATCTGCACTCTTATTTGCCTTTTTCATAATTTTTTAAATATATTTTATATTCATCATTAGTCTAAAAATTATAAAAATATATATTCTTTTAAGAAAATTCTAAAATATTACTTGATATTATCTTACATCCTTTTGATCGACTTGAATTTTTTTACTATTTTTTAAATCTTTTATAAATTATAATTAGTTTATTTGTTTTAAAATATTTTTAAAATCTAAAAGTTAATATTTTCTAATTTTATAAATTTAAATTTTCATTATTTATTATGTAATGATTAAATCATGTCACTGCCCCTCTCGCAATCAGTCAAACAAGTTAGAAGATTTCTCAAGCATGTTGGGTTTTATCAAGAATTCAAGATTTCTCTAAAATAACTAGGTCGTTGACATTTTTGTTATCTAAAGACAATTCATTTCATTTTGATGGAGCATGTGTTAATTCATTTATGACTTTAAGACAGCCTTAATAAAAGCACCAATAAATCAAATACCAAACTGGTTCATACCATTTGAAATAATATCTGATGCATCTAATTTTGCAATTATTGTGGTCTTAAGATAGAGAGTAAATACTAAACTTGTGGTTATTTATTATGCTATCAGGACTATTATAGATGCATAATTGAGTTATACTACCACTAAAAAAGAATTATTGACAGTGAGGTTTGTATTAGAAAAATTTAGAACAAATATTATTAGATTAAAAGTGATTATATATTTTGATCATGTAGTGTTGAAATATTTACTTGTTAAAAAGGAAACAAAACTACAGCTTTTAAGATAGACATTATTGTTGGAGTTTGATATTAAAATTTGTGATAAGAAAATATTTGAAAACATTGTGACTGATCATTTATCTCATATTGTACATAATGAACAATCCACTCTACATTATAATTTTCTAAATGAAAAGATTTTATCAGTCCAAACTAAAAATATGCCATGGTTTGCTAACATTGTTAATTACTTAACTGCACATAAAACACATGTAAGATGGAGAAGAAAGGAGCAAGAGAGATTTGGTGCTAGAGTAAAAAATTAAATTGGAATGATCCTGAACTATTCTACTCAAGTGACAACTAGATCCTACAACATTGTGTTCTGAATGAAGAACAAAGTACAATCTTAGAATTTAGTCATTCCTTATAATGTAGAGGCCATTTTCAAGTCGAAAGACAATTGCAAAAGTTTTACAAAGTGGTTTTTTCTGGCCATCTTTATTTAAAGCTGCACATGCATTTAGTCAACATTGCATTAAATGTCAATTAATAGTTAATATCAAAAAGAAATATGCAGTGCCATTACAATCCATTTTATTAGTGGATTATGAGTTGAAGTGGGTGGAGGTAATGCCCATTCAAACAAATGACAACAAAGTTGTCACAAAATTTGTTCGAAGCAATATTCTATCGACATTTAGGTGTCCACGTGCTATTATTAGCGATAATGATATACCTTTTACACATACATTTTAAGAACTTTCTGCACAAATATGGAGTTTAACATAGAATCACCACACTATATCATGCAAAATCAAATGACAAAGTTGAATTAACTAGGCATGAGATTAAATTGATTTTGCAGAAGGTGGCCTATCATGAGTTAAGGCTAAAACTATATTATTTACTAATTATTAACTCATGATAATGAAGACTTATCACACCCCCCTACTTAAATCATTCCTAGTCCCTTAGTAATAGAATTATGAAAATAAAAATTGACAAATCTCAAACATCATATTTTAATACAGAAAAAAAAATACAATTAGAAATGATACACCTTTAGACACTTTGGATTCTTATATCAAGTATTTAAGAATGATGTCAAACACTTAAATGTCTAAACACTCCTTGGAATAACAATCTAGATTTCACTTCTTCTATTTACATCTTTATCACTTTTTAACTCATACATGTATTTACAAGATGTTCTAATTATCAATACTCATCCAAGAATAATATTGATCCTACATTTCCCTTTTTCTATGGCTTAATTTTTTAGTTTGCACTATATTTCCTCCTTTTTTTATATATATATAGTGGATAAGTAACTTTTCCTGTGAATAAATTTCAACAATAAGAATGATGTCTCACACCCTCCATGTGTATTCTTCATTTTCAGGGCTTTCACTTTTTCCACTTATTTTGCAGCAAGTATTTTTCTATGCACAATTTTCAATAATGAGAATGATGTCTCACATGTGTATTCTTCGTTTCTAAATTTTTCACATTACTCTCTTTTTTTTTTTTCGAAATAAGTGATTTCTCCTCACAAGTCCTATAGATCAAGGTGCAAATATCTCCATTAAACTCAAATGATCAATCAAATTTTCACATCAAGTAAATACTATCCATCAAGATCATGAAGTGAAAATCTATAAAATCAAATCCATGTTATCTATCATGTATACAAGGAGTATTCCAACATTTCATGCTACTAGATCATTCTTTTGACTCAATAATAATTTTCCTAGTATCTTTTGGTATCAATCAATCTAATTGATTTAATTTTTCATGCATGTAATATGATGTAAGAAATTTGTAAATTAGATAGTTCTAACAATTCTGTTTTCTATTTTTAGTTCTATTTTTAGCAGCAATAAATTTGTCAAAAATAAATCAAAACTATCCTTTTTACAGTTGTAATTTCAAATTTCAGTTATATATGTCTAGGGGATTGAAATGTGAGAAAATGATCTTTAGAATTTCAAATTTGGGGCTATTTTTTGTCTGCTATTTTTAATAGTCTGTTGTTCTTGACAGAAAACTAGAAAATAGATGTTGTAGTTTTTCTGAATTTTATTTTATTTTTATTTTTTTAGTTTCTCGTCTAAGTTGAATAAAATGCAAACACATGTTCTTAATCATCATACAGTATAAATTAATAATGAATAATTCACCTCTCAACTTAAAAATGAGATTATCCTTAATGACACAGAAAAATCGAAACAAAATATGCAAAAAATATAATTTTCAAGTGAAGCATGCATATGTGCAAAGTTAAGTATTAAAAATATTTTTATAAATGATAAAGCTCAGAAAGACATCACTTCAACCTCGTTTTTAATTTTCCACTTCATCTTACACTCCTCTTTTTGCACTTTTTTGAAAAAAAAATACAAAAACAAGTACTACAAAATTCTAAGAAAAATAGAGCTTAAAAAAAATCAAACGGAATGAAATAAAATTCATAGGTTGCCTCACATGCAGTGCTACATTTAATGTCTCTAGCTAGACAGCTTTTAGATCATATAAGATGATCTATGGCCATCAAAATATATTTGTATCCCAAGGTAAGTTTCATGATATTCTTTTTCAGATTTAGCATAAATTCATATTCTTCATATATATACCTTGACATATTTCAGCCAAAACAAAATAGAAATTAACAAATTTTCTCAAAAATAATATTTCTTTTTTGAAAAGAATTTTTCCTTATTTCTATCTTATTTTATAAGGCTCTCATTCATTAATAAATATTTTTTATTAATAGACCATAAAATGTGATCAGGCCATATAATTTTCGAATTAGCTCTTGCCCAATCTAGAATTTTTTCATCTAAATTGATATCTCTAATTCTTCCACTCACCCATTTCTTAATGTGTTCTTTTATTTGTATAATCTTCTCCTACTCTATTTTATCTTCCATACATATTTGTTCAATTTGTGAGGAGTGAAATATTTCAAGCTTAGAAATAATTCTAATGGGTTGTGAGTTTTCAAAGATGAAAGGATTGTCTTCTTTAATCTCAGATCTAATGAATTTAATAAAATTCAAATTTTCTCCTCCAAAATTATCTCTATACTCATATTCATTATTTTCGTTTCTCTCCATTAGTTGAATCAACTCTTTTTTTAGCTTTTCGTTTCTCAACTCATCAAATTCGTCATCATCTCAAGAGCTATCTTTTAATTTTGGTACATGATATACACCATCATCCTCACTATCAATATCTATGGCTACAAAATTATGATTAGATTTATTAATTTTATCTCGTACATCTCCCAAATCAATTAATTTTTCCTCACCTAAAATATATTTTTCTTCATTTCTGTCCTTACTCCTTTCTACTAAAATTTGGATGATTTTTCCATGATCAGCTCTATTTCTTCATCTAAGGACTCTTTCTCCTCATCATCCTCACTATATTCATTCATCAATTGTGAGCAATAAATGATTTTATTCAAATTTTCTACTACTATATTTTCGGCCTTAATATTCTCATTTACTTCTAATGGATTATCAATTTCTTCTAATAATTGAAAATAAGGATCAAGTAAAATATTCTCACTCAATCTATTAACTGTCCTAATATGTTTATTTGTGGGTTTTTTTCTAAATTTATCTAGTTAGACTCTTCTTGTTGAAATCCTACTGTTTGATAATTTCTTAAATTTTCTCTAGGCTCACTAGGTAGTTGTCCCTCTTCTCTCTTATCTCCAAGAGCCTCTATAATTTGTTCCTGGTGCAGCATCATTTGATTCATAATTTGTTGCATCATTTGGCTCATTTGATGCACATCAAGTTGGATTTGAGAGGGTTGATTTTTCTAAAATATGTTTTCTTATTTTGGAGGAAATTCAGAGTTTGAATTGGGTCCAAGTGCTTCTTGATTTTGAATATTATTTAGGTCTCTCTATGAAAAATTATTCCTCTAATGAGAATTATAAGAATTTGAAAAAGGTTTCCTATTTCTATTAAAAATGTGAGCAACTTACACTTGTTCTTACCTCATTTTTAAGTTTAGAATCATCATCATGATGCAATTCATAAATTCCTCTCTTCTTATCCCTGTCATACAATTCAAAAGAGGCTTGATCTCTAGAATTTTCACTTAAATTCTCATAAAGACTATAAATCTCATCAAGAGTTTTCTCCATAAAAGTTCTTCCACATATAGAATCAACCATATTTCTATGTTGTTCTAATAATCCATCATAAAAAATTCTATTAAGTTGCCACTTAGGTATGGCATGATGAGGACACTTTCTAAATAAATCTTTGAATTTTTCCTATGTCTCATGCAAAATTTCTCTTAGTCTTTGACAAAAACTCTATATATGTTTTCTCATATTTTGAGTTTTTCTTAAAAGATAAAATTTTCAAAGAAAGGCCTATTATATATCTTTCTAGCTAGTTAATTCTCTATCTAATGTGGATAGCCAATGACTAGCTTTGTCCCTAAGTGTATGAGGAAATAATTTCATCTTAATAATTTCCGATGTAACTTGAGAGAGATTAACTAAATCACAGATCATATGAAATTTTTCTAAGTACTAATGAGGTTCCTCTAAAAGTAATCCATGAAAATTAGGGAGCATTTAAAAAAAATCTAGATTTATTTCAAATTTAATAGTGAGTACTAATAGGACTCTAATATTGGATGCTCTTTGAAATGAATACGGCATATAATGATTTTTCATGGCCATAGGTTTTCTCTCAATTTGACTTGTACTTTTTTTAGGATCCATCAAAATTTATCTTTCTTTCAAATTTTTAGTTTTGAATGAAATAATGAAAGGACTTTCTAGCCTTAGATGTAAGGATTTTTTATCATAAATAAAAAAATAATAAATTTGAGGGAAAAGTTTAGTAATTGTTACCCTCCTTCAATATGCTCTAATCCTTGCCTTGCTTCTCTTCGTTCCCTTTTTTTTAAAACAAATTGGCAAAAAGAAAATAAAACAAGAGTTAAATTTTTTTGTGTACTCTAAGAGAAAAATAAAAAAATACTAAATATTATGTAATACATTTCCAGCAACAGCACTAAAATTTGACGTGACTCAGTTGCTGTATAGTCAATCACGTAAATTTAAAATTTATAAAACTAGAAAAATATGATTTTTTAGATATTTAGAAGTATTTCTGAAAAAATATGTCAATTATAATTCAATAAAACTTCGAAAAATAGCATTAATTTTCCAGGTCGATCATAGAGATGTAATTTAATATCTAGTAATTACTCAGAATTTTTCTCAATAAATAAGATTTTCTATTAATTTTATACTAAGAAATAAAAAATATATATTTAAAATTTATGAAAAAGGGAAATAGAGGTGCAGACGTCAAAATGACATTAGTGCCCGACGAAAGCAAATCAAGTGGAAATAGAGTTCTGCTCGGCGATTCTTACATAAGCGATTACAGATGATTTAATTAATCAAGTGAAGGTTTGTAAAAGTCGGAAGAATCATAATAGAATAAAGTATATTTTGGTAAATTAAAATCACAAAGATTATCACTAAATGAAGCATAAAGTAAGTTCAAAGCAGGAAAATAGAGTTCTGGCGTTGTGACGGCAATGCATCAACGATGTACCAAAATCTTAAGTATTTAGGAGGATCGTCGTATAGTGTCCACAGCTTCGAAGGCTCTCCATAGACAAAGACGACATGGGCAATCTCTAGATCGTCTATCAAAGTCTAGAGATTAATGAAATAGGTCGTCGAGTCATCTCCGGCGACTGTCACCCGGTGGAGTGGAAAAACAGCGACTTTGTGGCTCTCTAGCGGTTGTCACCCAACAGAGAAGAGCTGGATGAAGGTGGGGCACATATCAAGGAGCTTCATCCTCAAGTCTGCGTAGCAAGAGGAGGCTCTTCATTACATCTGGTATGCTCTCAAGAGGTGGCAACTTGTCTCCTGGCAAATCGTTGACGTGACTCAATCGTTGTATGTTAAATCACGCAAATATAAAATTTATAAAACTAGAAAATACGAATTTTCAGATATTTAGAAGTATTTCAAAATAAATATATCAATTATAATTCAATAAAAATCCCACAAATAGTGGTAATTTTCCAGGTCGATCAAAGGGATGTAATATAATATCTGGTAATTATTCAGAATTTTTCTCAATGAATACGATTTTCTTACAAATTTTATACTAGGAAATAAAAAGGAAATATATTTAAAATTCATGAAAAAAAAAGGAAATAAGGGGGGGCGTCAAGATGACGTCAGCGCCCGGCGAACGCGAATCAGGCGGAAACAGAGTTCCGCCCGGTGATTCTTACGTAAGCGATTACAGACGACTTAATTAATCAAATTAAGATCTGTAAAAGCCGGAAGAATCTTAATTTAACGAAGTATAGTTTGGTAAATTAAAATCACAAAAATTATCACTAAATAAAGCGTAAATTAAATTGAAAGCAGGAAAACAGAGTTCTGGCGTCGCGACGGCGATGCGTCGGCAATGGACCGGAATCCTGAGCGTTCGGGAGGATCGTCGTGCAGTGTCCACGGCCTTGAAGGCTCTCCTTGGACAAAGACGATGTGGGCAATCTCTAGATCTTCTCGCGAAGTCTAGAGATCAATGAAGTGGGTCGTCGAATTGTCTCCGGCGGCTGTCACCCGGCGGAGCGGAAAAACGGCGACTTTGCGGCTCTCCGGCAGCTGTCACCCGACGGAGAGGAGCTGGATGGAGGTGGGGCGCATGTCAGGGAGCTTCATCCTCAAGTCCGCGCAGCAAGAGGAGGCTCTTCATCACATCTGGTACGCTCTCAGGAGGTGGCGACTGGTCTCCCGGCGGATCGTCCTCTTCCCAACGACGGCTTGTTCGTCGATCAATCGAAGATGATTTACTCGATGGATTCGCGATCCTTTTATCGTGAATCGTTCAGCAATTTTAGTAGCAATGCTCCGCGAATCGCGTTGACGAGATTTTCGCCGATGATCCAGCGATTCTCGTTGCTTAATCCTTCACCGGCGATCTGTAGGAAAGTCGCGATAATCAGATAAAAATATATGAATTTTGACTCTGGGAGGATTCAAACCCGCGCTGGTCGCCCCGCCTCTTCTGAGGAAGGTGTGGGTTTAGTCCCACATCGGTTGTACGCCGAGTTTTCGAGCGAATATATAGTAATGTTAGCTTTGTGAGCAAAGTCCCTTCTCTCGCGTGTACGACCACTCCTTGCCCCACAGCCGGCTGACCACTGGTGACTTGTAAGGGGAGTGGCGTACGCGTGCCTGTCGGTCCCCAAGCCAAGCCACTCGAGCCCCTGCTCGTGGCATACTCCCCGACTGCGCTTCTGCTTGCGGGCCCGACTGGCCGGCGGGTCCCCCCATTTTTGCAATATTTTTATTTTTATTTCTTGTTCTTCATTTATCTCAAAAGTAAGACTTTAAAAATCGTATAAAATCACATAATTACCCAAAAATTCACGTTAATCAATTGAAAACAAAAAATCATTCTTTAACACAAATATAAGTCTATTTATCATGAGTTAAGGCTAAAATTATATTATTTACTAATTATTAACTCATGATAATGAAGACTTATCACATACCAAGAAGGACTATATATGCTACTAATATTTAAAATATGTTCATTCAGGAAAAGAATCATTTAACTCCTTGTTATCATTTCCATTAATCCTAGAAAGATGATCGGCGACTCCATTATCAAATCCTAGTTTATCTCTAATCTCATGATTAAACTCTTGTAATATCAACATCCATCTAATAAGTCTAGGCTTGGAATCTTTCTTTCCTAAATGATATTTCAAGGCTGCAAGGTCAGTGTAAATAATGATTTTAGATGGAAGTAAGTAAGCTCTAAACTTCTCTAAAGCAAAGACAACAGCCAATAACTCTTTTTCAGTGGTAGTATAGTTAGATTGAGCCTCATCTAATGTCTTACTTGCATAATATGTGACCAGTGGTTTTCCTTCAATTCTATACCCTAAAACAACACCCATAGCATAGTTAGAAGCATCAAAAATAATTTCAAAAGATTCCCCTCAAGTCGGAGATCACAAAATTGGTGCTTCTATCAATATATTTTTAAGGGTGTTGGAGGCTTCTAAACACTCATGGGAAAAAATAAATGCATTGTCCTTGGCTAAGAGGGAAGTCAATGGCCTATAAATCTTGGAGAAGTTTTTAATAAATCTTCTATAAAATCCAACATGTCCTAAAAATGACCTTAGTCCTTTTAGTGTAGTAGGAGGAGGTAAATCTTGAATTATATAATACCTTTGCTTTATCTACCGCAATTCCTCTTCACTTAACACATGTCCAAGAACAATTCTTTGTTTAAGTATGAAATAGCTCTTTTCTCAACTTAGAACAAGCTTGGACTCCACACATCTAGCCAAGACTTGCTTGAGATGTCCAAAACACTCATCAAAATAAGACCCAAAAATAGAAAAGTCATCCATGAAAACTTCAAGAAAATCATCTAGCATATCAGAGAACAAAGAGATCATGCATCTTTCGAATGTGGCTGGAGCATTACATAATCCAAAAGGCATCCTTGTAAATGCAAATGTATCAAAAGGACAAGTAAAAGTAGTCTTCTTTTGTCATTAGGGTGGATCGCTAATTGATTATACCCTAAATATCCATCAAGAAAACAAAAAATATGTTTTTTCAGCTAACTTTTCAAGAATTTGATCAATAAAAGGTAAAGGAAAATGATCCTTTTTAGTGGTTAAATTTAACTTCCTATAATCAATACATACCTGCCATTTAATAGGCAACCTAGATTTTATCTCTCCACCATGCTCATTAGTTGATATGGTTAGGCCTGATTTTTTTGACACAACTTGAATGAAACAAGCCTAACCATTTAGTACTTGAATGAAATAGGGTAAATAAAACAAGCCTCTAACCATTTAATAATTTCATTTTTAACTACTTCCATCATATTTAGATTTAGTCACCTTTGACACTCATGTATAGGTTTAGCATTTTCATTCAAAACAAATTTATGCATGCATATATCAGGACTAATACCTTTTAAATCACTCATATGCCATCCTAATGCACCTTTATATTCTTTAAAAATAGAAAGTAATTTTGATTCTTCATCAAAAGTTAAATGAGATGCAATAATGGTAGGTAAGTATCATTAGGTCCTAAAAATGTATATTTCAAGTTATGCGGAAGAGGTTTAAGGTCTAAATTATTGTGAGCATTCAAAGGTAAAACAATAGGTTTCTGTGAAGGATTTTCGAATATTTCTTGTAAACCAGAAGATAAATTTTCAAAAGAAGTATCAAACATGCATACCTTCTCAATAATTGAATCAACTACATCATACTCTTCTCCTCCTTCTTCTTTAGCAAACTTAGCTGCCTTAAATACATTTAATGAAATATGCTGACCACCACAATACATATCCACTATTCTAGTGGCACAATTTATATTAGCACTAACTATAGCTGAAAATGCACGCCCCAAAATAATAGCTGATTCTTTAAGATTTTCAGGTGGCATCATGTCTAGAATTAAAAAATCAAATGAAAAATAGCATCCTTCGATATTGATTATAACATCCTCAATTAACCCTTTAAGATATCTAATAGATCTATCCCCTAAAGAGACAATAATACCAGTAGGTTTAATTCTCATAAATAATTTTTTTTAAAAAGGTAAGTTGGAAGGAGATTCACACTCACACCCAAATCTAGTAAAGTCTTGTTGAAAGTCATACCTCTTATGCAGCAAGAGAAAAGTGGGCTCCATGTATCTTTTCTTTTCTTGGGCATTTCATTTAAAATGATAACACTAATCTCAGATTAAAGGTTAATTTTCTTAGTTTCTCTCTTTTGAGTACAAAGATATTTCAAAAATTTAGCATAAGATGGAACTTGTTGAATAGCATCAACCAAAGGGATTTAAATTTGAACTTTAGAAAATAATTCTTATAATTCATGATCATCAATATGCTTCCTTTTATCTTTTAAGTGAGGAAAAAGACTTGAAGGAAAAGGAATAGGTAGACTATAAGCTTCAGTCTCTTTAGATAGCCCTATCTCTTTTCAATTCTCTTTTTCTCCACTCTCACCAAGCTCCTTAAAGATGGATTTTCCTTTCTTCTTTTCTTTCTCATTCTCTCTATCTCTAATTTCATTTTCTTGATCAGAAATAATGTTTCCTTTCTCTTGCACATCATCCCCTAATTTAGGTAAGCTCGGCTCACTTGAAGGCATCCTAGTGGCTTTGGATATCAACTTACCATTTCTAAGTCTCTTCACCTCCTTAATCTCTTCTACTTGAGATCCTTGGCTACTGCTAGGGTCTTGACCACTAATCATGGAGGTGGTAGGGATAGAAGGTGTAAAACCAAGAGGATAATTCTTAGGACTAACTATGGCTTGACTAGGGAGTTGTCCTCTAGGGTTTACCTTATTTGGTTGACTCCCTTGATTGTTTGACCTTTGAAATATTTGCAATTTGTTTATTTTGGGTCATTAATAGTGCCATAGCTTACTATTGCTATTGCAATTGTTCCTTCAAAGAATTAACAGTCTCCTCTAAATGGGCATTAGGAACATGAGATGGAGCTCCTAAGGCCACTCTATTGTGCATAGGATGTGGAAAACAGTTTTGAGGATATGGGACAATTTGAGAAGGTATTTGATTTTGAAAATGAGACATCTGATTTTAAAAATTAGAGTTAAAAACAGACAGGGTTTGGAAATTTTGGAAATTTTGAAGATATAAAGGATTTTGTGATGAAGGATTTATATTTTGAAAACTGTGAGATGGAGGTTTTGAAAATTGCATGTCTTGAGGACTTGAATTCCAAGTAGAATTTTGATGAGGACAAGAATTAAAATTAGATTTTGAAAATGCATTGACATGCTCATGATCAAGATTCATAGATTGTAGAAATGTAGGACAAGTATTCTCATCATGACCAATGCTAGTACAAATAGAACAAACTGAATTTTACAAAATTGGGGTTTTAAGGTTTTGTGTACCTTGAGAAGATAGTAGCTTCTCTAACTTCTTGTTGATCTCATTGACTTCATTCCTCAAATCCTTATTTGCATGCTTGATCAATTCATAAACATCATCCCTTTTCAAGGGAGGATTAGTTCTATCAAAATCCAAAGAGTTATAAGAATTTTCACTCAATTCT
Organism: Spirodela intermedia; assembly: GCA_902729315.2. NCBI lineage: Eukaryota > Viridiplantae > Streptophyta > Magnoliopsida > Alismatales > Araceae > Spirodela > Spirodela intermedia. Next base: position 3,415,975 of record LR746280.1, read on the forward strand.
TATAGAAGCTTATACACATGATCTTTACTCTTGTTAGCATAAGAACCACCACAAGATGCATCAATCAAGTTGTTTATGTCAGTAGTTTAATCCATAAAAAATTTGAACAAGTTGTCATTTAGGAACACTATGATGAGGGCATTTTCGAAACATTTTTGTATATCTATTCCAAGCATCATGTAAAGATTCATTAACATTTTGAGAAAATTTCATGATCAATTTAAGTGATCAACATGTTAATGGAAATAGAGCATGAGTCTTTACACAAGGATGTTAATGAAATTTTTTAAGATTTTCCACAAGGATGAAACTTTTTAAGAAATTCCTGAACCAATTTAGACCATGTAATATTTCTCAAATTAAGAGTGGAAATCCAGTGACTTGTTTCTCCCTTAAGTGAGAATGGAAATAGAGCAATTTTCAAGGAATCATCAGTACCCTTTATAGTTGCATATATTTTCAGAAACTCTTGCAAATGATCATAAGTGTTTTCATTTAAATTTCCATAGAAATTTGGTAAAATCTGAAAAACACATGGTTTAATATCATGCATGTAAATAGGATTTCAAAAAGTTCAATGCCACTAGATGGATTAAAATATTCATTCAAAGACTTAGGCTCTTTATTAACCTGCTCAAGATTTTCAATCATATTATCCATTTTAGTAGTTTTAGAGCTTTTAGAAATTTTAAAGGTAGGAGCAGATTCTAATGAAATCAAATCAAGGTTTAGAGATCTCCTACCAAGCATAAATCAAGCAAAAATCCAGAGTTTAGAAATACCTCTAGTGATTTACCACCTTTGAGGCATGTGCATTAAATTTTGTTTGATCTTCTTTCTTTTTTCTTATCTACAAGAAAAAAAAAACATAAGGAGAGAAACAAATTTATAAACATAATAATGATGCCAACTTTGCATAATTTCTCCAGCAATAGTGCCAAAATTTGATATGCCCAAAGTTGTTGTTAGTTTAAGCACTCAAATTTAATATTTATAATTGAAAACCCAAATAAGCTCTCTTAAATTATAGGGATTTCAGGTTGATCCTTAGGAAAATTAGAAAGTTGAAAACATTATTATCTAACAATAAAATTTAAGAAAATCTCAGAATATATAGATAACTAACTCTAATTTAATATCTTTAAAAGTTATCATGTAATTTAGTATGTCATTCTCTTAACAATAATATTATCGGAGGTCAACAATTAGAAATTGAGGACATAAAAAAAACAAAGAAAGTAGTAATGGTAAAATCTGAAAACCTAAACTAAACTTATTACAGATCACAAAAAATTACAGAAGCTAAGAAATTAACTCTGATATGCTTTCCTAGAAAATGTTAACCTAATTCTATGTGGTGCTTGTGAAATCGAATTTGTTCCAAGGAAGGGTCAAAAATATAGAAATTTTACAAAATAATATTTTTAAAATCTAAAAACTTATTTTAAACATTCAATAAAATTTGAGTGATATTAATGCATATCCAAGAATATTTAAACAATTGTGTTAAATGATATTTAACATGATATTTTCAACATTTAAATGAACAAAAATCACATGAAATGTAGGGAATAATCAACATAAATATCATGTTATCAGCCACACTTAGAGATCAAGGATATAACCACTATTTTAAAGTGAATGGGGAGAGAATTAAAGCATATCTTGAGCAGAATGATAAAGTAGAGGTAGATAAATTAATTTGTAAAACATATAATGAACTACACTATTGTCTAGCTAATGATTTTATACTTAGTGCTGCTAAAGAGGCAACCCTATTATTTTTGCTTATTGTCGTCTAAATTTTCTTCTAGTTTTTCCTTCATTTAGTGTAATTTATTCAATCAAAATTTCATTTCCCAATTGACTAAATTGTGGAGAATGTTGGCTGTGGAGAAGATTCTAGTCAAGGGATTAAACTTCCACCCCACCTGAATTTATTACATTTCATGCCCTTGTGCATTGATCATGATTGTGTTCTTTCTAACTTGCATCCCTCCAAATTTTTATCTATATTTATTATTTAATCATTAAGGATAATGATGCAGTTTTAATAAGGAGGATGAGTGAGTTAAGTAAAATAGGAAATGCACTTGTTTAATGAAATCAACTTAAGTATTTGATTAAGACTGCATAATGAATAGTGCAATGGTCAAGATGAACAAGAGTTCTTGATGAGAAGTAGGAGAAAATCTTTCGAGGGCACAGAAAAACCATGGACTGGATATTGCAAATCTAGAATCCTGAAGTTATGATCTTTGGTGCTTGATGCGAAAGAAAAGGTGAAAATGCTCCCTTCTTAATTCGATGTACATGATGCAAGTCAATTGGAGGAAAAGTGGGAAATAATGATTCTTGCAAGCAAATTGAACCCATAAAAAAAAACATATTGTTTGGAGAAGAGGATTCCCATTTGCTCTGTGGGGCTTCCACATGTGCGATTCAAGCAAATATCTCCTAGTAAAGAACAAAAAAAAAAAAGAAAGAAGAAAGAAGAAACAATAATATTGAGAGGGGGCTTCCCATTTCCTCCATGGGGCTTCCACATGTGTGACTAGAGCAAAGATATCTCCTCAAAAGAATATGGAATTAAATAAAAATAACAAAGAGGTCAGTGATGGTGAAATCGGATTTCCAACTTGTCCTATGGGGACTCCACATGTGAGATTAAGACGAAGAATTCACCTTCATACCTCACAGTCTAGGTATTGATGGGGGACATTTAACTATAATGGATACTAAGTCATGCAAACACTAGATTGAGAATTAATTCATATCACGTCACCTGAAGGAGAGCATGAAGCTAGGTCAAGATCAAAGAGTAGACAAGTTTCATTAGTTGATGGAAAAAGGATGAGCAACGAAAGGAAAGTGACAACTGTGCGTAAAAAAGGGACTCAAATACGGATCTGAAAGTCTTTTTGAATTTTGATTCTGAGGACTTGATATTTATAGAATTATCAACACTTGAGGAGAGTATCAAAGGAGTTAAGCTTAGGAGTATTAATTGATACATAGCACAAGCTTGATATATTGCTAAGGGACTAGCAATGTTCAAGTTGGGGGTTGTGATAATCCAAATAATTATCATATTAAAGGGGCGAGAAGATTAGTGTTTAAATCCTAAGGAATATTAGAATATGATGAGTAAACATTCAGTACTCTACTATGTATTTTCACATGATGATTTATGAATTGTATCATTTTTTTTATTTTCTACAAAGATGGGAGCATTGAGATAAATGAGAGGAGAAATATATGATTAGTAGTTGTTGGAGGAAATATGATTAATGGATAATCATGATACATGAGTATGAGTATATATTTATTCCTAGTTTCATGATGAACTATTGAAGAATTAGTAAATATAAAAGGTAAAATTGTAAAATTGACTGACTTGTTATTTTTTATAGATTGAGAGGGGCATAAGGGGCATGCCTAAAATAGGGCACATGAGCCCAAAAGGGAACCCAGTGCAAACTTACCCCCTCATTCGTGATCACCTCTTCTTCTTCCCCTATTTGGCATGGTTCTCTCCTACAATCGAACCAGCCTCCTCTCCCCTTATCCGTCGGCACCGCTTGTACACCATAGGTGGTGACAGCACAGGGCAAAAATTGTCGATCTCCTCCCTTGGTGCAGCAAGAAGAGGATCAACCGAAGAAACCCCTACATGAGGCTGCCGTTCTCTCCCCACATCCATCAGAACAAGAGGAAGAAGTTTATTTCTGTATTGTTCCTTTTCAATTCGTTGTAATTGAACTCTTAATTTTTGTTTAATGCAATTCACAATTCTTCAATCAGTGCCCTCCTCATTTTGATGATTTGATCACTTAAATTTCCTAAAGGATTTGAAGAATCCTTTCCATCAAACATCCTTAACCAGTTGATGTGGTTCTTGGTGGGACTTTGAGAAGATTTCTCCACTCCATGTGCATTCAACTTTTTTAAAGATTTAGGGAATTCCACATTCATCTAGTTGTTGCTGAATTTCAGAAAACAAAATGAATCAAAATTAGACCATTAATTAATATACATCGACCAATCACAAAATTCTCCCTATGTTCGACCCAAAATCTACTATATAACTTAAATAGAAATATAATTAAAGTCAATTTATAAATTTAAGATTTGAGCATTTTAATTAACAACAACTAGAGTCCATCAACATGGTAGATGAGATATATGAGCATGGGGCTGTAATGATTAAAGATTCTAAAAAAGACTTTTAAGTTAAATGAATATTGGCTTAAACATTATATAGAAAATGAATGCCTTACAGAAGAAAAAATATATATTATCAGAAGCAATTCAAGAGTAGCTTTAATGTGCCTAGTTGGAGACAATAAACTCAGTGCTTGGTGAGATGCAACTCATGATTTTTGTTTCATTAATTATGTTTTATTTACTTCTATTTTTTCTGAAATTACATAGAATTTGTTTTGTATTTGTTTCCTTGACTAAAAATATAGGAGGCATTTAAGATGAGGTAGAAAATAAAGAATAAATTTAAAGTGATATTTTTTTGAACCTCACCCTTTATGAAAAAAATTTCGTGCTTAAATTTAAATATGTTTTTTGATTTGAAATAATTATGTTCTAATTATTCTATTCTAATTTGTGTCATTGAGAACAATGTTATTTTTCAGTTGGGGTGATGTATTAAATCCTAATTTCTACTGTAGATTGATTAAACACATGCGTTTGCATCTGTTTTCATACTTACCTATAAAAGAAAATTAGAAAAAAAACTTTCAAAAAAACTATGACATTTGTTTGTTAGTTTTCTATTAGAAATAGTACAAAACAGCCTACATACTATCAAAGATAACAGAAAAATAGTTAAAACTTTGAAAATTTAGATACCCTTTTCTCACATTTCAACCTCCTAGACAAATGTAGTTGAAATTGAAAAATTATAATTGTTGAAAAATTCGTAGTTATTGAAAATATAACTGAAAATTAAAAAAAAACTCTTACAAATTTTGTACATCATATTTCATGCAGAAAATCTTAAATCAATTAAAATGATTGATACCAAAAAAGATTAGAATGATTATTGATGAGTTAGAAGAATGATTAGTGACATTAGATGTTTAAATACTCCTCATATACATGATAAGATAACATAGATTTTATTTTATAGAAATGTTTACTTTATGATCTCAATAGATAAAATAAGTATTTGTGAAAATTTGATTGATCATTTAGGTTTGTTAGAGATCTAAAAGTTTTTGAATTTTCATTTTGTTAGGTAACAGTCACCGTAGATGATTTATTAACCTATTTCATTAATTTTTTGACTTTGCAAGAGGACCTAAAGATTATCCGCATCGTGAATGTCAAAGGAGAGTTTTTGAGGCCATGGACATCATATGATAATCTTTCTAAATGCTTAAAATTTCAGTAATCATTGTCTCGATGTTGGAACTTTATATTTCAAATTTAAAACCTATTTTTTATTTTAATTAGTGATATTTTATGTGATTTTAGGTTTTGAAACTTTTCTTTAGTCAATTATAATTATTTTGGGTTTTACTAATCTAAATTTAATCAATTAAATCATTTGTAATTATTTACACAAGAATCATCAAGCAGAATTATATTTCTACCCAAATTATGTTCATTGAGGTGCTGACATCATCCTAACATCCTCACCCAAATTTTCTTTTTTTGTGAGATTTTAAATAAATTTTCTTTTATCATTTAGTGTAAAAATATTAAAAAGCATATTCTTTGAGAAAAACTCTGAAATTTTGCCTACTATTGTCTTCTTACATCCCTATGATGGACCTTAAAATTTTTCAGTATTTTTATAATTTCTTATCAAATTATAATTATTATATTTGTGCTGAAATACTTCTAAAAATTAAAATTTGGATATTTTTCTAGTTTTATAAATTAAAAATTTATGTGACATATTATACAATAATTAAGTCATGTCATCCATGATATACTATACTTCTTGAGGAAATTTCTATATGATGGGATGTGTTTAATAGCATCCACAAGAGGAATGATCAAACTACTTAATCAAGTATCTTCATTAATTTTTCATCTCATGTCAATTTCTTCTTTAGTTATCCTCTAAGTGCCTATAGGAAGGGAATCTGAAATTGATAGTCTTTAGGATCTGATTTTACTCTCCCCTGCTCACTAGCCTTACCCTCCAATATAGAGAGATCTCCTTAATCATTGTTATAGTCTTTATGTAAATCCTAGGGGATTAAGGTGTCACTAGTATGAGGAATCTCCTGATTAGTTTGGTTAGATGTATCAACACTCTTATTCCCTTTATATGGGTCATCTAAGACTCTTTCACTCAATCTGGTCATTACAACTTTAGCATGCTCATAGTGTAATGATCCAGGTGGTGTTGGTACACTACCTTTTGGGATTAGGATGAGAACCTAGGGGGATTAGAGTACCTTAGGAAGCTGACAGTTGTCCCTTTTTGCACTTGCTTATGCTATCCTACCTATTTCTCATTCAAGTCATACAATACCCTATTGCTACTGCAATATATTTTATTACTACTGCAACAACATCTGAACTAGTATATTTTGGGTCTAGTTATCATCCTGGGATTGTTCTATATGCTGCTGTGTAAGTGGATTTGCTTAAAAGGTCATCTAAAGTTAGTTAGTTGAGGCTGCTGGTTTTCATATTGAAATAGTGCTGGCCTCTAATTTTGTAACTTTCTTCAGAAGTTAGGGTGACTCCTTCACCCAAGGTTTTTAGGTATTTAAATATGAGTTATGTGTGGGATTGGGATAACCATAGGCTGCTTATACTTGCTCCTATCTACAGGAAAAAGATTTCTCTATATATGGACAGTCTGACTCATAAATGAGATGGATCAGTCAATTAGACCATCTTGTATCAAGGAGAGCAACAAGAGTGGTACTAAAGAAGGGGATACATCACTCTGTGCTAGGAAATATGGTGAGGGGTTATGTGCTTTCTTAAGTAAAATTTACTCAAGTTTTTCTTATACTAAATTCACCCTTTCTACTTGCTACTAGATTTTATTTCACTAATATAAGCTTTCGATCATGTACTTCATAGGTTCCTCCCTTGCTAGCTTCTCATTATTGTCTATCATATACAAAAAAGGATGCATGATAAATGCAGTTCTCACTAAGCATCTCATACAGCTAATGGACTTCATTTTCATTCTTATTCATGAATACTCCTCCACATTCCACATCAACTATCTATTTATTTTACTCAATCAATCCATCATAAAACACCTTATTGATTTGTCATGTTGGTAACTTATGGTATGGAAATTTCCTAAGAAATTCCTTAAGCCTATCATATGCTTTGTGTAATGGTTATCCAAGACATTGAAAGAAACTAGTGATAGCCTTCTTCATGACTTCTATTTTCCCTACAAGGTATAATTTCTTGAGGAATTTCTTCTCTAATGCGGCTCATATGTCTAATTGTCTCCCTCATATGGATAACCAATGGTGAGGTTTTTCCTTCAACAAGGAAATAGCTTCATTGTTATTGCATCAGTATATATGTTTGACATTTACATCATATCTAAAATACCTAAGAATTACTCCAATTGCTGATGTGGCTCCATATTTGGGTGTTTGTAAAAAGTTGTCTTTGGAAAGTATTATGCTTGATTTAAAATTAGGTATTAGGATCTATTGGTATAATATGAGAGTTGAATTTGTATTAATTTTATTTATTTGGTAAGTCATATTTCTAATGATCCTTTGTCTAGGATGTAATTGACTTTCAATATTAGGTATATAGTCTAGTAGAACTAGTTTTTGGCATCATCTACCTAACATACACACTCCTAGAAAGATATATCTATATAAATTTTTTAAAAACAATGCAATAGAGACTAACAAAAACTTAAATGTTATAAAAAGAGACAAGGAAATTAACTAAGATAGTGATATGAAAAATAATAAGCATGCCAACCTGGGATATACCTAGTGATTATTGCACTAGCTTGCAATGTACTATAAATTATTGAAAAATCTTGTTCAAAAACCTTCCTATTCTACTATGAGTTGTCTCACAATGTTTAAATTCTAAAATAGTTAAAATTTTGAGCAGCTGAAAATTAATCCATCTCTTTCAACCTTTCAGATATACTCTTGAAAGCCAATGTGTTACTACTAAATACCAACATAGAGATAATATCATACCTTTATTAGACGATTGAACTAAATATTTAAGCATAAGCTCACACATACTCTAGATTCACAACTCTAAGATCTTAAAGTATTTGCCATGCACCTACTTCATGTTCTAAATACCCTATTGAACCCAGCACCCACTTCATGTTCTAAATAAATTTTCATCACTTTTAACTAATAAAATTATTAAACATCAAGGAGTCAAACTTGCACACTCTAGATTCATAGCTCTTAGATACCAAAGTATTAGCCCTGCTGAGAGCTTAGTATTTCAAAGTTTACACCTAGTGGTAAAATCTTAGTGAACTCATAACCCACTTCATATTGTAAACCTCCACTAGTATGAACTCTTTAACAAAGTTGAAAAGTAAAATCAAAGCCTCCAATTATTGGAATAAAATTCTTTTAGTGTATTTTGAGCATCAAGCATTGTCTTATCTAATTAGCATAGTTTTAGTTCGGAATTTTGATCCTTTTAATTTGTGACACACTCACACACAATGTTTAAGAAATGACTGTCTATGTTAACCTTTATATATGACTCAACATCCCATTTATGAGATGCATAAAGATATGTGAAAGCTCGTCACAAATTGGTATTGCTTCATTCTTGTCTCTATAAAAGTTTTCTGCCCCTTTTTTTCACCAATATTTCCCTTACCATTCTTCATATAAAGATGAGTTGACTAGTACTTAAAAAAAAAGGAGAAGGAAAATTTTTAACATTTGGTTTTTAGTTTTTCTCAAACATTTCTAATAGTCAACATAAATAAACTAAAATGACTCATTTATCCTTTAATATTTTTATTAACATCAAAACATGATAAATTCAAAATTCAGTGAACCATTAGGAAGAGGCTTAAAGAGGAATATAATGGGCAAGGGTGCCACACAATAATGAAATATGTCATTTTTCTTGCTGCATAAAAGGAGTTAAAATTATACACACAAAATAAAGCTAGTGATCAAAATAATGCCCTCTCCCAAATACTTTCTCTGGTTGCCTACTTGGAACCAACAAACTCTTAACTTTTATTAATTTCGTCATACTCAATTAATCAACTTATCAAGTCAGTCCATAACCTTCTCTCCCTTGTATCTCTTGGGCCATCTATTGTATGGTTTACATAGGTCATTTTAAATTTCAATTGAATTTCTTCAGGGATAAGTCATACTTTTAGACATTTCAACATTCAAAAAGCTGAAAATGATAGGTTAAATCAAAAAATATTGAAAAAATGTTCTACATTAATTTTAAATTACATATACTACTACTACATAAATTCAAAAAACTGGTATCACATACTTTATTTATGAATATACTTTTTCTTCTAAGCATCATGACATAAGCCAAGGAAAATTCATGGCAAAAGGTCAGTTGTGGTCTAAAATCCTCCATCATGTGATCCTAGTTTTGATTCCCTAATATACCACCCCACTTCCAAACCATTTGCGTTTGTCTATATGCAATACCTCGAAGCAGTCCCCTTTCCTAGCCAGGTCTCACGTTTTCTTTCTGCATCCCCATCTTTCCCAATCCACGTCAGCTATCCCCTCACCTCTGGTCGAGTACATCATCTTCCAGCTCTTCTTCTATCCGAGCAGCCCATTCATTCCTCTTTTTTCCCCTTCGCCACATTTTCATCTGTCCTTTGACCCCTCTTCTTTCCCTTTAGGCACCTTATCTTCCTCTTCCATATCCTACTCCAGATATACCCTGGCCCTCGCTCATTTTAACTGGCTTGTTCCTCACTTCTCTCGTCCATTTTCCCCCTTCCCCCAAGCCAAAACTCAATCCTTTACCTAAATCCTAAAGTAAAGAGAAAATAATAATTTTACTTCAGTTGCATCTAGTATCGAGCTAAAGCCAACTGGTTTTCAGTAGATGAAAGGAATCTAGTAATATTTACATATTTCTATATTCCTTATGAATCTAAAGGGATTTTCTTAAAAGGTTATTTTGTTTAACCTTCCACGAACTATATGAATCCTTTATAATCCCTTTTATTTTTTTGCTGGAGTTCTAACCGCTCTTTAGGATATCATATCAATAATTTTTTATCCCCGAAACAACTAATTAGACTTTAACGTTTGATTTAGCACTAAAAAGTTTGAAGTCATGCTCTTTCTCGACTACTCATGACACGTAGGTAAGAAGAGACCTTCCCTCTCTCTCCCTCTCTCTCTCTCTCTCTCTCTCTCTCTCTCTCTCTCTCTCTCTCTCTCCCGCATATATCTATATATATATATATATATAAACATATATATATCTTCATCAGATCGACTCCTCTGTCAATGGACTGAAGGGATTGAGAGGGTGAGGCGGCCGATAATCATCCCTTTTGTAGCCTACCCACTCTTGTTGACGTGGTCTGAAAAGGGTGAAGGGGAAGAGCCAGGCCATTGGAGAGAGGGTCAACAGTCTCCTGTCCCAATCTCTCCCCCAGTCCACCGAAGGTAGCAATGGGTTGATGGAGGAAATATAGGGAGAGGAGAGAAGGCTGACGGTGTCCGCCACAGCTCGGCAACATGTCCAGTATCAAGTCCAGTCGACCTTCTAGTCTCTACTCTCCACCCCGCGAATAATAGAGAGGCCATAACTTAGTCTTTTCCAAAACGAGCTATATTTTAGATTAATTAATGAGACCAAAGGACCAAAAAATAATAACTTTTTAGATTTAAGAAAACGGAAAGTCTGCCTAACGCGAAAGAAGCATCCAAATAACTCAAATAAATTACAAAACAGGTGAGACCAATTAACGCTCTTACAAATATGTGACGTTGAAGGCCTAAGAAAATCATTACTATTTATATTTATATGACAAGAAGAGTGCCGAATCTGGCTGGTAAATGGTTATGAATGAGTTGTCATTACTTGCTTCTCTTCCCCAAGCGGATGCAATGACAAGCTATCGAAAGAAGTATCCCGACGTCGCTCATAGTCTTCAAGGAGGCGTGTTAGACGAGAATTGAGCATCTTGTCGTATATTTGGGAGCTGTCCCTTCTTCTTCCATGATCGGACATCGGTGACAAGGAGCTAGACGATGATCTTTCCGAAGAGAGCCATCCCGGCAAGCGAAAGAAATAGAAAGACGAGAGGAAGTTATAGAGTGTAAGAAAGAGAGAAAGGAATATAGATGAAGAGGTAAAATGGGAGGAAAAGAAGAGAAAAAGGTAGAACGACATAAAGGAAAGGAGAGTATACAGAGAGGAAGGAAAGGAGGGAGGTATAAAGGGAGGGGAGAGGGGGAGAGAGAAGAAAAAGGACTGAGGATGGATCACATGACGACCAACCTTCTCATAGAAAGAACTTACGCATGATATCGGCGAAGCTTTTCAAAATGAGGAAATCTAAATAACGGAAACTTTACTTTCAACAAGTATATGGAGGGACTTTCTTAGACATACAACAGTTACGAGCTATCTCCAAACAGCATCGACTTCCCTATTTCCACCATATTCCAGCCTTGTTCACTGAAAGACGGCCCATGGTGCGATCTGATCGCACTCTTGCCGGGGTCCGCCTCACATGCTTGCTGAGGCCTGTGGGCCCGGCGTCTTCTAGTACTGCTCTCTTTAACCAGCCAGATGGAGTTAAGACGGGAACCTGTTCCTTCTCTGCAAACCTTGTTTTGACAATTCAAAATTGGGTGAAGGTTTTTTACTAATGAATCTATATTCAAAATCATTCCATTCGGAATCTTTTGTTCTATCAAAGCGTCGGACTTCCAAATTTTCATAGGGTCCCCCCGGAATTCCTTCTAGAGTCTGTTGAATTATTTTTATGGATTCCCTCATTTCACTCATTCGTACTAAATAACGAGCTAGTGAATCCCCTTCTTTTTGCCATTGGACTTCCCAATCGAATTCATTATAACATTCACATTGATCAACTTTACGGAGATCCCATGAGATTTCGGAAGCTCGTAACTTGGGTCCCGACAATCCCCGATTTATTGCTTCCTCTCCCCTAATAATCCCCACTCCCTCAACTCGTTCCAAAAAAATGGGATTTCGGGTAATAAGTTTTTCATATTCTTCAATTCCTGTTAAAAAATATTCGCAAAAATCTAAACATTAATTTATCCAGCCATCAACTGCGGACGGTGGAGATATCCCCAAACTACTGAAGTACGCGTCTGTGGGAATGATAATAGTCATAGGAGTCGCTGATTAGAATTGACCAGCGCACTTTGTGAACTTAGGCTATACGCCAGCGCCTATTTATAGACCAGGCGCTAAACCCAGCTTTGATCCGATCCTAGTCCCAACCACGTGGCGCTGGCGTCATACCCACTAATAGTATGGTTGATAAAGATTATTTATAATTGATGTATGTCTAAGAAATCAGTAAATGGACTATTTCTAATTATTTATTTCTATTTTGAGAAAATTTGATCTTCCTGGAATCCATTACTCTTTCTCGGGAACATCACTTCAGTTGGGAATCATATGAATGAAAATTGGTAATTATGAAGGGTCACGATCATGGTTTCAATAGGTGAAGTGCACCTAACGCCATCAGGCCCCCACTGCACGCACCTCAGTCCTGCTAGATGATAACCACATGAGCACTACCCAACGGTTATAATGCTTTCATTGGCAAGAATCAAGCCTTGTCGCTTGGCCCTATTATTCCATATTAATTTCGTAACACCTTCCAAAACAGCTTCTTCTTATGAAGTGGATAGGTTACTTTGTACTGTGGCTGAGTTAAGCCCAATATCTATCTTGTCCGAGTGTGACTTTTCCGAACGACTGTAGACGTACAGTTCTACAGGAAGGCCCGGGATGGGACAATCAGTCGTATACCAAGACGAGGGGACAATGCATCAAGGTCGGTGCTTCTCAAGGCTCTCTCTCCATTCTCCATAGGGTATGGTGGAGGGAAATAGGTCTGTGCCTGTCACTATCAGTATTATACTGTTATTATAGGAGAATAAGGTGGTCTAACTTTTGTCAATAATATGCGTCCTATTATGTTTAGGGCTTCTTCTGTGATATTAGGCCGATGTATTTAAATGACATAAATATATAGTTCGGTATAACATTATTCTAGCATAGGTTAAAACGTTAAAGTGCTCATACTACGTGGAGAAAAACCAGGCGCAGTCCAAGATGTAAGGTAGATACAATACAATGTGAAAGACTCATGTTGACTAAGTCAAAACCAAAGTAAATTATAATTTTAACGAAACCTTAACACATGTCATTCAGCATGGATTATTCTGAGTTGTTGCCGAAATCAACACAACGACCAGAGAGTATAATACTGTAAGAGAGATGTGGCGGAGGAGAGAGACTGTATGATAGAGGTGCTCCCTCAGTTGGAACGCCTTGTGTAAGGCTGCGTGATGGATGGAAGCGGGGTTGTTGGGCGAGGAGTAGAAAGTGTAAGACATCCCGTTTGAAACGTGGGCTCTATAGACAGCGAGATGCGTTGTTTTCAAAATTCCAGCAGCTGTGATTCTTCCAATTAGGCAGACCTGATCTACATGTTCCTATGTTTGAGCGAGAGAGGGAGAGAGAGAGAGAGAGAGACGAAACCCACACGTTGCTCAATCACAACGGAGTTTTAATATGAAATATTTTGTTCAGTCAAGCACGCCTCATAGGGAGAAAGAACACAAAAAGTCCGCGAGTGCTTGAATGACCCATTCCCCATGCGGTGCGGTTCCAGAATAATCTCTTCCCAAATTCTCTCTCTCTCTCTCTCTCTCTCTCTCTCTCTCTCTCTCTCTCTCTCTCTCTCTCTCTCTCTCTCTCTCTCTCTCTCTCTCTCTCTCCCTCTATCTCTCTCTCTCTCTACATATCATTGTTCCAACGAGTCCAATTTCATCTCGTTACGGAGTCTTCCTGGCCTGTAGGGTTTGTCTATAAAACTGTGCCCTTTGATACCACAGCTCCTGAGAAAAAAGCTTTTGTTCTGTCGTTCGGTGGGGAGGAAGATCCTGCAGGAGACTGGGGAGCAGTGATGTCCAACAAGCCTGCGTTTAAGTTTGAAGAGGACGTGGATCTGAGGAGAGGCCCTTGGACTCTGGAGGAGGACTCCCTCCTAGTCCACTACATTACCTGCCACGGGGAAGGCCGTTGGAATCACCTTGCCAGGTCCTCAGGTTGTCATACTCGCAACCCTTAATGTTCTATTCTTCCATGACATCATTCTTCACAATCTTCGTCCATGGACTATGTTCAGGCTTGAAGAGAACGGGTAAGAGCTGCAGGCTCAGATGGCTGAACTATCTCAAGCCCGACGTGAAGAGGGGAAATCTGACTCCAGAAGAACAGATCCTGATCCTCGAGCTTCACTCTAAATGGGGGAACAGGTACAAACTTTTGTCTTACTTGATGTGGATCCGTAATAATTCATTGTGCCCTATTCTACTAATATCTAACTAATATTAAGTCACATTCCACGAGTCCTACCGTAACTTAACCAAGTTTGATTACTTCCTTTATTAATTACCATTTTTCTGGAGTCTTCCTAGCTGGAACAGAGATCTGAACCCTATCGCGTTGGAATTCTTCCGGTTTTGTTCATCATTTCCCGGAGTTTTCCTCCTTTCCTTGATTCTCAGATAAAAGAGTGCAACTGGCTAAAAATTTCGTTGGTCGACATTCTTCTCGCGGGTTTTTAATCTAAATAATTCATTCGAGCCTATGCGGAACATCATCAAATGGATTTTTCGCCTTTCCTTCATTTTTCTAAGAGGGAGAGAGAGAGTAGTTCGAATGGATGCCTATCACGTATGTGTCCTAATCTGAGGTCTGTGGACAGGTGGTCGAGAATAGCTCAGCAGCTGCCAGGAAGAACAGACAACGAGATCAAGAACTATTGGAGGACGAGGGTCCAGAAGCAAGCGAGGCAACTTAACGTCGACGCCAACAGCCCCGTCTTCAGGAACGCCCTCCGCTGCTTCTGGTCACCGCGTCTCGCAGGGAAGAGCGAGCCTTCCCCTCCCTCCATCAACGATTTGGCGAAGAACCTTAATCCTTACCACCATCAGGAAGCTCCTTCGTCGGCCCCTCAGGCAATGTTTTGTGACGTCAATCCCTGGTGCGACCTCTACTTCTCGCCAGAAACCATGGCGGCTGACGGGACGCAGGGGTTTCTGCCAACTCCGAGTAACACCTCCGGACTCGGTAGCGCCGCCGCGGTAAACCCAGCCCCAGAACTGGGAAGTGCCGCCCCATACGGCGGCGCGGACAACGCGGTTGGAGACGGCTATTGGAGCATAGACGAGTTATGGGAGGTTCGGAAGTTACAGAAGTGGGGAATCTAGACCTTTCACCACTCTTCCCGCATCTTCTCCAGGCGTCACATATAACAGGAGTAGCATTAGTCTACGATTTTATGCGAGAAAGGATGTGTAAAACTGTGGACATGACTTCCAACTTGAATGAAACAAGCGTCCTTTCAGTGTCCTTTTCATCTGATGGTTCCATTCTCATGTCATCAGTCTTATGATATTTGCGCGTTGAGAGGTGAAGAGAGAGAGAGAGAGAGAGAGAGAGAGAGAGAGAAACAGAGGATAAGAGAGAGTTGATGTCTCCACTGTGTAAGGTTTGACGCATGGAAGGGGATGATGTATCTACGCTCTCCGCACCTGAGTTGTACATGGAAGGGTTATAATAAGCCAGTTGTAAGAATTGTAATAGCATGAAATTAAAATTCAGTATAGGTTCACAACCACGACTAAATATGTGAGAATACTGTTCTTCATTGTAAATTTTCATTAAACCTGTAGGCTTCTAGCGAGTCTGTGTGGGAATGAGCATTATGCATTGGTTACATTTCGATTTCTTAACCATCGAAATAATTACTTACGAATAAACATATGGGCATGTTATTCTTCATTGTGAATTCATTTATTATTCAAAGACCTGGATCTCCCGATTCGTTGACATGCTCGACGAGGGCAAGAAAGAGAGAGAAAGAAGGGGGCAGCGAGGGAGAGCGAGAGAGAGAGAGAGAGAGAGAGAGAAGGAGGGAGAGGTGGGGAAGAAGGCATAAGTGATGACCAACTTTGAGTCAAGATGCCAGCCATGGAGTATTAATAGTCACCTCACATGAAGGAATGCACTAAAGACTTGAAGGCGTGTGGCTTCATACCCTTCTTTCCGTCATATTCCACAGCTCCTTTTGCGAAAAGAACTGATTGATGCCGCCTTCGTTATCCTTCGTCGAAGAATCGACCGGCTTCACGTTGGGCACATGAGCATTCGTACGACAACATCAATGTACATACAACACGATGTACACGAGTCTACACGACGTGCAACACTTTGAACCGGAGTCAAAAAAGCGCCCTCGATTACGTTAACATTAATGTTCCGGAGTGAACGACTCCGTCCTCTCGACGTAAAGCGGGTGGACTGGTCAGAACCTATTGGCAATCGGAAAAGGATGACCATGAAGGACGGCAGAGACGGCTGTTTGAAGTTACGAAGCATCGACCTACCTTGAACTATGCTTGATTCCTTGGACCAGACGGAACCCCCTTCCTCCAACGGAAAGTAGAGAGAGAAAAACTTCTCTCACCTTGATGGGGACTAGATAAAAGTCCTTCTCGCCAAATGGAGGTCCCTGTCACCCGATTATTATTTATACTACATAAGCCATAGCCTCCAAAGGTCCCAACAACTTCCAATCAGTGTGCTTCATGAGATATGTATTCATATACACGGGCCAACTTCGATCTTCATAATATTTCGTACAGAGAAAACTTAGGAAAACGAAATTAATTACTGGTTTACATAAAATTTGGGAAATTGTGGCCTGTGACTGGCGAAGAAAGTAACTGAATGAGACGTGGGCGGCGGCATTAGAGAAGGGTACTGTCCCGAGAAGGGGGGTGACTTTTGGAGGGGAGGGGGTAGGCTGCGACTGCGGAGATGTAGACTGTGAAAGGGGAAGATGTTGGGAAGTAAACCTGGGAGTAGTGCCACGAGATGAGAAGCCGACGGTCGTCTGTTGGTACACTTTCAAAGCTTGGATATCTGTAGAGTCTGAACCTGCCCAGATAAGTAATTTGACTGGCCTAACTAAAGTGAGAGTAAAAGAGCCTTTTCCAAAATCACATTTAGGATGAAACCTAGCCCGGGGCTCATCAGACTTAATAAGAGTCACCTAACTGTTAATCTGATAAAGATTAGGGTTTAGGGAACCCCAAACCTATGATGTAACGACAGAGAGAGAGAGAGAGAGAGATAACTATTACGTGTGTCAAACGAAGTGAAGCAACTAGTGCAAGGGTCACCAGCTGTTCACCCGATTAGCTTGCTCTATTCCGGAGACCATTAACGAGGTGCTCGCTAGGCACGGCGGAGATATCTTCTCGCTGCGATTTGTTTTGTCTTGTAGTCATCTGTTGTGTCCACTTGATTTGACAGGCCAATCAATCAACTGTTCATTTGGATGTGGATTTGATGCGTGGAGCGTACCCAAACGATTTCCTTCGGTCGGATCTCTTCCTCATGTTATACAGCTGAGAGGCGAATAAGAAGTATGCCATCCAGGAATTGGATAAATAATTTTGGCAATTGTTCAGTAAATTTGAACAAAGATTAAAAATGATTGATTATTTCTTTGCGTTGTATAACCATTTAAAACAATTCTTAGACGGGGATCTATGAAGCAGATTTTAAATGCAGCGTTAAACAAGTAATTTTTTTCGGATAATTTATAAATATATAGCATGACTCTTTAAAATAGCTCAAAATTGGTGAATGGTTTCGGCCAATTTGCTAAACTATGACAATGGAGGATAATTTCTGGATAGTTTGACACAAGATTTTGAGTGCTTTGATATTTGATATGGGTGAATAATCATTATTTAATTCACATGGTAAATTTACTCCATCAATATTAAAAATGGTGAATGACGTTAGCTAGTTGCTCACTCACATTGAACCAGCCGCCTATTGATGATTGGGGCGAAGGGCGGGTGACATAGCGTTACTTGGAATTCCCCCCTAGCAATCACATCAGTCAACCTTCCCCTTCAAGTGGACCCGTGAAGTGACTGATCTCATGCAAGGAGTCACTGTGACCCACGAATTCGGGTCCTCCATTCTCTCCTTTCTCATAGTCTCTCCGGACGGTTGTAATCAAGCGGACCAGCTGTCAAATCATGATCCATAAGAAGAAATATCGACTTAACTTGAACACCTGAATTTCCGTTCGAATTTGGATTAAAGATATACTAATCGTTATTTTACTGTTGTAATAACTGACATGCTAATACTCGTGTCCAGCTTCAATCTAACCAAAAAAAATCTTATCACAAGAAGATGTCATCGAAAATATATAATGATAAAAGAAATATCCTATCTTTTTTGACGTTTCAAAGTTAGGAAATCATTTGTGACATAGTTTGGACCCAAGCTATATCCACCTCAAATTGTAGTGCCATTTCAATTACCCAAGATGAATAAAATGGCGGGAAATGTAGAAAAAATAGGCCAAACGCTTATGAAGATCAAAATGAAGAAATCGGACCTCTAGATACACTAATTAGTGAGAAAAAGAGAGAATGCAATATAACCAAAACACAAAGATGAAGAGGAAATTGGATGCAGATATCTCCTCAAAATGATAATGAAACAAATGCATTATAAGAAAATAAAATACTTTGTCTATCAAGTCAAACATCATAAAAATCCAAATTTCACATAATAACATATGACAGTCTGGTCTATATTCTTAGTTCAACCCGTCTAACATTTAATGCATACTTGTTCTTAAAATAATTATTTAATGGATTATAACAAGCCCATTAGAGATATAAGCAAAATAGCTAATCCAAACTAGTTTGACTTTTGTAATTCACATTATCTAGATATATTATAATACAAATAAATTAATGTACCAGCCATTAAATAGTGTAGAACACAAAGATTTAAACATAGTATTTTCACGCTTATGTCAAATCCTACATCAACTATCTTAAAAGCTATCCAAACCCTTATATTCTATTAAACTTCTTCAATCTAACACACAATTTTCAAATCTAGCTCTCCCATAGTTATTGAGTCTAATCATATTGATTATTGTAAGTAAATTCAAAAGCACTTACATTAAAATCAAATTCAAAAATTCAAGTGTAATGGCCATTTAAACCACTTAAACTTATAGGGTGGGTTTGCATTTTGAATAATGTGATTATGATTTTCAGCCTCTATTTTATTTTTTAAAATTTTGATTAATGAATTCCCAAAATGAATTCCATAATTGACCTTAACAATCTAAACTTTTGATACTATCAACATCATAACCAAGATTGATAAAATAAATGCTTCAAGTAGTTCTATGACAATTGGATTATATACTCTTGTAAGCTTAATATTACAAGCTGAATTAAATGACCATTCAACAAAGAAAGTTATATAAAAATAATAAAACAAGGTTAAGCACACGAGATAAATAAATTGGAGCTCTAATACATATATTCGCCTCATTGACTCCTACAACATTCGTTAATAGTCGACTCTCTTTGATGGGCATAAAAATCTTATTTTACCTTTTTTATTGACATATAACTGAAATCATTTTTACCATTTGAATTAAGGCTCTACACTAAACACATAGAGGAGTTAACATCATAAAAACTTAGTAGCTATATTTCTTAAAGTAGTAATAATAAGGTATTAAAAACGTACTTATTCTTAATCCATTTTACAAGAGGTATTCAGCACAAAATTTTCACACATGAATCTTTCAAGAATGATTATGCATAGCTCCCATGGATAAAATAATTTAAGATCAAATAACTCTCATTCAACGCTCAAAGTGGATGTGTAAAGTCGATATCCAAGTAATCCCATTAATGCAGCCTCAACTCTATATTAGGTTTTTGATGTGTATATTTGGTTATTCGTTTTCCTAAATCAAGTTTATGTTGAATATATATTGAGGTGTTATTTCAATGTCTAAAAATAAATTATTATGTCATTAGTCAAATAAAAATGCCTCTAAGTATATAAATAAAATATTTTTAACAACTCAAAATATATCATGTTTCAGTATCCCATTTAACGAATCTAACTATCCCAAAATATTGCAACACGATAGTCGGACTGATGTATTTTCCGATGATGAACCCCTTGTGATCATACTCTCCGTATAATCTCCATTCCATCACTATGACGCCATGACTTGACCCATCCTTCCTCCGGTGCCAAAGAGAATTTCCAGGGCTTAGGATTTTGGCAGACCTTTCATGAAATATTTGAGCACTGAGGGACGCAGGGACGAAGGAGGGCCTTCACTGGACCCTTAATGGGTCGGCCTGAGTTGTGTCGAGCTTCGCGCCTCTGCCGTCGAGGGATTTCCTCTCTCCTCTCCTCTCCTCTGCTCTGCTCTCTGGGATGGCGGAGGCCAGCGTGGGGAGGGCGCTCAGGGATGGCTCCCTGGAGGGGGAGCACGCAGTCGCCCTCTCCCTCAGGGATTCACTTTCCTGCCCCCTCGGCGCCCAAGTATTCGGCCACTTCTTCCGTGGCCTCGCCGCCAACATCGCCGCCGGCAGGTCCTCCGCCCGGTGGGTCCGCTGACCATCCTCCCCCTCTCCTCGCCCTCCTCCCCTGCCTCGCCTCTTTTTCATCTTCCTCTGTACTATCAGTTCTTCTCTGTGTTCTCCTTCGTGATCTCCTGTTGATTAGCTGGGAACCTTCTGCAGTGGCCTCGTGCTCGTCGCGCTCGATCGGAGCCCGTCGCTCTACCTCGATCTTCTGAAGAGCGGGGGGCTTAATTGCGTTGGGTCCGGCGTTAACTGGTTCGTCTGCTTCCTCCGACCTGCTTTCCCTTCGGCTTCTGTTGGGCCTTGAGTGAGCTAGCCGAATTAAGGGGAAACGAACGTGCAGGTTTAGGGTTTTGGACTGTTACTCTGATCCTCTCGGCTGGAAAGCCCGCCTCCCTTCCTCCCTTCGTCTGGGCGGCGACGCCTCTGTGGAAGAACTGCAAACCCTCTTCACGGATGTGAAGGACGTTGACCGATTGCTTTCTCTAGTCCTCGACCTTGGAAGAGGTACGGAAGAGCCGACGGCTTCTCTAAGGCCTGGTCTGTCCTGGGTCGGCGTCGATGGGAATCGCCATTTTCGGCCCTGTGTGCTTCTTCTTTTGTACTACGGAAAACTTTCACGTGAGTTTTGTTCTCTTTGGACATACTGAATCCCTAGGTTTTTCTCTGCGTGCAGGAATGGTGGGAGAAGGAAAGCGCCGCTTCGCCGTCGCCGTTGACTCGGTACTTCCCCCCATTTCTGTCTAGGGTTCCTGGTTCAGGGTCGTTAACCTCGAGTGCTAAGACCCGACGTAGAACTGGGGCCAATTATGATTTGCTTCAACAGAGCTAGCAGCTTCATCCTCCTCCCAAGTGTGAGCTTCACCTGTTGTACCCTTCTCAGGTCAGCGCGCTGCTCAGACGCGCTTCGCTCCAATCAGTTGCGAGCTTCATCAGTAATCTCCGGGGCCATGGTATGAATTCACGCGCCCATTATCTCGGAATCAAAGGAGTCGCCCCCCAATTGGGTTTGAGAGATCCTCTCCCATCACCTTCATCCATTCAATCCGAGTAGCCGATCAATCTTCGCGTGATTCTTCCTCCAGGTCAGGTCTCAACTGTCCTCTGGCTACTACAGTCAGACCTTCACGAGTCCAGGATATGCGCCGCTTTCGATTACATTTCCACCATGGTTGTCCTCTTGGAGCCCGAAATTGAAAACCCGGGGACAGAAAGAGGAGGCTCAAATCTCGAACAGAATTTCCGAGGGGGAAGGTTCCATCTGCGGATGAAGCGGCGCAATGGAAGGGTGAAGGTCCTCGTAAGTCCCTTCATCATCATCATCGTCGTCGTCATCGCCACCAGTCATTGCTAAAAACTTTCTTTTTACCTCGGCATTGATTCATGGCCTCGGAACCCAGTGCGAAGAATTCTTCGTGGAGACTGCTGGGGTGAAGTTTTTCTCGACTCCTTTGTCTGAAAGTAAGATCGCCGAGCAGACACTGCTGCCAAAGGTCTGTTCAATCTAGGTGGGCATGTATCCCAGTTTTGCACCTCGTTTCTCTGCATTTGGTCATATAATCACGGGGTTTATCTCCATTTCCATTTGCATTTGCAGTTGCAGTTGCAGTTTAATCTCCAGTTATCAGAGAAGGAGCGGATGGACAGGGAAAAAGTGGTGCTCCCATTCGAACACCAAGGTCTGGTCCTCCACCTACCTTTTGTTCATCGTGATCTCCAAAACTTTTACTTATTTTTCAAAATTATTTACCATGATCTCTTTATGGATGCACCTTAATGGTCGCTTACTTAATTTTTACCAAGTATTTCTGTAGAGCAAAGCATTTCAAAAGAGTTTCGGTGATATGGTGTGTGGGTGCACAGTTAGTTCTGATTATTACTGAACCGAAATTGAAATAATTATTATTCTTTAAGAATTAATCATCTTGGGATGGTTGCACCACTCCATGGTTCATGGCAAGAACAGAGGTCAACGGTAGCTCTTCGTCACATATTTCTGCCATCTTTTTTAAAAAAAAAAGAAAAGGGCCACGAGTGGCAAAAGTTGTTGATCCTCCCGGGTTTCAATTTCTATAGCTATTAGCTCTTTCGGCCCCACTTTTTTTCTCTAGATTAAATAATAGCGTCTAGATGATCAACAGGTTTGGGTCTTCTAGATGAGGAAGCTTCATTGTGATAATTCTCCTCTGAGCTTCCCCAAGCAGCCTCTCAATCCATCAATTTGGTCATTAAGATCATATCAGGCATCCTAGGAAATCGATCAAATTTGATGCACTTCACATATCAGAAGGCTGGATTATATTTCTTCAATGTACACCTTTTCCACCTTCGTTTCTGGATTAATCTTTTCCCTCTAAAGATGGTGAAAAAGAGAAATACCCCATTTTTCCACTTCGATCTGCCGTTCTTGAACATGGGTCTTCTCATCTCACCTCATCTCTGATGCTATACTATTATCATCATCATCATCATCATTCCTATTATTATCAGTTTATTATTATTATTATTATTATTATGGTTGTTCTTCTTCTCGAAGTTTTTTCTCAGCCATATCGGATGTTTCTTTCTTATTTTCAGGGAATGGCAAGGCTGTGAGGATATACGACGGCCGCCGATCCACTGAAGAGTTGGGGCCTACGGGGGGCGGTGAGGCAGCTGAGTTGGGCAGGGCAGTCGGCAGCGGTGGCGGCGGGAAGGGCGAGATTCACTACGTCCGAGACTCCGACGAGGAGGAGTTGCCAGACTCGGATGAGGACCCCGACGATGACCTTGACATATGAACTTTTAATCCTGGGCGTTGAGGAGCGACCCAGTGTAGTACTAGTAATCTAGGTTTGAGCGCTGAGGAACAAGCCGCTTACTAATTATGGCATTCTTTTGGGGCCTAAATCCTGATGCTGGCGAGATGGGTCGTTCATGTTGACGGCTAAATTGGTTATTAGGAACAGATTTAGCATTTTATTTTAGTTTTACTTACTGGGAGGAATGTAGTGAATAAAATGTTTGATGGGTCTGAAAGTAAGTGTTTCCTAATTAGTGGGAGGGGGTGGATCTTATGATTATTCTGTGGTCAGACATGCATGCAACAACCATAGCTGATATTTGATTAATGACAGTTGAATTCGAGCGAGTATACTTACTGACTTTATTCTTCATTTAATCTTCTCAAAAAAGTCCCAATTAAAAAGAAAAAAATGGAAAGGGGGCTACAATTTTCTCTTATTTGGAAAGTTGATATTATTATAATTTATTTCAGACGCCCGTAGAGCTGCTTCCTCAGAATGGCAGCTAGCGTTTCTTGAATTTAAATAAAATTTTTATATATAACTCAACGAGAGAAAAAAAATGATATTTTTGTCTTGAACAGTTCTCAAGTAAAAATGTAGGGTTTTTTTTAATTTATTTATTTATTTATTTATTTCATGGGAAACTCTTTCATAAAATGGCATCAGCATCCTTGAGAAGAACACCCGCGATATATTTTTAAACAAAGAATAAAAATAAAGAGTAATAGCAAAAAAGAGAGAGAAAATCCCAAGAATAATACCAGCATCCTCCGATATATAAAGAAAGAATGATTGCGTGGGGGGAAAAATACATGAATCATGTTATTCACATGTTCTTGAATCACTTGGCAGCGCAACAAACACGATGAGCACCACCCTGCGACTGCCATCCCCCACACACAGATAAATAGCATCTATAATTTCCCCCCAGGTCGAGGAGGAGGTGAGCAATGTCCCTGGTTCTAATCGCGCTGCCAAGGGTGCTGAAGGGAACAACTCATGGATTGATTACTAGTACTAGGCTACTAGGGGGGCTCAGGACAGAATCACGAGGCCAAGGTACATGGATCCGCATAAGAATGAGAACGATATCAAGCCCCTGCAAACACATTCCATTTCCATGAACTCTCTGAAGCCCAGTATAAACAGCAACCTAAGTATGATGGTGAATTTTCAACAACAACAAAATAAATAAATAAATAAATAAATTTGAAGGGTTTCAAAAAGAAAAAAAAGTTGGTAGTAACGGGTGGAGTAGGCTGGTCTGTATATTTATTTATTTATTTATTTATTTATTTATTTAATACATAGATGTTCTATTGTCCCAGTCAACGCTACACAGCTATAATGCTCTAATATGACACCTTCTTTCTGACTCTGCCAGCAGGGGAAAGAACAAAGGATGGGACCCACCCAGAAAATAGAAAATGAAATTTTTAATCCAATTATGTTCAACGAAAAATAAGTAATGATATGATATGAGGCTAATGCTGTGGCGGCAGTGAACTGACCAGATCACACCCCAGGCAACACCGTTGCAGGGGCAAGGGCAGACTTCGGCAAACTTCTCAGCATCGCTCGTATTCACCCTTCGAGAGATCAAGTCGTCGTAGATATCTGCACAGATGAAAAGCATGAATTTGGAGGGAATTATCAGATATTATTATTATTATTATTATTATTATTATATTTATGAATGACTGGATGAAGAGAAATGTTTTCCCTCAAATCATATCAAATTTGGAATCGTACCATAAACTGAGAACAAGCTGTTCATCACTCCTGCAGAATGAATGCATATATATAGGAACGTCATCTTCCTCGGTTTATATGACAAAATATCCACGAAATATATCGAATTAATGAATGGGAGGAATCCAATCAAATAAAATCTCACCGATGAACAGGATGACGTACCGAAGAATGCGCAGCTTTGTATATTCCTGTAGAATCCAAACAACGGCTAGAAAAACGATGAAGCCTGGAGATTGTCGAGTAAAGAAAGCGTCGTCAACGTGCTAGAGAGTTTAGAGAAGGAAAAAGGCAAAAGCGGGGCTGCTCTCCACAACTCACCGATGGAAAGCCCTCGAAGCAACCACTGCAAAAGACGATTACATAATAAGATAGAACACAAATCAGGGGCACAAGCACGATAACGAATTAGGAGTGTCTAATGGCCTTTTTTTGCTTCTTTTCTTTTCTTGTTGCAAGCTCTCTGAGGATACGAGCTCGCTTGTAATCTAATAAATCCGAAAGTAGAAACGCTTACATTCTTCGCAACAAAGAGGACTATGAACAGTGCAGCGGCAAAACATCCAGCAGCTATTCTAGCAGTGAGAAGATTGGTGGAAGCGAGTATGAGAACCATCCCCCAGAACGATGACCCCAGATCTACAGACAGAGATTAGTCTTACTTTCATGAGCGAATGATTGACTAATACGAATAAAAATACAAGCTAATATTACCCAGGGGCAAATCTTGGAGGGCGATATCCTCTGACGTCAACAAGAATCGCTTAACCAAAAAAAAAAAAAAAGAGAAAAACAAGAATGGCTTACATCCAGCAGGTAAAATCACCCAGTAGATACCACCTCGTGTCTCTGTGACACCACCTTCATCGGCATCAACACGTATGCCATCAACCTGGAAATTTTCAAATTTTATGCTGGATCGTCACAACAATTGGAAGAGCATATAGGGTACTTATGACTTTAAATAGGAACAGTGGTTCAATCAATTGTCTGCGTGCCAGAAATCAATTCAGAAAGGAAAATATGATTACACAACACAAGTGTTAGACAATTTCCATATATTCAGAAGAGTTCTTCAGAAGAGTGTGCAGCATTTATCTGTGTTCTAGGTAGAGAGAGCCAGCTTTGAGATCTTTAATGAGGGAGGGAGAACTTTATCCATTGATCCTGAGGGGCTTTTAGTTCTGAGCTGATCTTTTTTTAACATGATGGCGAAAAGAACGAAACTATATTTCAGAGATTCTTCTTGAAAGCTCTCACTAATCTTACACTAACGATTCTCTCATCTGATATTTAATGTCTATGTTGTCTCATCTACTTCCAGATAAAAAATTAAAAAAAGGCAAACAATACAAGTAACAATCGTCACTATTTCCAGATCAATATAACGTACATGAAAGGGCACATAATGAAGCCCGAAAATCAATTATAAAGATAAGTGAAATGCACATTAGGGAATAAAACATTGAAGGAAAATAAAACGATATTTGCTCATAGCCCTCTGCATGTGGAACTAATGTTCATATGTTATACTCGGGTTCCAGTAATGTTATCATTGTTCTTTGAACAGAAAAGGGAAGCATTATCCTGGAGTCTCACAAATGGAAATAAGGAGATATTTCACCGATAACAGACACGTTCATAACTACAATTGAAGTTTATCGGTCAAAAAGAAATCTCTAAGAAAGCCAAAACTCAGATAGAACATAGATTTCGCATTTGTCAAATAGAAATTTGTACTCTTTGTCGACTGTCTAACCTTCATCTTATTGGATTCCAAGTCCCAGTTTGAGCATGGATTTTTTGGTCATCTAGTTACCTTTTGACTCATTATCAATTCTTTAAATCAGATCTTCTTGAATCAAGACACAGTAATCGTTCTGAAAAATTACAACATCGGGCCACTTCTGTTTCTTCTCAGATCATACTTTGATCTACAGATCTTATCACGCATATGTACGTGTGAGTGTATATATACTTAATAAATAAATTAAAAAAAAATAAGGATTTGGCCGAAATTTTTTCCAATGCCATTGATTTTATTTTATGGCGTGCACTGGGATCATCAACCATTGTCTCTTTACCTATAACCATAAATCTGAAAATCCCACTGAAGATAATAAAATTATGTCCGACTGCTGCAGTGTCAGAGCCTGAATGAAGAATGCAGAAACGGAAGACCATAGAAACTGTTAATGGAAATAATTAGGCCTAGCATAAAGGCTTGAAAATATGCAGAAAACTTAAGGTTCTGGTTTAAGTCTCATATTCCAAATGTACCTTTTTACCACTTTCATTATTCGTCTATTAATCAAGCTAAAATGAAAGTACGGCAGAACTCCAAATTCTCATTTGAATTTGTTGAAACAGACTTTTTTATTTTTGAAAAAAAAAACCACTTTTGCATTATAACTCTTCCAGGTGGGTGCTGCACAGCTGATTTCACAGAAACAGATAGCTCCCAAATATAGGTATACTCTTACAATACGTTCTGATTGTCTATATTCTATTATTCTGAACATATGAAGTTTAAGCCATACTTTAAGCCATATTTTAAAACAATACTCTTACAGATAGCTGCCATATTTAAGGCAAATGAAGTCTTTACCAAAATCCTAGTTCATTATTTTCCACTGAATGAAGGTTTTTGATCCATTCTGCAAACTTTTCAATAGTAACACAATTCCAGCAAGGCAGTGTACAATACATACGTTGAACGGTGTTGAAAGCTGATCTTATATAAAAATTCCAGGACTCTACGAGAAGCTTGGAAAATGGACTATCCAACAAATGATAAGTAGATGGTGGAAACTAAAGGAAAGACCTTATCATATTGGAAGTTTACGAGCATGTGCTCATATCAGAAGGGCAGGCGATGACTGGTGATCGTCAACATAGGAAATAAAGAGAGAACTTAAGGCTGGGTTAAATGTTGAAGCAGCAAAAAAGAGTATCCAAGTCACAGCAACAGGGTAGTATTTTGATTATGCAACAAATGGCCCTTGAGTAAGAAAAATTGATCTATAGAGGTTGGTACTTGACAGATGCCTACAATGGACAGAGTCATATTTATTCAGCCACTGAAATAATTATATTCCTTTTCAACAAAAAAGAGCGGTTGTGAACAATCTTTACGTCAAAAAGAGAACCAAAGTGGTCATATGTATGAAGTATTAACCAGTGGAGGCCAGTTGCTCACATCATTCAACGATGTGCTAAACTAATTATTAATACAAAAATCGACAATAATTCAGTGCATTTAATCCTACCAGGAATGCTCTGCATTACTACAAGAAACTAGGCACAGTGATGCATTGCGAATTTCGCATAGATCAGCATTTATTGCAAATGATGGTCTGCATGGTCCAAAGTGAAAGGTACATAATTAGTGTCAGGCGCAAAAAACAGACAAGCTTCTGTATCCTAAAAATTTATAGCATTCAAATGTGGATTTATTTTTTTTTCATCAAAAAGAGTTCCAATATTTGAGAAAATTGAATACAGGAATCCTGTTTGCAGTTGGGTACCCGCATTTCGTTTGTGTTTTATGATACATGACCATCTTCCACAAAAATCCTCCACTAAAACCAGCGTATCCTGTAATGGCCGTCCTATTCAACCCACGAACTGGAGTGCATCAGGGTTGTGACATAATAATTGACATTTAGAATGACATAAAAAATTGGACATAGAAACACTATCTAAAACCATGTTATCGGTTACTCTAGTTCTTGAGCGAACAAGAGATGGATGCGAGATGAATCACTTGCAAGTAAATCGGTCAGCAGTAAGAGACAGATCGGACTCTAAAGGAAAGCATTATGTTGTGAGGGAATGGGATTTGTATTGGCTTCGGTTACCTTTGGGTTTCTAGCTTTGGCGAAATTGAATTCGCATAATACTATTATTCACGTGATAGCTAAAGTATAAACTGTAAAGTCAACTCGGGCTGTATATCACCTATTTACCACTTGCAAATAGAGGAACAGAAATGGAAATAAAGGGCATTAATGCACTTGAAGATATTTGAGAGTAACATGGACACCAAGAGAGGTGATTTGCAACAAAATTCAGGTCTCATTTGGGAAACGAATACATTTGGCCTTTTTTTGTGTGCTTCAGTTAAAATAATCAAGAAACGTTTTTTGTCCTCAAATTGAAAGAAGATGAGGTGCAGTAAAAATGAGATTTTTTTTTTTCAAATTAAGAAAGAAATTATTTCTTCCTGTAGGAGAACTATCATTGCTAATGATTGACAACTGCGTTAAGTCAGAATCTAGGAAGGATGAAAGTACAGATCCCGTGGGAAGGTTCATCAGTATCAATGGCATTTGAATATTTTATCAATTATCAATAACCATATTAATAAATCCGTGGGAAGGTCCACTATCATCATAAAGCCTTTTCTCGTCAGGTTGATGAAAGGTTTGGGATTTGAAAAGCCAAATGTCACGAGGTTCAGCTAAGGCTTTCAAGTCAGTCGATAGCCCAATGCACCGATCGTAAGAAATGAGAATAGGCAGACAAAGGTATGAATTCGAAGGCTGACAAAAACAATTAGCAGGAAACAGTTGGAAGGTGCTGACTACTCAATATGAGAATAAGAATAAAATTTAATGAACGAAGTTCACAAAAGTATAGTTGAAAAAATACATAGCATAACATAGGCAACGCAAGAGATAGATACAAAGCCAAATCTTCTCAATGATAACCACTAATATGCACATATTTTTAAAGATGTACTGGTCTTAAGCTTTCAAGTAAACCAGCGTCACACTCAAATTTCAGGTCACGCCCAGTATCATGAATGATGCATTTATCAGGTGAGGTATTATTAAGAATCCCATTTCTCCCCCATATGTTGACCCTATGACTGCCAAATCGATTATTGATTTTGTTAAAGTTGTTTGCGCCTTCTATCCTAATGCTGTGAATGCTGCCCTGTTTCACATTGTCAACATCTCTCGTTCCAAATTTTTGAGTCATGATTATCATGGAATTTGGCACAGACTTCACGTCTTCCTTGATTAATCACTATTTTAGTTTGAATATGGTAACGTCTCCTATCTTAATGCTAAACAGACACATTCCATTTCTTGAATCGAGTTATTTAGTTTTAACAACATCAAGAGATCTTCAGAATCAAATCTTTCTACCAAATTAGGAAATTCAATCACAGATATAAGAGAAAAAAACATGTAAATCATTTTGAAAAATACTGATAGACACCTTTAACTGAAAAAATATTATAACACAGATAATTATCAAGGGGAAACTCTCTATTTTCTACAAAGGATCTTCTTGTCAGAGCAAAGTGCTCACACCACTTTTTTTTCTCTTCCTTTCTGTCTTCTTCCTCATCATTGATAACCCCAGCCAATGGCCAATTGTAGGAGCAAAGGCCCTTTTTCTGGAAAGGATCTTCTCATGAAAGGCAAGGTCATCTTCTTATTCATCTTCTTCTTCTCCTTTTTGGTCTTCTTCTTCTTTTTCGTCCCCTTCTCCATCTTCTTCTTACTTTCGATCCTTCCTCGTCCTCTTCATCAGATTGGGATTTTTCAAAAGCCTTTTTATGCTTCATCTCATTCTCATTTCTATACTCTGGCAGGAATCCAATTCCGATCCAAATCAGCTGATTTTTATTCAAATTACGATATTCCTTTCAAGCTAACTTTTCTTATTAAATCAGATGTAAGCCTCACATCATAGTTTGAGCGTCATCATAGTATCAGCGTCCTAATAAAAGCTTGCCTTGGAATGTGTAGATTTCCCGACTTCAGGTCTTCAGCAGTTACCGCAGGCTCGTCCATAAAAGGACATAGTATCTCATGCTCTTGATGAGTGACAATTGTTATTAAGTGATGCTGTGGGAAAATTCCTGGATGCAAAATTATTTTGAAGGGAAATCTAATTGATGAATGCTGGAATTAGTATCTGAATAAAATTGTGAAGAACGGAATCCACGGCAATGAGGAAAAATTAATCTTCTTTTTATTTTTGGACTTCAAAATTTTTGCACAAGATGCGAAAAGATGTGATTTCTTGCAGTAGAAATAGAGGTACATATTTAATAAATCAATAAGCATGCCAAGATAAAGATTGTCTAAAAAAGCATTCCTTTCACAGACTTCACAAATGGTTTTACTAAAAAGTGTTGAAAATTCAATAATTACATGCTTAATTAAATTTTATGCATACCGACGTAGAGAAATAAATTTTAGGAAATAAAGACAACGTAAGAAGTATAAAAAATTCATAAAGACTATCTATAGATTTGATATTTGGTATAATTTATAGAGAAATAAAGTTACCATATTTTATGTTAGATCTTCTGATTATTCCAGGCCCAAGATTGTTCTTGCTGTGTTGGTTTTCTCTAATACTTTCTGCAACAAAAGGACCCATCTTTCTTCACTGATCCAACTGAATTCCTACCTACTGAGTTACTGATACGTCAGTACTAGCCACCGGATCAAATGGGCAAATAATGATTGAAATTCAACATTCGCCCAAAAGAAAATCATTACTATTCGTTGCCCTTGTAATTGTCGTCATTCACCAGAAGCATGGTGGCAGTGTCCACTCAAAGTCGATTAATGGGAACTCTCCTACAAACATTGGAATTTCAGATGTCCACTGTAGACATTATTGGAAAGTATTAAAGGCCAGTACGTTTCAATAATTGGTGGTATGGGAGCTGCCAATTGATAAGCTATCGAGCAAAAACAAAAGGATTAGATATCTGAAATGACTTATTCAATCAGCAGGGATGTTTACTCGTGTCTAAACTATGATACCGTCCACCATCAAATCCCTCTTCAGTAGTTGGCTGATAGCACTAAACATATACAATTTCTGATCCCTGGAATAATTCATTTTTCAGTTGACTCACCATCATATCCATAAAACAAATGATTTAATCACAAATAACTAGGGCGTCTCATATACTTATGTTAAATTTCACTTGGCAATTGCTGGTAGCTCCATCATTAGAATGAAACATTGGAATAAAAATTTATTTAATGAATCAGCTCGGTGTGCAGAAGCATTAATGAAATGTTTGAACTATCACGTTCAAAATTCACCTTGAACAAAACTCTATCTGTAATAATTTGCAAACCTGTTTCCTGTATGATGTTACGCTCACTAAATTCAAATTAATCGAAATTCAGACTATACAAACATGTAGGTCCATTTAGATAAGAATATTTTCTAAATATCTTCCAAAAATAATATCCCAGCCACCAAGAGGTTACCATATAAAAAAAGTCCCATCCAGGGCCTATCCAGATCTTGGAGGGAGTATCATAATGAAAAACAGATATTGGAGTGAGAGAAGAAACTATGTCTTATGTAATTGTTAACAATGGCTTCAAGAAAGCCCTCTCTACCTTCATTCCCAACGCATGTAGTAGGCATCAAACATGCCGCATTGGTAATTGAACCATCGTAAAAGAATGATCAGTAGCACGACAACATTAGAAAGTTGATACAGTTCCATAAAAGTTGAAATCCCAGCAGAGTTAAAGCAACAGATGTCATCTAAAATCATGAAAGAGAACCACCACGTGAGTACGAGTAACTTGGGCTGCAACATTTAATCCAAAGTATCTTACCCGTCCACAAGTTAGTTTGCATGCAATAGCATGGCTCGCCTCGTGGAGAAATACCGTAATGAGCTTAAAGGGTGTCAGCAGAAACGTCCTCCAGAGCTGCAAAAGGGAAGACGATAAAAGATACAAAGATTAATGATAGTATTAATAATAATAATAACAACGTAAAGAACAACTAGATTCTAGAAATTTGAAGAGGAAAATAGTGCGACGAGAAAAACAACACAATTAAACGAGCATGACACGGGGGAACACATAATCATGGAAGGAAAGAACTAATAATTCGATGGAAAATTAGATCAGGAGACGAAGTTGTATCATGATGGTTCAGTCGCGTAGATTTCCATCAATAGACTAGATTTAAGTGGCATTTCCAAGTCTAACCGCAACAATAAATCACCCAACGGCTGTAGAATTTGTGAGCGCGAAGTAGGAAAAAAATGAAGGTTTTCGAGCATAAGGACGAGTTGGAAGAGGATCCTGTTATCGAGCATCGGAGCATGGGGAAGGAAGCCAGGAAAGAGATAACTTACGGCGAGGATCACGACAGTGAAGACGCCGATGGTCGTGATGAAGACGACTTGGTCGCGCTCACAGCAGCCCTTCAGCTCCCAGTTCACCATGTCTGCCTCCCTTCTTCCCCCACTGTCTCCTCCCAAAATCCCCCCCTCTGCAATTCCACTCAGTCTCCGGCAGCAAAGACTAGATGCACAGGTCGAAGCACAATAGAAGCCCGACAAAGGTGAAGAAAGCGAGAGAACAAGCGGAGAAGTTCTAACAGCTACGATTTTCTGAATCCAACCGCGTCGGAGAAGAAGCACTCAAAGGGAGAGATAGAGAGAGAGAGAGATGAGAGATTGGACTTTCTCACCTACCGGGGGAAGGGAACGGGTCCAAGAGTAAGACAGTTACGTTCCTTGGAAGATTTCGGACGACTTGCCAATTCGAAGCCCGTCGAGAGAGAAAGAGAGAGACGGAGACGAGGAGAGAGAGAGAGAGAGAGAGAGAGAGAGAGGAGAGATTCGAAATACCGGTCCCATCGTGGTCAACAAGCATTTTAAAAACACCCACGGCGATTCGATTCATCAACCCTTCAGTCAACCTGCTCGACCCAACCAGAGGGGGGGAGACAGACAGACAGACAGACCCTTGCTCTATGGGCCGGCTGTGCTTCTGGGCTACACGGCC